>CAUYUJ010012435.1:0-16585 GCA_963575745.1 Prorocentrum cordatum | reverse complement strand
CCTCCTCCTCCTCCTCCTCCTCCTCCTCCTCCTCCTCCTCCTCCTCCTCCCCTCGCCCTCGGTCTCGGGTGCGGCCTCGCCGGAGTGCCTGCCCTCCCGGCCGAGGCCCCGCGGGCCCCCGCGGCCCCCCCCCCACGGGGCCAGCGGAGCGCTCGGAGAGCCCCCGCCGCGCCGCCGCGGCCCGCGAGGGCCTCGGGCCGTGCGCTGGCCGCCTGCGCCGCGGGGCCGCCAGCGGGCACCCAGGCCAGGCGGTTTCGGGCGGGGCTGCAGCCCCGTGCGAGAGGCAAGTGCTTGCCGAGCGCCCCCCGCCATCCCGCTGCCGCGCAGCCCCCTGTGCTGGCCGGGGTCGTGGGGGCCCTCCCCTCCCCCCCTCCCCCCTGCTTCGGCGCAGGTGGCCTGACCTGGGCGCGGTGCCTCTGCGCTATGGGCGCGGCTTCCGGCTGCGCCACGCTCGGTCGGCGCGCGTCGGACAAAAGAGCCTGCTCGCAAACGCCTGAATCAAAAAGCATGCCTCCCGCTGTGTAGTGGATCGTAAGTGCATCCCCCGCGGCAGATCCAGGCTATTGGCGAGCAGGTACCTTGCGAGTGGTGGAAAGCGCTTGTCCAACTGTCGTGGCGCCAACATCGCAGAGCGGAAGTCGTTCGGAAAACACCGGGATGGGCCCGGATTGCCCGGGAGAGTGTCGTTCTGGAATTCGAAGTGGATTTCGTGCGGATTTGTCTGGCCAGGAATGAAGGCTGCAAAACATCCTCATGAAATGCTTGTCGTTTTTCGCTTGCATGTTCGGGGCACTGCATTGACGGAAGTCTACGCGAAAATCCGCTGTAGCACGTCTGCAAGGTCGGTGCAGTGACAAGTGACAATTTGTGTTTTCCACCCCCAAAACAAAAAATCAACGTTCAATGCGGTGCCGATTTGTTTTCTCGAGTTTCGCCGGTCGCACGGTCAACATGGGGCCAGGAAGCTCACCGAACACCAGTTGCTTTTCGCACGGGGTTGTAGGACGAGGATAAATCCGTTCTATGTTGAACGATCAATTCACTGTTGAACGATCTGACGTTTCGGAAACGGCCGATCGTTCAAGGTGGAAGGGTTCGTGCAGTGTCAGAAGTCCGTGCCGAAGTCGGCACGACACGAACCTGCCGTAGTCGGACTGGGTTGGGACGAGGACGAATCCGTTCCAGAGCGTTCCGGAGCGCTCTCAGAGACTTCCAGCACGGTCTGAGAAAATCTTGGCGCCCGAGACATCTTCCAGAGAGGCCAGATCTCAGCGATTCTCGATTCATCCCCACCCGAATTTATCTTCGTCCTGGTTTCGTCTCAGGCGGGGCTCGACCCCCTGGCCTTCGCCTAGCACCGCCTCTCCTTGCTCCAGGCCGCCGGGGACGCCGCCCGACAGCGTCAGCGAGCGGTCGCCGCCTCCTTCGCTGCGCTGCTGGCGTCCGCTCGGCGGCCGCCAGCACGGCCTACCAGGCGCGCCCGTAAGGTTAAGTCGGGCATGCCCCTGTACAGGAGGAATCTTCAAAGATAGTAAACAAAGATTTGGAGGCGATTGCCCGACCACTGTTGACTATCTTTGAACATCTTTAGCGTTTTCTTATCTGTCTTCTAAAACCTTCCTGTAGGAGGACATGCCCGACCTAACTCTTCCGTTTGCCCCCGAGCTTGCGCCTCCGGCCCGTGCCTTGCCTGGCACGCTCGTCACGGAAGTGCCGCTTCACTCCCGGCGGGGCGATTTTGCCCAGGGAGGTCCCCCACGCCTCGCGCTGCCGCCAGAGCGGCACATCGAGAGGGCGCCGGCTCCTCGCCATTCGTAGACCGCTGCGCAACTGCGCTGCTCAGTGGCCGCCTGCCGCGGCTGGCTCATACGTGGTGCGTCCCTCCGTCGGTCGCATGCACGCCGAGAGCGCCTCGGGTCCCCGTGATGGAAGGTGATGTTCCCGGCCCCGTGCAGACTAGAGCGCGCGCGGCGCTTGTCGCCGGGCGTTCGGACACGCGTGTCCGCACTCAGTTTCTCGCTCTCTCTCTCTCTCTCGCTCTCTCTTTCTGTCACTCTCCCTCCCTCCCTCCCTCCCTCCTTCCCCCCTCCTCCTGCTCCTCCTCCTTCTCCTCCTCCTCCTCCTCCTCATCCTCCCGTCCCCATTTTGGCAAAAGCTCGAAACGTGCGCCCTGGCGATTCGAAGTTGTCCGCAGCCGAGGGCCTGGACCAAGGCGCCCGCCTGCCCCGGTTTCACCAACTCACGACCCCTGCTGTCAGCTGCCCGAGCGTCAGCAGGCGCATCTTGCGCACTCCACAAAGACCGAGGCCATGACGGGTGCTGGCGCTGCTGGTTCAGTTGATGGCCAGATGGCTCGCGTGGAGGACTTCAGCTCTCCGTCGCAACGGGAAAGTGCTTCGCCACAGAAGCAACAATGGCTCGGTGGCATTCTGCCTAGCCCAGGCGCCGACGAAGAATGGTTCCGTGAAGTGCTGACCTCCAACGGCCAGTTGGCGAACGTGGCCACCAAGAACGACATCGACGACATGAAGACATCCATCCATGCTGCTGAAGTCAAGATCGAGGGTTTCAGCTCCAGGCTATCGGGTTTGGAGGCCAAGTCCGCTGCCAGTTCTGCCGCCGCTCGAGAACTTTGCGTCGAAGAGGTATCCCGGATCGCCAATATTGAGACCGTCAAGGCGCAGCTCAAAACAAATTCTGAAGCAACCCGTTCAACACCACCATCGGGAGCAAGCTCTGTAGCAGGCTATGACGTTGGAGGCGATGTTGGCGGCAACAACAACAGTTGCAATATCTGGATTGCGGGTTTTCCGCGTCCTGTGTTGGCGAGCGCGATGACACGACACGCCATTCAACGCTATGCTCCTCATAGTGTCGCCGCGATCCCGAAGTGCCACATCTTCTTTCAGTCGGCATACAGCATCGTTTTCGACAGCATTGAGAACGCCAAGGACTTCCTGACGCGTGACCGCACCCTCGACGTCACATGGGATGGCCCTTCACAGATCCAGTCCGTCACGCTGAAGGTTCGCACGGATGCTCCGCCAGAGATTCGGAAAGTCAACCGTGTTCTGGGCGCTCTGGGCGAAGGTGCAGGAGGTTGCCCCCAGTGCGTTTCTGTAGGAAACACAGATGCCATGTCAGTCGATCCAGAGCGTCGACATGCACGGGCATGCTAATAGTTAAGCACAGCAGTGTGGCATGCTGCAACCATTGCATGGGAGCGAACAAGTGCTCGGGTGCTCCGATCTCGTCTGGGGAGACCCTCGTAGCGGCAGCTAATGGCGATCATGATGCATGCCGTGCTCCTGGTGCTGATGACCTGCGAGCACAACTTAGAACCCAGACGGACCTTCCTCGAGGGCGGCAGCTGCATTTCTTGAATTCAGCCCCTTACCCTTCCAGCTCTTCGGCTTCGTCGGCGAGCAGTCCCGTTCGCATCCGCGAGACGGCCCATCGGGGTTGCCGCTCGACTTCGCGCCCAGCTCTGGCGCGCTCGGCTGCGCGGCCGACGCCCGCGCGTCGTCTGATCGCGTTCTTGTAAATCCAGTTTGGGCCTCAGCTGACCCTCGCGGAATGCACTTCTCGGCGGCGGCGAGGCCCCCGGGGGGCCCCCGTGGGGGCGGGGGGGGGGTTCAGAGGGCCACCGCAGCAGCAGCCAAGCAAGTCATGGCACAATTTGAACACAGAGGGGCCAGCTCGCGCCCAGGGTGCATCTCGCGGGCCCTAGCGGCCGCGCGCGCAGATCGAACGGGCTTTAAGAGCATGCTCAAGTGGGCGGTGCAGGCCGATCCTCTTCTGCAGCAGCTTTTTCATCGCCAAGCAGTGCTAGTGCTCCAACTTCATGGGCTTTCGTTAGTTTGGCGGCTCGCTCAATCATCGGCATCTCGATGGGCGGATTGAATGCGCCCAAGCCTCTGGCGACATTAGCAGACAGAAGAAACAGCAAACAGTGAATATGTTGCAATTGTACCGCGCGCCCTGGGCCGCAAATTTGTCGCGAGCGACCGCGGGCGCACTCGGCGCCCCCATCGCGGGCCCAGAGCTGGCGCTCTGGAACTCGTTCGCCTCGCCACTTGGGCGAGGTCCGCGAGGGGGCGGAGTTGGATCGGGCATCGCCCGACGGACTCCTTGAACTCGCCCCCCGGGCCCCCCACAAGGCCCCGCGGAGGCTGGATGAGGTGGGGGCGTTCAATGCGACGATGGGAAAACCTCATGACAGCGCCCCAGGGCCCGACGGGATTCTACATTGCGGATGGGCGCTCGCGGGGGAGGGGGGGGCGCTCGGCTGCGCGCGCGCCGTGCGAGCGCGTTCTGGGCCTAGGCGCGCGCTGCCCCGAGTTCCATGTCACCGCGGCGCCGACATTTTCCCGGCGAAAGGCGACGACTCGAATGATCAGCAGCAGCGCGTCTGCAAACCCGACGCCGCGCGCCCCCTCGCCACGTCGCGCGCGTTTCATTATATCGCCCCACGGCCCTCGACAAGGCCCTCGCCCCCGCGCGCGGATGCGGGCGCGCGAACAGCGCGGCTTCGTCGCGGATCGCCGCGTGAGCGGAAACGTTCTCGAACTGGAATGTCCGGCTCTTACAGTCTTCGCGCCTAGTGAGGACGCGCGCCTTCATCTAGGGTACCCTTTATGTCCTTGCCTCCGAGGCCCGCCCTTGCCATTATCACCGGTCGCCCGCCGCCCTACAAAAAACAACTTCGGCCTCCAAGGGTCTTGCGTCTTCATCGCCCGTCCTCAATGCGCGTTTTGATCGTAAGCCGCCGCGGCACACTAAGCAACAGTTGCCGGTCGCATCCCCCTCCAGGGGGGCGACGCCCGCGAGGCGCGAGCCGATTGTGAGCGCTGAGCGCGCGTGGGCGCGCGGAGGCAGGGTTCGAGCTGAACTCAGGAGGGGAAAAAACACACAGACATAATTAATCGTCGATTCCCCAGAAATGTCCAGCGCAATGTTTCAAATGTGACGGCATCCTTCTGCGCGGCGCCCGCGCGGCCGCCCCCCGAGCCCGCCGCGCAGCGCCGCGCGCTCGCCGCCCCGCGCCCCGTGGGGGGC
Source organism: Prorocentrum cordatum (assembly GCA_963575745.1). NCBI lineage: Eukaryota > Dinophyceae > Prorocentrales > Prorocentraceae > Prorocentrum > Prorocentrum cordatum. The sequence goes on along the minus strand of CAUYUJ010012435.1, from coordinate 11,527 downwards.
GGCCGCGTTCTCCGTCGTTGCACTTGGCTGCTTTATCGGAACGCCAGAATATTTTGGGTTCGCCGGGGAGGACAAAATTCGGAACGTCAGAATATCGACCTCGCCTCGCGGGCTGCGTCGCGAGATCTGCCACTGGGGCCCCCGCGGCAGAAGGCCGGGCCGCCCCGCCAGCGGGCCCCTCTCTGCGCCCGCCGTGGATTCCGTGCTCGGGAAGATCTGCGCCCCGATGCCTCGTCCTGTTTATGGTTGGGGGGCGTTCGCTGACGACGTCGGCTTTGGGCCTCGGGACATCGCATCCGTTTTCGTCTCGAGCCTGAGCGCGCGGGCCATTGCAGGGCCGCGCGCGGGGTCTTACATTGACGTCGCCAAAAGCCGTTGCGGCTCTGCTCGGGCTTTATGCGGCCGCTTTTCTTGCTGCAGCGTCGGAGCGCGGCCCCCGTGCCCCCGGCCTGCTTCCGCGTCTTCATGGGCGATGCCGCGGGGCGCGCCTTGGCCCCCAGATAGCGCGGGCGCCTCTTTGGGGCCGGCCCTCCGGACGCATGTTCGGCGCATTTAGGTGATCCGCGGCCTCGAGTTGGGCCTCGCTAGATCGTCTGCCCAGTGCAATCTGATTGCGTTATCCGTCATCACGTCTTTGCGTCAGCTGCCGCCGCCGACGGCGAGATGCTTCCAGCTCGAGCGCGAGAGTCTGCAGGGGCTCACGGTCGGCCCCAACACTGCGATCGCTATCACCACGACGCAGAGGCTCACCGAACTCGGGTTCCCTCCTTGAGCGCCCGGTCCTCGAAAAAGGTCGGCCGTGCTGCCATGTATCGAGCGGCCTCGTGCTCATCTGCGTTTTTCGAGATTGTGGAAGCGCCCGAAAAGTTCTCATTGAACGACGGTTGCAACGTCGGCTGTGCCAGTGGGAGGACAACATATTGCGTGACATGATTGACAACTATCCCTGCGTGACTAGATTAAAACAAGCCGAACGTGTCCTCCATGACGGTTTTCCTCGGTCCGCGAAGTTCCCCCTTCGGTGCTCGGTTCCCTCTTCAAAACTGTTCGCAACGCGTGGTGCACGACGGTTCGCTTTCGGTGCTCCACTTTAGGCTGCCCCGCGCGTGGCCCCCCGAATGGCGATACCCTCGAGCATGTGCACGAAAGTCCTAAATTATTCACGTTTCGCGTATCCCCACCAGCCCATCTCAAAACAGCAACTCTAGCGAAGCATGCCGACAGTCGTGTTTTTCATGCGTGTTTCCGCCTGCCCCCGCATATCTCCCCTGTTCCTCCTTCCTCCCGCCTCCTTGTACATCCTCCTTGTGGTGGGAGCGGGAAAAGGACGAGGCGGAGGAGGAGGGAGAGAAAGCGCTCCTCGTGGTTTGAGTCGTTCGGGCTTTCCGTCCTGGTGTGAGTCGTTCGGGCCCTTCTTCCTGGTGTGAGTCGTTCGGGCTCTTCGTGGTGTGAGTCGTTCGGGCTCTTCGTCCTGGTGTGAGTCGTTCGGGCTTCTCGTGGTGTGAGTTGTTCGGGCCCCTCGTCCTGGTGTGAGTCGTTCGGGCCCCTCCTCCTGCCCGTCCAGAAACGACGCCCAGGCGAGTTGAGGGTCGTCCTGATGGGCTTTTCGGCGTCTTGGGTGCCTCGGGGGGGCCTCTTTGGGCCGTTTGGGATCCTCTTGGGGGCCTCCTGGGGGCCTCTTGGGGCCATCTTGGGGCCTCTTGGTGCCTCCTGGGCGCTTCTTGGGGCCATCTGGGAGGAAATCGATCAAAGAAGAGGGGAGTTTTAATTAGCGCTGCCCCCTCAGAAGGCCAAAATGGGGCCAAAACCTTGGTAAAATCAATGATTGTGGCTTGAAAGAAGAGGGGAGCTTTAATTAGCGCTGCCCCCATCAGAAGGCCAAAATGGGGCCAACACCGTAGTAAAATCAATGATTTTGGCTCCAAAGAAGAGGGGAGCATTTTTTCTCCCCCCCCCCCGTCGGGGCCAGAATCCTCGTGAGGGGTGTCGTTTTTTAGGCCTCCCAGGAGTCGAAAAAGACCCCTCTGACCACCCGCGAAAGGACCTCTCCAGGTCCAGGGGGAGGGGGTATGGGGGAGGGGTAAACCCCTCCCCGAAGGGGAAGAAGGGGGGTTGAGAACAGAGAGAGCTCCCTAAACCACTCACGCCCGAAGGGCTGGTGGGATTTGATATGTTGGGAGTTTCCCCCCCGCTGCTCCCTACATCCGTCTGCCTGGCCACTGGAGCTGTCCGAATTCGGATAATGGTCGCAGTGCTTCCCGCTTTCGAATGGCGTGCTGCGGTTGGTCGTGGCGCATCTGGACCTGTGTCTTCGCAGCTCGCATGCCCTTCTTGCTCGTTCCCATGCGTCGCTTGTGGCACTAGGCCAGGCCAGGCTGCAGCAGGTCTTGCGGCGCAGCTCCCAGCTGTGCCACCTCGCCGGCGCCGCCCCGGGCCGCGCCCCCGCCCCGGCGCGCGCGCGGCGAGAGCGGGACACGAGGCTCTGCAGCTGGCTCGGGTCGCGCAGCGCTGGGGCCTCGTCTTGGCGAGGGAACCCCTTCTCCTCCTCCTCCTCCTCCTCCTTTTCCTCCTCCTCCTCCTCCTCCTCCTCCTCGTTTTCCTCCTCCTCCTCCTCCTCCTCCTCCTCCTCCTCCTCCTCCTCCTCCTCCTCCCCCTCCTCCCCCTCCTTCCTTCCGCCCCCTGCCAGCCGACCCCATAGCGTCACCGCCGGTCGCCGCCCGCCGCCGGCCTCTCGCTCCGCCCGCCGTTCACCGCTCGTTCGCCTTCGTCGTCCCCGTCGTCGTCCTTGTCGTCCTCGTCGTCGTCCTCGTCGTCGTCGTCGTCGTTGTCGTCGTCCTCGTCCTCGTCCTCGTCCTCGTCGTCGTCGTCGTCCTCGTCGTCGTCGTCGTACTCGTCGTCGTAATTACTCGCCGCCGTCGCCCGACGCAGGGGAGGCAAGGGCCCGCTCCCAGGCGGCAGCGCCGCGGGCGCCCCCGGGAGCCGTGGCGGCGCCGTGCGGGCCGCCAGCGCCGTGGGCGGCGGGCGCGGCGGGGGCGAGGGCGGCAGGGAGCCGCCCTCCGGCAGGGCGACGCCCAGGGGGGGGGGGGTCGTCGATGGACGAAACCCTGCCCCTTTTTTTTCTTCCGATTTCTGTGTTCGCCCCCCGCGCCCAAAATTTTGTATATGGATGTGTCGATCTGCCGACTGGCCCAAATCCTGCACCCCGCGGGCGCAGCCCATCAACATTGAATCGGGGGCAGGGGGGCGCGTAGAAGTTTGCGCCGTCGCCCCGGCTGCGCGGTTGGTGCAGGTTCTTTGTCCATAGGGGGACGAACAATGACATAAACATACAGATTCGGAGGTCCGCGCGAATTTCTCGGATCCGCGTTGGACCCCTTTGGCGGCGCCTCCAGCGCCGCCCCTGGCGCGTTCCGCGCGCCAGGGAGGGGGGGGTCCAGCGCCGATCCGAGAAATTCGCCCGGACTTCTGAGTTTTGATATTTATGTCATTCTTCGCTCCGCTAGTTTCAGCCAGCAGGTCACGGGGTTCAGCGCAGACGGTCGGGACGATCGAAATGGGCACGGAAAGAGTAGGTACGAAGGCCGCCAGCAGGTCATTGTCCATGTTGAACAGGGTTCGCTGTCATCGTTGCCGCGAACGTTATCCATTTGAGACAGGGGGCCGCTTGCCCAACAGCGGCCGCCCTCTGGCAGGGCAACGTCTGGGGAGGGGTCTCAGCTGGCAGGTATCGCGAGGCCCCCAGGTGAATCACAGATTAATCAATGGGGACTCGGGGCTTTCGCACGTTCTTGGAGGTTTTCCTGCCTACGGATGCGGTTCTGGCACCTGCGCCTCGATCGCCGAGATTGTTCCGGGGGTGCGCGGATCGTCCCGAATGGCCGTTGGAGGCCCGAGTGATGGCCACGAAACCAAACATTCGAACGAGGGCCTGTGTGGTGAAACAATACTGCGCGGCGAGGTCTCTTGGGATTCCGAGGTCGCCGCGCGGCCCGTCATCACACAGCTCCGGGACCCCCGGAGGTAACGGAGTTCAGCGCAAACCAGGCTTGGGCGGCGCGCCAGATCCTGCAGGATCCTGCGAGACCGGATTTTGGCTGGGCTGTGCTTGGGAATCGCTTGCGGCCTGGGAGGCGGCCTCACACCTTGGTCGAGCCAGGCTCTGGAAGCCCCCCAGAAGCTGCAGCACAGCTTTATCCACACGGGCGGAGCTGAGTTTGCGCTGAACCGGGCCCGTCCACGCCCGAGGGCCGCCACGAAGCAGAGTCATGAGGGGGTCCAGGGCCCGTTTCCCTCGGGACCCGCTGGCTCTCTGCCAAAGGGGGGGTCGGGCAGCCCCAGGACGAGGAGAAGTCCTTCAAGAGTGCTCTGGAGCGCTCTCCGACCGTTGCTGAGCGCCGTGGATCGGCCGCGGCGCCAGATGCGTCCTCCGGGCCCAATGGCTCTGAGAGACTATTGGTTCATTTTCATCCGAATATATATATATATATATATATATATACACTCATCCTACCTTCAGGGGTTGCCTGCTGTCGTTGGCGGCTGCGTCGGCGCCAGCGTGGGCGTCGCCGCCTTCGTCGTCAGCGTCGGGGTCGACGCTGGCGTGGGCGCACGCGTGCGCGCGGGCAGCGGCAGCGGCGTGTGGCTCGGGCGCTGGCCTGGCCACGGGTGGGCGCCAACGCCGCCACCGCCCTCGTCGGACAGAGGGCCACCATTGCTCGGACGCCTTTCCGCCGCTGCCGCCGCCATCTCCGGGCCTTGGGCGACGACGACGACGACGACGACGACGACGACGACGACGACGACGACGACGACGACGACGACGACGACGACGACGACGACGGCGGCGGCGGCGGCGGCGGCGGCGGCGGCGGCAGACATGATGGCGGAGACGACGGCACAGACAACTGCATAGACGACTGCACAGACAACGGCAAAGACGACGAGGACGAAGACGACGACGGCGGAGCCGACCAGTATGACGCCGCCGCCGCCGTCTTCGGGCCCCAAGACATCTGACGAAATGCGCGGCCTGAGAGGTCCCGACCGCTTCCCCAGTCTGCAGCTTGTCGCCCTGAATCAGTTCGTGATGGCCCCGGGGCCCCATAACGGCCTCCCAGGGCCGCCGAAATCGAGGAAAACCCGCCCGTTGAAACATTGAGCATCGCCAGAGATTTGGGGCCGCCGCCGCCGCCATGTTCGGGCGCCTGCCGTTGCCCTTTCGTTTCGCGTCATAGCTGGGCCCTCCGGCGGCCGCCCAGGACGTTCTGGCATCCCCAGAACGCCCTCGGCGAGGCGCGGCTGCTGGAGAGCATCCCGAGGTTGGAAAGCTGCCGAGCATCGAGGAACACTTGACACAAAAACCTTCCGCCGCTTCCGCTTCCCCCGGGGCAGCCCCAGGTTCTTTTTTTTTTTTTGTTTTCGATGGCCCCTGGGGGCCGACAAAGCAGGCCCCGCGAGGGCCGACAGAAGCGAGGAACCACGCCCGCGGGTGGACGCGCGGCACGCCTCGCCGGAGATCTGTGGAGGACGACCCCGCCGCCACCCGTGCGGGGGGGAGGGCCGAGGCGACGTCCGCGAGGCGCGGCACCGCCCCCGCCGGGGGCCTGCTCGCCGCCCACGCCGGCGCCGCCGCGGCGGCGGCCCCTGGCGCGCCGCTGCGGCGGCGCTCCTCGGTGCAGGCGGCCCAGCGCTCGCGGGCCTCGCCGCGCCGCACCTCCCGCCACTCCGCCGCTGCTGCTCCGCCTTCCCTCCCTCCCTCCGCCCTCCCTCCAGGCTCCCTCCGCCTCTCCTCCTTCCCTCCCTCCCTCAGTCGGCGTTGGGAGCTCAAGCAAATTGAGCTCCGACGGAGGGAAGATTTCCATTCACCCCTCACACGACTTACGGACTCTGACAGCCACACAGGTTGTTCTGCCGGGCCAGGGGAGGAGAAGGAACAACAACAAAACAAAACAATCCCTGCAGCTCTTCCGATACCGTACTTCTTGCGATCCTCTCTAGAGTGACTGGGTGGTGATTCGGTGATGGACATTTATTGTGCCGCATGTTTCTTATTTTCAATGGAAGATTTGTGCGACCTTTAGAAAACGACGAGCCAACGACGAGGATAACGGATCCGCCGCACCCATGCCCGAAAATGCCAGCTTGCAAGGATTACAATTTGTGAACAGTTGAATGCATACGCCTTGGGACCCTCTGCTTGTTGGACAACTTCGGCAGAAAGAGAGAAAAAGAGAGAGCGAGAGAGAGAGAGAGAGAGAGAGAGAGAGAGAACGCATGAGCCGCCAACACAGGGCGCGCAGATGGGCGCCGACATCGAGGTGGACAACAGCGACAGCGACAGGGGCAGGCAGACGGGAGCGGGGGAGTTTGCAGAGCTTGCTCGGCTTCCCTTTCCCCCTGCGCCCCGCGGAGCCCCATGGGGGAGAGCTGCCAGGTGACTTTGCAGAGCCGCCTCGGCTCCCCTCAGCGCCTGCGCCCGTTCGGGCCCAGGAGCAGCCTGCCGTCACTACGAGCGAATCCAATCGCGTGACACAGCTGTTCTGCGAGATAGAAGAACAACTGCGCAAATGGCATTCGATCGGCCCTGCTTCGCATTCGTTTGTACGCCAGCGAGCAAATTGGACGACAAAAGTCCGGAGGAAGTTGGAGGCCTCGAGTGTTCGGAAGCAGCCAGTGGGTGCCGATGCAGAACTTCGAAAACCCATGCCCGAACCCATGTACGTGGAAATGCTGTCCCAGGAGATCGAAACACAACTGAGCCGATGGAACCCGATCGGCCCTGCGTTGCACCCGCTAGTTCCAAGGAGGATGAAGTTGGATGAACTTCGAAAACCCAAGGACTCCCGCGGTGAGACAGACGAGAAGGAGGTCTGGACTGACGGAGGCCAACCCAGTTATGCATTTGGAAATGTTGCCCCAGGAGATCGATTCGTTCGATCACCGGAGAGCGAAGGAGGTCTGGGAAGATGGAGGCCCCGAGGTTCAGAGGCCACCGACTGGTGCCGATGACGAACTTCGAAAACCCACGCTCTTCAATGATGGCCTTGAGATCGCAGCGCTTCTGGGATTCGTAAATTTACAGCGACCCTCGAAGGAATCATTCAGGGCGTCTTGCAAACAATGTGCACGGAAGGGGGGATGCCAATTGGGGAATTTGTTGAAGTGTTAGAATTTGCGTTTCAAAAAGGGATCGCGCAGGCGCGGAGGAGGTGGAGAAGGAGTCAGAAACACAGGCAAAGCGGCCGGCGCAATTTCCCAACAGGGGCTCCTTCTGACCTCTTAGCGGTTAAAGACGCAGCTGTTTAAGGGTTTGTCATCGAAGAGCGGGCACGGGGGCGCAACGGACGAATGCTGGGCGGCATCTATGAACTTCTGTGGGGCAACATTGGCCTTTATGTGTTTGCAGACGAATTGCGGCACCAATTGGCAAACATCGGTGCAGCCGGTACTTTGTCAGAAGTGGAAATCGCTCTTGCGGGATGGGAAAGCATTTGAGTATTTGCCAAGTTGGGAGGCAAGCGCGCAACTGCTGCTTCGCGAAGTTTAAAGCGCAGGCCACTTTGTACACCTAAGTTGGAGACAGATGCGCACGCGCAGCCATTTTTTCTGTGGACGGAGATGTCGTGCGAATCATCAGCACGCGCCGCATGTTTCCTAGGATTTGATGAGTTATTGAGCGTGGCCGCGCAGAAGACGACGCGACGAAGTGACGGGCGAGCCGGCGCGAGGCGAAGTAAACGAGAGCAGGGGTCGTGAAATTCTGAGCGCGCCTGGCGCGGGGGAAAGCATCTGTCTTGGCGCAGGGGGCGCCGATCGAACTAGCGAGGGCATTTCGGAGTGCGTGGCGCCCCCCCCCCCCTCTCTTCTTTCTTTTTCTCGGTCCTCTTAGCCGTTGGATGCAGAGAGGAATATGGCTCGTGCATTAAAGAGGGTTTCAGGGAGCCCTCCTTCTTGCGCAGGCCCGCTCGCGCGCGCCAGCGGTGGCAGCGCGGTGCCGGCGGCGCCGCGCCCCTTGGTTCCATCGGACAGCCACTAACTGGTAATGCAGGGCCCCTTGCGAACGGGCCACGCGCAAGCCTGCGGTGGAGAAGAGGGGGGGGGCTTGGGGCGGGGGGGGCAGCGAGCGCGCCTCTGCGCGGGCCCCTTGGCAGTTCCCTCGATGAGATGTCGAAGGGCTGTCGAGTCCTCGCTGCGCAACACTCACGCAGGGGAGTTACGCACGCGCTCTATACTGCACCTTCTCGGGCGCGTTGACGTTGACCCCCTTCATGCGGATGTCCTGTCCTGTCCAGTCCTCCCTCCCTCCATCCGCCCCCTCCCCCTCGCCCTCCCTCCTCCTCCTCCTCCTCCTCCTCCTCCTCCTCCTCCTCCCCCTCCTCCTCCGTTGCCATTTTGGCTCAAGATCGGGACAGGCCCGTTTTGAGTGAGGCAGCCCTTCTACCTGGGCCATCCAGCTGTCAAAGGCTGGCGGACACTTACGTTTTCTGTGCTTCTGATGGCAGATGCGGTCCCAGCTGGGCCTGCCAGTACCCAGGAGCGCCAGATTCTTGCCGAGTTCGAATCCGTGGCCACCTTCCCCGACAGCGAGCGCACTGGCAAGGGCAAGGGTGCGGGCCGTTTCGTGCAGCGCAAGCGGCAAGCCCTCGCGTCGGCCGACGGCGATGCTCCTGCTGCCTCTCTTCTGGATGATGATGAAGACGATGGTGACTTTCTTCGGCAATTGTGCAGAGAGGAATTCGCCTCCATGCGGGACACCATCACCACCGAGGTGTCCGAGTCTGTCGCCAAGACCGTCACGTCCAACCACAACACGTTACTTAAGATGCTGTCCTCCATGCAGAGCGAGGTGGCCAAGCAGTCCAGCGCCATTGAGGGCCAGGTCCAGACGGCGATCGCGCCCAGGCTCGACTCCCTCAACAGGCGCCTGCAGGCTCAGCTCGACGAGCAGAAGCGCAGCCTCTCCGCGCTTGAGGGCCGTGCTGACGCCCACGACAAGTCCATTCATGATCTTCAAGACCAGCTTGCCGAACTCCGTCGCCAGATGGCCATCGCCGAGCAGACTCCCAGGAAGCAGCTCGCTGCTCCCGCGTCCTTCGACCGCGAGGAGGACACCGCGATTGTTGTTGCTGTGTCACAGCGCCCTACTACCTTGGCCTCAGTGGTCTCTTCGCTGCGCCCGTGGCTCGGCGAGATTGGCTTTGAGGACGAACAGTGCGAGATCAAGCAGAAAGGCGAGTCTCCTGCCAGGAGGTTCGAGATTTGCTTCACGGGCTCGACCATCATTGCCTCGCGCCGTGCCAACAAGGCCACGTCGCTCCTCAAGGGCGCCGACGGCTGGAAGGAGTTCTGGGTCGACCCCCCTGGTGCCGAGCGCTGCCGTTTGCACCTGGGCCCCGACAAGTCGCCCAAACGTATCAAGACCGAGGTCACTCTACGCAAGGCCAGAGCGATTGTGGAGCTGCAGTACCCTGGCAAGCGCTTCTACTCCGACCGCGAGCACGGCGTCCTCTCGATCGGCTGGGACAAGATCATGCACGTCGACGTCTTCCACGGCGACACCCCGCCCAAAATCTACTGGGACTCGACGCAGCTCGCCAAGCATGCCATGGCCATCGACACCCTCCGCAATGCGGTCAAGGAGCTCACGCACCCGACCGACCCTAGCCAGTGGTGCCTTTAGCGCTGCTGGGCTATTTCAACTTCCTGCGCCGCCGCCTGGGTCCGCGGCGTCACCGTTTCGGATAGCTACCTGGAACTCTCGTGCACTTCTACAGGCTGGCGGGGACAAGGCCATTCTGAAGAGGAAGTACGTTCTCCGTCTACGTCCCCTCTCCACGGTCATCGCGCTGCAGGAGGTGCACCAGGACCACTTCCAGCTCGCTCGTTCTTCAACTCGATCGCGTCGGGCCTCGCGATCCACTCCAGCTTCATCACAGACGCGGATGACGGGCATCGGCGTGGTGGAGTCGCTGTGGTTCTTCCGCCGCTGGCTCGTCAAGGGTCCACCTTGCCGACGACATCCTCAACTGTCTTGGTGCCAGGCCGAGCGATGCTAGTCCGTGTGCGGGATGACTGCCGCACGCTCGACATCTTCAACGTTCACAATCATGATCTGTCCGCCCGGCAAGTTCGTGAAGTGGCTGCCGCGATACGAGTATCGCAGCGTGCGGCTGCTGACGACCCCGACATGTACACCACCTTTGTCCTCGGGGACTTCAATTTTGCCACGCGTGAGGCTCTGGCGCTCGCTGCCCCTTCGGCGGCAGTGCGCAAGCAGTCGAAGTGCCACCGCGTGCAGGCTCCCAAGTGGCGCCAGGCTCTCGCCCTCCTGACCGAGATTGCGTGCGAGGGCCCTACGCACTACGAGAAGTTCAACGACTCGTGCGCGACGATCGACCGCGTCTTCTGCTCGCTCACGGGCTGGCAGATCTGCCAGCTGTATATCCAGATCGGCACGCTCGACACACCGGCGGCTGTCTTCGACAAAAAGATCTCTGACCATGCTGCTGTTGTTGTCTCGCTTGCCTGCCGCCCACCTCGACCTGTGGAGTCTCGCCCCATACCCAAACACCTGTTCTCGGAGCCAGGTTTCAAGACGCGCCTGGAAGGGCTGTGTTCTGATGTTCCGTGGGACTCCATGTCGCCCCCGTTCAAGTTAGAAAAGTACAAGGAGCTTTTGAAGATTTCGGCCGCGGAGACCAGGGACACCCTCTTTCGGGACAGGCCGCGCCACCCGCACACCTGCCTGCTGCTTGCTCGTGCTCTGGCCCGAGTTGTCTGGAGGCAAGACCTGCGTATGGCTTCCAGGCTCCAGGACTCCCATCCCCTGGCCATTGACATGATCTCGATTGCCAACGGGAAGGTCGAGCTCCGCCACCCGCCGTCCTTCCAGGCCTGGGTCGACCAGGTCCAGACTGAGGCTGCCGAGACCGCGAAGACAGAACTTGAAGAGCGCAGACGGCGTGAAGGTGACCGCGTCCAGGTTCGTGCCCAGGTTCGTGCTCTAGAGCGGCGCGCTCGTCTGTGGTCCCCTCTCAATCGCAGGATCTCTCTCTCAGCTGTTCTCGCGCCAGATGGCTCTACGGTCAGTGAGCCCTCGGACCGCCTGCGAGTGCTCACGGAACACTGGGCCCCTGTCTTCCAGAAAAAGCCGTGGGGCGCTGCTGCTGCTGCCCCCTATCTTCGTCGCCTCGCTCCTGACCTTCCTGCCGATCTACACCTGCCGCCGCCGTCGAAAAATATGCTACGTCGAGCAATGCGGTCTGCCCAGCACTCTGCTCCTGGTCCTGATGCTCTGCCATATGCTGCGTGGGCTGCGTCCTCGTGGGGGTGCCGATATCTTGTGGGACGCCCTTGGTTGGGTGCTCAGTGGCCAAGAACTCTTTGCGAACACTAGCGACACGATCCAGATTTTTCTGCCCAAAAATGTCACGGACTTGGAGCTCCGCGATGGCAGCTGCTCTCGCTCCCCCGACAAGGTTAGAGTCTTGGGCCTTAGGAACTGTGACCTGAAGCTCATCTCCTCCAC
>CAUYUJ010012434.1:5000-15000 GCA_963575745.1 Prorocentrum cordatum | reverse complement strand
AGGAGGAGGAAGGACGGAGAGGAGGAGGAGGAGGCATGAAGGAGGAGATGGAGGAGGAGGAGGAGGAGGAGGAGTAGGAGGAGGAGGAAGAGGAGGAGGAGGCGGAGGAGGCGGAGGCGGCGGAGGAGGCGGAGGAGGAGGAGGAGGAGGAGGAGGAGGCGGAGGAGGAGGAGGAGGAGGAGGAGGAGGAGGAGGAGGAGGAGGAAGAAGAATAATACGAAAAATAATAAGAATAATAATAATAAGAAGCATAATAATAATAAGAAGAAGAATAAGCATAATAATAAGCATACTAAGAAGAATAATATTCAGAAGAATAAGGATGATAATAATAATAAGAAGAAGAAGAACAATAATAATAACCATAATACCAATAATGATAAGAATAATAAGACGAATAATAATACGAATAATAAGAATAATACTAATAATAAGAATAATAAACACAATAATAAGACTAATAATAAGACTAATTAGAATAATACTAATAAGAAGAAGAATAATAAGAAGAAGACGAAGACGAATCATAATCAGAAGAAGAAGAAGAAGCATAATACGAAGACTGATAATACTACTAATAAGAATAATGATAATAATAATACTAGTAATAATAAAAAATAAGAAGGATAAGGATCACAATAAGAAGAATAAGAATACTAATACTAATACCAATAATAATAATAAGAGTACTAATAATAATAATACTAAGACTAATAATAAGACGACGAATAAGACGAATCATACTAAGAATAATGATAATAATAATACGGAGAAGAGTAATACGAATAATAAGAATAATAAGAATAATAATAATAAGAATAATACTACGAAGAAGAATAGTAACAATAATCAGAAGAAGAATACGAAGAAGAAAACGAATAATAATAATAAGACCAATAAGAATAATAATAAGAATACTAATAATACTAATAATAAGAAGAAGAATAATAAGAAAAATAATAATAAGAAGAATACCAAGAATATTAATAATACTAGTAATAATAAGAAGAATAAGAAGAATAATAAGAATAATAATGCGAAGAAGAAGAATAATACTAATAATAATAAGAAGACGAAGCATAATAATAATGAGAATAAGAATAATAAAAAGAAGAAGAATAATAATAAGAATACGAAGAAGAATAATAATAAGAAGAAGACAACGAATAATAATACTAATAATAATAATAATACTAAAAATAATACTAATAATAATAATATCAATAATACTACTACTACTAATAATAATAATAATAAAAATAATAATAATACCAATAATAATAGTAATAATAATAAGATGAGGAGGAGGAGGAGGAGGAGGAGAAGGAGGAGGAGGAGGAGGCGGAGGCGGAGGCGGAGGCGGAGGCGGAGGCGGAGGCGGAGACGGAGGAAACGGAGGAGGAGGCGGCGGAGGCGGAGGCGGAGGCGGAGGCGGAGGCGGCGGAGGCAGAGGCGGCGGCGCGAAGGAGGCGGGATGCGGAGTCGGGAGCGGAGGGGAGGCGGAGGCGGAGGCGGAGGCGGAGGCGGAGGCGGAGGCGCGAGGCGGAGGCGGAGGCGGAGGCGGAGGCGGAGGAGGGCGGAGGCGGAGGCGGAGGCGGAGGCGGAGCGGAGGCGGAGCGCGAGGCGGAGGCTGGAGGAGGGAGGAGGAGGAGGAGGAGGAGGAGAGGAGGAGGAGGAGAGGAGGAGGAGGAGGCGGAGTGAGGAGGGGGAGGAGGAGGAGGAGGCGGAGGAGGAGGAGGAGGAGGACGAGGGAGGAGAGGAGGAGGAGGAGGAGGAGAGGGAGGAAGAGAGGGAGGAGAGGGAGGAGAGAGGAGAGAGGGAGAGAGAGGAGGAGAGGGAGGAGAGGGAGGCGAGGGAGGAGAGGGAGGAAAGGGAAAGAGAGGGAGGAGAGGGAGGAGAGTGAGGAGCGGGAGGGGGCAAGAGGGAGGAGAGGGAGGAGAGCGGAGGAGAGGAGGAGGGAGGAGGGAGGAGGAGGAGGAGGAGGAGGAGGAGGAGGAGGAGGAGGGAGGAGGGAGGAGGGAGGAGGGAGGGTGGGGTGTTGCTTCGCGAGCGCGACCGCGTTGTACAGTCAACCCGCATAGTAAGGATGGGCAGCCCTCGCAAGGGTGCCCTTGCATCCTTGCCCGTTCGGCCCATCCTTAGCGACTGCAGCTGGCCAGACTCGTTCGAAAAAAACGCTGACATGGCGCTCCAGGGCCCTTACTTCCTTGCCGCGCTTCCTTTCTATACGGGTTGACTGTATTTTGATAGGGGTTGTGGCTTCGGGGGCGCGAGCGTACTGAAATTTGTTACCTCGGAAACGTGAACGTTTACCTAATTCAGCAAGTAGGGACTGTAGCCTCGGGAACGCGACATTGTTCCAGTTTGCACGCGGACCGTTGTTCCAGGGAAGCGCACGCGTTGTAATTGATTGATTGTGGCTCCGGGAACGCGAACGCCTAGTACTTGACAAGGGGCTGTGGTTTCGGGAGCGCGAATTCTTTGTAATGTAGTAATGGTCGTGTCCTTATCTTCGTGAGAATCTGCTTACTAAGACTTGTGTTTTCGGGAGCGCGAGTGTTCCAGGACGCCCCAGAAGTATTGAGAACCCCCAGCGGTCGTGGTAATGGGGTCCTTTTTGACCAAGGGGGTCGCGCGGTCAGCCGCAACTTCCAGTTGGAACCAGAAGCCAGAAGCCCTACCAGACCATGGGAACACTTTGCACTGGTCCTCCTTGCCCCATCCACCTTTTTCTTCTCGTTCTTCCCATTTTCTATTTAGTCCCTGCATGCGGCGATGCCTTTTGCGTCCATTTGGATTTCGCCTCATCTTCATACTCCCTCTCCTTTGCCCCCCGACTGCCAGTTCTCCTCTTCTTGTGTATCGTCCCCCTCACGAGCTTCTCACCCCCTTGCCCCACGCTGCTGGTCCTCCTCGCCCTGCTCCCTACTCTCGTCTGTCCCCCTCCTCTCTCCTCCCTCCGTATCAACATCTCCTGAGGTGTGTCCAGTCACCGGTGTCGCTTTCATGGGCTCGCCACTCATCATGCTTCCTCTCCTCTTGCGCCTCCCATGTCCTCCCCCGTCCTCCTCCTGCCTCTTTCCGCACTCCTCTTTATGCCCCTCTATTCCTCCCCCGCTCCTTCTCGCCCTCCTCCTGCCCCTCCTTCGGCTAGGCCCTCCCCTCCTCCCTCCTCCTCTCCTGTTCATTGTCCTCGCCCTCCAGCTTGCGTGCACTGGGGCAACCGTGGAGAGTTTGAAAACCTCAAAAACGTTCCCAGTCCGATCCTCCTTGCCCTCCGGCCTCCTCCTGCCCCTGCTCCGCCAGGCCCTCGAGCCCGGGGGGCGGGCGGCCAGCGCCGGGGACCCTGGCGGACGACGGCCGACCAGGGCTGGCCAGGACGGCCTCCGTCGACGTCGCCAGCCTCCTCTCAGGCGATCGCAAACATGGATTAACTGGGCGTGGATCAGCGATGGGTCCCGTTTCCATGGGAAATCGCGGATTTCCGCCGCTGAACGGGGCGGCACCGGCCGCATTTTGGGGAGGGCACCTCCCCCGATCCGTGGATCTGGCGACCGCGCGCCAAAGCCATGTTTGCGCGCCCCCGATCCTCGGCACCTGCTCTCGGTGCAATTTAAGTGGGTACGGAGACAAGGGGTGCAAAGTCCCCTACAACAGTTCTTGCTCATTCTGGTCCGGGTTCTCCGGCGGCGTCGCGGCGGTCGCTGTGCATTTGCTGCGGGATGCCGCCTGCCCCACTGCGGCCGCTCTTGGTGTTGGACAGCGTTTCCTGTGCGGCATCTTACTCATTTTTTTCGTACCCACTTCGGATGTCCAGATGCTGTTGCTATAACCCAGAACTCTCTTCCGCCTCCTCTTGTCCTTCTCGCACCGCTTTCTTCTTCCCGACTTCTCAGGGGCAACGTGACGGGCGGATAGGTTGAGGGGGGGACGGCTCGACCCCCAATCGCCCATTCATCGCCGATGGGGACCCAATAGCCCAGCCCGCCTGGGCTGGGACCGCGCGGCTTTGCCATCGGGGGCCTGTCGCCGATCCATCGGCGATGCGTTGCCGATCGCAGCTCGGCGTTTCCCCCCTGAGCCGGTCCCCCCTCCAGTCCTTGCCCTTCGACTCCCCCGAGCTTCGAAGCCCGCAGCGAGGCACGGAGTGGAACTCGAGGAGGGCTACGATGGGGGGGCGACCGAGGGGGGCGATCGAGGGGGGGTGAAGCACGGTGCACTCTTCGTGCACCTTCGGGGCCCTGATCGGGCCCCCCCTTGAGGCCCCAAGGTGCACGAGGGGTGCGCGTTCTTTTGTCCCCCCGTTGATTTCCCCCTCCATGGGCAACGCCCGAGCGAGAGTTGAAGGTGCCTTCTCCCCCCTCTGCGCTTCCTTACTTCCTTCACGGACAATTCCCCTGACCAATATCCATGGTAGTAGAAGGCTTCGCTAGGTGTTGTGAGCACCGCATCGCTGCCCCCCATCCCCCATCTGAACACCACACATACATTTGGTTCGCTTCGAGCGATCCCCACCCGAGAACCGGGCCCATTAGGGGGTTGGCGGCCGCGGCACGCGGTCGTTGTCCGTCGAAGACGCGAGGCGAGATACCCACTGATCACCAGGATCCCTTTCGGGCCTCGTGGCCGCGGTACGACATGCAGGGCGTGCTAGGCGGGTCGGGAGCTCTTGCCCCTAAATCTATCATCTCCAACTTGTCGGTTTCTCCTCCTCTTCCTCTTCGTCCTCCTCCTCCTCCTCCTCCTCTTCGTCCTCCTCATCTCCTCATCCGTCGTCCACCTCGGTCCTCCCCGCCCTCCGTCCCTGCCTCCTCCTTGTCATTGCTCTCCTCCCCCACTCTGTCCTCATTTCTCGTCTCTCACTGCCTCTCCCTCATCTTCCTCTCTCCAGCATCCTCTGGTGCTCCGCTCTTCTTCCTACTCACCCTCCTGCCCTTCTCGCCCTCTCTCTCATTTTTTGTTTTTCTCTCTCTCTCTCTCTTTCCTCAGGGGTTTGGAGAGGGGTGTGCTATAAAGGGGTGTGGTGCCAACGCTGAAAATGCCAACGCTTGGCTCCAGGGGGGCCCAAGGCTCTGAGTCTCTAAGGCAAGCAGGCCTTAGGCATCTAGCCCCCAGGACTCCACCACTTAGTCTGTCCACGAACCTCCCAGGACATTCATGGCGCAGCTCAAGGACATCCAGACTCTGCTGGACACCGGTTTTGGAAAGTTGCGTCAGGATCTGAAGGGCGACATCATGAGGGAGATGGAGCAGCTGCTCGACACCAAACTCGAAGCCCGACTCAAGCAGCATCATGATGAACTTATGGAGGAGATCCGGAAGCTCCAGGAGAGAACCACGGCCTTGGAATCTCGAGCTGACGCAGGTGGCGTTGGCTCCAAGCGTGCACGCAGCGAAGGTCCTGGCTACCGGGCAACGCGCATCGACGACGACTCCGACAACAAAGTCCTCGTGCTCAAAGGCTTCCCATGTCCCATGTGGTCCAAGACGCTGGTCAAGCATGCTGAAACTGTCTTCCAGTCGCTTTCACCGAACACTCCGCTCCCCCAAATCCGCGCCGCCAGCAACACCAAGCACGCGCGCCTCATCTTCAACGACTCCGCTTCGGCGAAGGCCATCCTCGAAGAGTCCATCCGCGCTGGCCCACGGATTACTATTGGTTCGGAATCTATTCCACTTTCGCTTCAATGGGACCGGTCACCCGATGAACGCGTCCGGGGATGGGTAATCTCACAGTTATGGCAGAAGTTGGAGCAGCACATGACTACAAAAGGCCTCCACGGCCAGGTCGGGTGTCGACGTGGCAAGGGTGAGGTGTTCGTCGACGTTGGCGGCATGGGGCAGCTGATCACGATCTTCACGGTTCTCGAAGACGGCGTCTCCACCCGCGTGCACACCAACGGGCTCGACAAGGTGGAGCTTTCCCCAGAGACGGCGGCCTCGATGGCCTCCGAGGTGGATTCGCAGCGGCGTTCACGCTGATGGCGCCCACGGCGGCGTGACGATGCAGAAGAGCATGATGACATGCATCTTCCGGCATGGCCGGAGAATTCGACTAATTTATCGGGATCTGTGCACGCATCCTCCACTTCTTTCTCAATTCCTTCTGCGCCGGGGGCCTCGTGTTCATCGACGCGGGCACGCAGAGGGAGCGACGCGACTCCTCAGGCACGCTCTCCGGGACAAGCTCCGACAGCCACGTGTTCTTCAACGCGTCCGCTCAGAGAGCAGGGAGCTTTGCCTTTTGACCCTCTTCCTCCTACTTCTCGTTCTTCTTCCCGTGCTGCCTACTCCAACTATTTCTCGGGCGACCTCTCCGGGTGCGTCTGGAATGCACGGGGCCTGTGTTGCGTGGGCCCGCAACGCAGGAAACTCAAATCCAGGTACGCCGTAAACCTCGCCTACCGCCACGACTTCACCATTTTCCTCGAGGCCCATTCTGCCCAGAAGAGAAGCAGAACTCTTGAGCGGAAGCTTTGTGGGGACCATCGTTTCTTCTGGCGTGACTCTGACGCTGCCCCGAATGCTGGGGGGATCGGGATTGCGGTCAAGAGCACCTTCCTCGCCGACTTCCCAGAGATCAACTTCAATCCACGTATCGTTGGTCGACTCTGTACTCTGTCTCTGCTTGGGTCGCGGGGGCATCTGGTGATATGTGGTGTGCATGTTGAGGGAGACCGGCAGCAGCTACTAGAAGAATTGTCTTCGGTGGTTCGTACCTATTCTGAGGCCACTCTCATTCTTCTTGGGGACTTCAATTCGGTTGCATGCGAGTCCGACCGGTTTGATGCCACCACTGGTACCTTCACTGGCACCGTCGTACGGGACACCTTTGACACGCTGCCATGTCTTGAACTGCTCACCGAGCTGATGCAGGACGATTTCACGAGGAAAGGGGTTGATGCTGCAGGACATCTTCAGTACAGCCGGATCGACCGCATATTTACATCGCTACCGAGCTCTCTCCTAAGCAATCTTGACGTTCGCGTTGCCTCTCCTGGACTTGCCGCGCTCCCCCGCTTCGACTTGAGCGACCACACTCCCGTCTTCTTCACTTGGCGGCAGCGTAGCAGCTCAACTCGATCCCCAATTATTCCAAGTTGGGTACCTCGGCACCCACTGTGGGGCATCGTGCTTGATGAGCTCCGCTTTGCACAGACTGCCGACAAATGGGGCGATGAGGTCGAGATGAAGCGCCTCTTCCACAAGGCCAGCTCCGAGGTCAAACGTAGGGCTCAACACCATGGTGCCCGCACCTCCGAGGAGAAGCTTTGGTGGTGTCTGAAATTTCTTCGCTCTGTGCACAACGGTTGTATTCAGCAGGCCCTCTCTGCAGCCGGCGTCTGCTCCGACCTCCAGGACATTCCTGGCAACTGCTGCCCCTCGAGCTGGACTCATTCAGTGCTCTCTCAAGTGGAGTCCTTCATTCAGCGCCTCAGCCAGGCGACGGCCGAGGAGCGACTGCAGGAGCTGGAGGACACTGCCGACCTCCCGGAGTTCTACAAGAGCCGGAAGCGGTCTGGACTCATAGCGTGGGCTGCTCAGTTTTCACCGAAGCGCCGGCGTGCAGGCCTCCGAGGTCTCATCGACAACAAAGGTCTCCCAATTACCGATAATACGGTCGCTCATGCTGCCGTTGCTGACTACTGGGGTCCAGTTTTCACCGCGCAGCCTGTCGATGAGCAGGCAGGCAAAATCTTTCTGGACAAGTACGCTGTGCAGCTGCCGCGCCTTCAATGGGATATTTCGTTCGACGACTTCTCCAAGCTTCTCTCTGGCTTCACCGACTCAGCCCCTGGGCCCGATGGCGTGCCCTACGGCGCTTGGCGGCATGCGCCCGAATGGTGCCAACGTGTGCTGTATTCTGCCTTGCTTTCATGGCTGGCCGGCGCGCCGCTACCTCGCGATGCCAACTATGCGTGGCTTGCCCTGCTTGCTAAAGGTCACGATCTAGCCTCGGGCCCCGCGGGCTTCCGCACCGTGCCCGACGCGCGCCCGCTGTCACTGGGCAACTCTGATGTCAAGATACTTGCTGCTTCAATCAACCGGATTCTGGAGCCCGCGGTAGGCAAATGGGCCTCTGACCCACAGCGCGGATTTATCAAAGGCCGGCAAATGCTCGACAACGTCATCGAGGTGGAGACCCATATGGCCACCGCAGCTTTAGCTAGAGATTCGCAGGAACCCGGTCAGCCGGCAGCATGGCCTAGCAGTCCGTGCCCAGCTTGTCTGCTGAACGACTTCGGCGCCGCATTTCCGAGCTTGTCTTTAGCTTTTCTGTGGATGACGTTGGAAGCGATCGGAATTCCAGTGTCCATCATCACGGCCGTGCAGCAGCTATATCGTGGGAACGCACATTTTTGGCGATTTGGCGGGATAATAACTGAAGTTTTCACCATTACTTCTGGGGTGAAGCAAGGTTGCCCCCTCAGCCCTACGCTGTTCGTTATAGCAATTGACGCATTTCTTCGAGCACTGGTTCATAACTTGGGCGACCGCTGCCTAGTGCGGGCTTTTGCCGACGACATCGCCATCATACTGGGGAGGTTGTGGATTGACGGGCCTGTCGCAGCATTCCTTTTCAACGAGTTCGCACGCATTTCGAATCTCAAGAGCAAGCCTCGGGAATGTGTGATCATTCCCTTGTGGCCGATTTCTTTGGAACGCTTCGCACGGCTTCTCAAGGAAGAGATTCCTCTCTGGGGCGAGTTATTGTGTGACTCTTCTGGCAAATACCTCGGTTTCTTCCTCGGTCCGGGAGCGGGCTCGTTATCTCTCTTGGCACCTATGCGCAAGTATGTGGGCAGAGTCCAGTACATCAAAGATCTTTCACTCGGCTTGCCTGCCACTGCATTGCTGTACAACTCCATCGCCATCAGCGTGCTGGGGTTCGTCTTGCAGCTGATCGAGCCGACCGCTGACTTCCTGAAGACCGAGCGTGCGATGCTTCGCAAACTGGTCGCTGGACCAGGGAACTGGCTGCCCCCGAAGTACGAATTCAATCTCGACCGGCTTGGGTTACCAGTGCCGTTTCGGTCTATGACGGCCTTGCATCTGGCTTCTGCGGGTAGGACCTTGTCTACTACATGCCCTGATTGGCGCGCCAGCTTCAGCTTATTGCAGCGCGTTGCTTTGAGTGACCATGCCCCGCTGCTGTGGAGGTGGCAATCGTGGCTTGATCGTTTGGCCGTCCGTGTTTTGGATCGTGCACAAACCCGGCTCAACACAATGGGAGTTTCATTGATTACGGTTCGCGGTGAGGCTAGGGCCGACCAAGCTGCGATTTACAAGCAATTGCATGGCCGCTTGTTTCCGGCGTGCCCTGTGCAGGCCATCCAAAGACGTCTGAAAAGGTGGAGTCACATTTTAGGACCGTCGAAACTGCGCGTCTGCGCGGAGTGTTCTGCAAGCAACATGTCCACGTTGCGACGACAGGTTCCTCCGTGTGTCCTCTCTGCCTGTATTCATACTCTTTTCAATGGCTGGACAACCGCACGGCGTTTTCAAAAGGAAGCCCCGTGCGTCTGCTGCAAGACCTCAGGGTCCGATTCGATCGAACATTATTGGTGTTGTCCGGTCTTCGTGGAGGCAGGCCGTCGCTATTTGCAGCTTGATTTGTCAAATTGGTCGCTCCGCCAGTTCTTACTTTGTTCCCCGTCTCACCCCTCTCACAAGGCCGTTTCACTCCATGTGTATAGCTGTTACACAACTCATGCTTACCTTCGGCATCAGAGCGCTGGGGACAATGCGCTTTGGGTGTACCGGTCTCAGTTGCGTGGCGTGCAGGAGCGAATGCGATTTCTGACGCCCGGGAGGGCGCGGGGGAAATTCCGTACAAAACGACCGTTTTGTACAGAATTTCCCCCCTGGCGTTTTCAACGAGTCTGTTGGATACGTCTTGAAGAGAATTCGTATCATTGGCTATCTGGGTTTTCCTCTGTCTCCTCCTCCTCCTTCCCCCTTGTCTGCACGAGTTTGCGGTCAGAATTTCGGCCACGTT
>CAUYUJ010012433.1:10000-16590 GCA_963575745.1 Prorocentrum cordatum | reverse complement strand
CTGCCGAGTTGTGTTTTTCTCCCCCCCCCCTCCCCCCTCGATCCGTTCGATCCGTGCAGACGAGGGCTTGGCGCGGGGGCGCGCGCCGACGGCATGTCGCAATTCGAGGATATGACGACCCACCCTCCTATTCCATCCTCCCACCTCGCCCCCCGCGTCGCTCGCCCGATGCAGCGACGCGCGCCGCGGGGCGCAGTGCAAGATCGGACCGGGGATATCCTTGCGACCGTGCGCTTTGGAAATAGCCCCCCCTGCATCCACCTCCACCCCCTCCTCCTGCTGTTCGTCGAGGCGCGAGTGGAAATGACGATCCACCCCCCTATTCCATCCCCCCACCTCCCCGCGCCGCCCGATGCAGCGCCGCTGTGAGGGCGCCGATGCGCGCGAGATCGACCCTGCGATTGCGACCGTGAGCGTTTGGAAATAAGGCCCATCCCCCTCCACCTCCTCCTCACTCGGGATCGATCTCTACCTCTCTCCGTCAAATTTCTGCTCGCCCCCCTCCCCCTTCCGGCTGATCAGCGCCCGCGAGGCCTAATTTTGGGGCCGAGTGGGGGTGGCGCGCCTCCGCGCGTGTATACCTATACGTACCGCAGCTGATTCGAGGAAATAGCGACCCCCCCCTATCTCCATCGTTCCACCTCCTCGCGAGATCCCGCGTGCGCGGTGGGGGCGCAGGCGGAGATATCCATCGCCAGCATGTTTGAAAAAGCTTCCCCCCTCCTTTCTCCTCCCCCACGGCCTATTGCCGTTCCAGGCCCTAGCTCTGGAGCAACGGCGCCGCGCGTTGCGTGTGGCTACGCTGCCGGGATATCGAGGCATATATCGGTGCGAAAACGTGCCGTCCCTCGCGGTCGACACGTGGGCGCATGATCGAGCCGCGTATTTATGCTGAAATAACGAGCGCTTGTTCGCGCGGCGGGAAATCTTGGAGGCGCGTGCAGGGCATGCAGATGATCGGTGATGATCTTCGTGATCTTGTGATGATGATGAGGATGATGTTGATCGATGATGATGATGACGATGATGATCATGATGCTGGTGATGGTCAATGATGATCGACGTTGATGCTGAAGATCGATGATGATAATTGCAATGATGGTGGTGTAACTGCTGGTGGTCATCGATGGCGATGATGATGATATCATGTAATGGTTTTCTTGGGTTGTAATGATTTTGTTACGGTAATGATTTATTTTCATTGCGGGAACCCAAGTGATGAACAAATCATCACCCGAAGGGGTCTGGGATCGCTGGCCCCCGCCCCCCTACCGATGGGACGCAGGACAAACGATTATCTCTTCGTGCGGGTGCCTGCAGATTCCGACGGGGACGGGGGCGTCGGCGGGTGGGAATGGTGTGTGTGTGTGTGTGTGTGTGTGTGTGTGTGTGTGTGTGTGTGTGTGTGTGTGTGAGTGTGTGTGTGTGTGTTTGTGATGTGTGTGTATGTGTGTGTGTGTGTGTGTGTGTGTGTGCGTGTGTGTGTGTTGTGTGTGTGTTGTGTGTTGTGTGTGTGTGTGTGTTGTGTGTGTGTGTTGTTGTGTGTGTGTGTGTCTGTGTGAGTGTGCGTGCGTGTGTGTGTTGGGGGGGGGGGGGTGGTGGCTGCCAAATCAAACCGTTCACCTGGCTGGGCGGGCCTGCAAGTAGGCTGGTAAACGGGGGCAGGGGGGATCATGGGCACGACGAGCGAGTCCGTTTCGCTTCCGCTGCGGACAGGCCAAGAGCAGGGATGCCCCGAATCCGCTCGTCGCCCATGACCCATGGCGCGGCCCGCTGTCTGGACCCCCCCCCCCCCCCCCCCCCGCGCAACTTGACAGCCCCCCCGCGATCGGGCGCATGCAAAAACAGAAAAAAAAAAAACGACAAACAAAAACACGCCGCGAGCATCTGACCCTGGCAAAGAGCAGGACTTAGTCACTGCCCAGAGAGGCGGCGCAAGCTCCCCCATCCGCCTCGTCCTCCAGCGCCGCCTCCTCCGCCTTCCTCTCTTGATTGCACCCCTCAGCGTCCGAGGTATCCCTCCTGCCCCACCCCCTCCCCCAGCCACATCAGGGTTGCATCTACGGGGGGCTGTCGAGGTCCTCGGGCACTCGCTGTGGCCCAAGGGTCCGAACTGGCACCTTCATGTGGAGGTCCCTCGCGCATGGGCCATGGGGGTTTATAGCTAAACCCGCCAGGAGCCACCGCTTCAGCTGTCGGACGCAGCCCGCATCGCCCAGCACGTCGCTCCGCTTGCGCCCCCTGTACTTGAGGTTGCGCTTGCACACCGCGGCGTCTCCTGCGTTAGTGTGGGGGCCGCAGGTGGCGCCCCAGCCCACGTGGGCACCGCCTGCCCAGACCTCTGCGATCTGGAAGGCGCCCCATGGCATAGCACGCCCGATGCGCTCCCCATATGGGGCGGGCGGCGGCGGCACTGCTGGGACTGCCGCTGCTGCCGCTGCTGCTGCTGCTGCTGCTGCTGGGGCGGCAGGCGCCGGTGCTGCCGCTGCCGCCGCTGCTGCTGCTGCTGGGGCGGCAGGCGCTGGTGCTGGGGCGGCCGCCGCTGCCGCTGCTGCTGGAGCGGCGGCCGCTTGTGCTGGGGCGGCCGCCGCCGCTGCAGCGTCGCCCCCCTCGGCGGCTGCTGCGGGCTGCTCGGCGGCGCTGGCGCCAGGCGCAGGGCGGGGCGGCTCCGCTTGCGGGGCGGTGTCACGGGGACTTGGCTGGCCGCCAATGTCCTCATCGCTGCTCTCCAACGCCAGGTCTGAGCCATCCACGCGAGGAAGACGTTGCAATATATTCCCAGCCGACATAATCGAGCCCGAGAAGTCGGTGTCATTGAAGATGCCATGGAAGTGCGTCAGTAGCCTTGACACGCCCGTGTCGGGCTCAAACATACTCACGAGGTCGCAAGCATCATCTTTTCCAGCTGTAGGTCCTGGCACTGCACCCTGGGGGGGAAGCTGGCAATTTGCTAAGTCTCGCCCCACCTTCCTCCTTCGCCTCCGCCTCGCCCCCGCGCCTTCACATCCGCCTCCTCCGCATCGCCTCCGCATCCGCTTCCGTCGTTTCCCCCCTGACCCATGCACCTCCGCCGCGCGACCTGCCCCCCGCTCAACGCCTTCCGCTGCCCTCGCCAACTCCCGCTCAACTAGCTCTGGTCCCCGCCGCCCCCGCCCCCTCCCGCCCGTCCTGGTTCAAGGGTCAGCGGAAGGGGGGGGGGGGGGGGAGGGGGGGGGGGGGCGGGGGGGGGCCGGGGGGCGGTGGGGGTGGGGTGTTGGGTGGGTGGGGGGGGGGGGGGGGCGAACCTAGGGCTAAGGGTAACCAAAAGGAATAGCGACGAACGCCATTTCAGGCCCACCTGAAGGCGCAGTCGACAACGAACTTTGCGGGGCAGAGATATCAGGCCGTTCCCCGCGCGCCCATCGTGTCGTGGTCGGGGCACGCGGACACCTTGGTTACTGTGCACCATTGCGAACCTGCAAAACGCTGCCCGGCCGCGGTGGCGGCGCCACAGAACAGCCTCTTCATCGAGCAGACCTGGTTCAAGACGATCAGGCGGGCGCCGTCGGTGGAGAACTGGGCCGACCGATCGTCTGCAAGCGGCTCGCCTACTGGCCCGCGGAAAAAAACTACCGAAGCGAATGGGGCAAGGGGGGCATGGGGGGGGGATGGGGGGGGAATGAGGAGTTGGAGGGGGCGGCGAGGGGGGCGGGGGAGGAGGGGGAAGAAGCGGGGGATGGGGAGGAGGGGGGGGGGAGGGGGAGGAGGAGCGGGAGTGGGGCGCCTGAGGGAATACAACTTACCAAGCTCATGAATGTTTGAATCGAGTGGGCCCAGGGGTCGCGAACATTCTATAAGCTCAGACCCCTGACATCCAGACGAGTAGACGCAAGGAGGGGTATTTGATATGGGGCGCCTGCGAGGAACAGCGTCATGAGCGGATTGGCTCTTCGGATGTAAGCAACCCAATAGTAACCGCCGGAAAAGACCTCCTCGGGGCGATCAGCATGTGTCACCTCTGTGCGGAGCCATGCGAATTGCCAGTCGCTGCCCCGCAAGAATTGGGATATGATTTTCCCGCTGCGAACTAACGGCTCGTACACCTCCGTGTCTTTAGCCCGGCGCACGCACGCGCGGCGCTGCCGGCGCGCTCGCAGCAACGCCACTTGCTTGCCAGGGGGGGTCATGTTGCGGTCCTGCGCAAACGCTCCGCCCCGAAACTCGCCCCGGGCTGGTGGCCCCCATGCGTCGAACGCGTCGGTCAGGCCGCAGTCGGCCGCGGCCAAGAACGCCTGCTGGCTGAGCGGGAGTTCGTCGCCACTCAACCCGCCCATGGGCCATGGCCCGCGTGGCGCAGTCAATGGCTCGACTTCGGGAAGAGACGCAGCCTGTTCGGCAGCCTGCCGTTTGACCACTTGCGGTTCGACTGCTTTGGCAATCCACCTGTCCTTCTCGTCCTGGGGGAGACTATCGTACTCTGCCTTCAACGTGGTGCGCTGCAGGGTCCGCTGACGCTTATCCCGCGGCCCCGCGGCGCTGCTG
Source organism: Prorocentrum cordatum (assembly GCA_963575745.1). Lineage (NCBI taxonomy): Eukaryota > Dinophyceae > Prorocentrales > Prorocentraceae > Prorocentrum > Prorocentrum cordatum. The sequence goes on along the minus strand of CAUYUJ010012433.1, from coordinate 12,069 downwards.
CTGGGTTTCTCCATGGCGTTCGCGTGCGTCATCCAGCCAGGAGCGGCGCGGCCTTGCCTGCTCGCGGCGCCATTGCCGCGCTCCAGCGGAACTCCGGCGAACGGCGAGTCCGCAGCGTGCTCCTCCCGAGGGCCTGGGCCGCCACTTTGAGGACGCTGCGACAGGCACTCAGTGAGAAATCCGTTGGCCCTGACGCGCTCCATGAACACGTCTCCTTTATCGACGCTCCTGTGGATCAGGGCAAACAAACGTTCGACCCCCATGTTGGTGATCAATGCGTGGCGCCCGAATAAACGGAAGGCCCTCCAAAACTTCTCGTCGTTCAGCATCCGCCATAGTGCTGCGAGGCGCTGAATCAGGGCGTACTGACATTGGGGCCATCGGGCCCCTGCTAAGAGACCTACTCGGGCGCCTCGAGACAACTAGCGATCGCTACAAACAGGCCAAGACAACTCACGGCGCTTCAGGGGGCCCCGAGCGGTCTTACAAGAGAGCCCTGGGAGGTCAGCATTATAACCTCATCGCGCGTCCCGGTCCTGAGGCAGGGCGACCCCCTCGCGCGCCCAAGGCAATGCCACGGCGCGCGGCGTGACCCCATGATGACTTCGAGGCGGAACAAGATAGCCCCTAACAAGAGCGAGCGAGCGCCCAAGATGGCCACGGTTGCCCCGGAAGAATTCCAGGGGGGTGATGGCCGAAGGCCGCTGGCTTTCCTCTGGCGTCTCCCACAGGTCGCGCATCTTCCTTGCGAGCTTCGGCTCAAGGCAGCAAAGATCGTCGTGGGGGAATTCTTTAGCTGCCTGTCTGAGCTCAACCAATGGCGCGTCCGACGCTAGACGCAGCAGACGGAAGGGCCAGTCTCCCAGCGCGTAGTGAAACTTTTAGGGGGCTGACAAGCTGGGGAAAGGGGGGGTCGAGGAGGGGTCTCGAAGCAGACTATCAGGAGCCTGCGCAGCCCCTCGCATCGAGGCCCCGATGGGCCCAGGGGCGCGGAGAGCGCGGGGCGAAAACCTCGCGCGGGCGGCAGCGGTGACTGCGCAAAGGAGGAGGACGAGGTGATAGAGGAGGGCGTCGACCAGGAAGGAGAGGGCGGGTTTGCGGAGCACGAAGTAAGGGGAGAGCGGGAGAAACAAACGCGGAAGGCTGATGAGAACGTCTTCCTCCTGACCGACGCACTCCTTCATCGCTCCTCCCCGTGCCCTCCCGAGTCGCCCTGGCAGCCTCGCCCTCCGATCATGCCCCGCGACGGTCTCGTCGCCATCATCCCGCCTGCCCCTTTCCAGCCGAAGCGCCGCCAGTGCAGCTGAGCGTAGGCGGCGGCGCAGATCTGCGCGATGGTGCCCTTGGCAATCCTCAACTCCGTGAGCCGCCCCTCGTAGTGATAGAGAAGCATGGGCACGCCAGGCGCTGACATGGTGTCGTGGGAGGGCGGAGCCATCAGAATGGTCTTCAGGCGGTTCTGGCACTCGACAAAGGGGCTGATATGAGGCCTGATAACCTTACAGGGCAACGATGCGGACGACGCCGGACACTGATAAATGGCGAGATCGGCCGAAGGTACCCGATATTAGGAGATCATGGGCCGACAAAGGAGGAGGAGGAGGAGGTGGGGGAGGAGGAGGAGGGGGAGGAGGAGGAGGAGGAGGAGGATAAGGAATAATAAGGGTGAGGGGTGAGTAGGTCAAGGAGGAGGGGGGGGGGGAGGCGGAGAGGGTTCGATCAGACGAGTCTCGACATGCTGCGCATCCGTCCGTCTTGTCCCGCCTCGCACGACCTCCCACAACCTCCTTCCTATCCTCCACCAGAGCGGCAGCTGGGCTCTCGGCGTCCATGAGGCCAGCGCGGTGCTCGCCCAACCACTCCAAACGCTGCCGCAGCCAGTGCGTCGGGCGCCCCGCGACCATCGCCGACAACATCCTCACTTTAAAAGTGAGCCCCCTCATGACGCAACAGGCCCTGTGCACCTTGCTATTCACGTATTTCCTGTAGTGCACGGTGTCTGCCTCCTGCGGGCGTCGATGAATGGGGGGGGGGGGGGGGGGGCGCAGCCGCAAAGAGGGGGCGAAGCG
>CAUYUJ010012433.1:0-7500 GCA_963575745.1 Prorocentrum cordatum | reverse complement strand
CCGTCTTGTCTACCATGCGCGCCTCCAAGACTTGAGCTGCCTCCGCCCAGGTCATGCGTGTGCCGAGTTGTTTCTTGCCGCCGATGAGGGACTGGGGCCGGCCGATCTCCGCGCGCTTGAGAAGGGCCGTGCTGGCGGGGGCCTCCGCCACCGGTGTCGGGCTCACCTCTCGCTCGGCCACAGAAGATTTTTTCTGCTTGTTGTTGCTGTCCGAGGCCTCTAGGAGCTTGCTGAGCTGGTCCCCGAAGCTCGACTTCATGGCCATCGCCACATACTCGCCCTGCTTGCGAAGCTGCATCTCCTCCTTCCTGTCCTCCTTGTCCTTGAGCGACGCCTTGAACTCAGGATCCACTGCGGCCAACTCCTCACGGAGGCGCTGGACGTCCACCTTCTTGCCTGAGGCGGAGCGGGAGCGGCGGCGACCATGACTCTGGCCACGGTCACGGTCTCCACGGTCGGAGCCACGGCCACGATCATCACGATCAGAGCGGCGATCATAGGGAGCATCACGGTGATCTCGATGGTCGCGATACTCTCGGTACTCTCGAATGTCACGAACATCACGCGTGTCACGGTAGTAGTCCCGATGCTCCCTGGAATCCCGAGAGTCTCGGTAGTCACGGTCCCCATCCCGAGGTCCACGACGGTCGGGACTGTACCTGCACTCACGATCCCAACTCCCGTCACGACGCCGAAATTCATGACCACCGTCCTGGTAGCCGTAGTTGCTGGGGTTCCCTTTACTCTCGCGAGCTCCACCTTTGTGCACCCAGGGTTGACGAGGCCCACGGGATCCCATCTCGGTCGGATGGAGGAAGAAACGTTGCCAGCACCTCACCGTCGCTCGAGCCGTCTGTATGGCCACGGACCAGGTGCATGCCTGCAGGGAGGCGATGATCAGCTTCGAGGGGTATCCCATGACAAACAACTCCAATACGAGCTCCAAGACCCAAGACGTTACCACTCTCACAGGTAGGCTCAGGTACTGGGCTCTCGCGAGGCGTCCTGTGAAGAGAGAGACCACCATATTGAACCCTCTTGGCGGGAGTCCAGGCCAAGGAAGAATATTTGTTGTTGGGCGGGGTTCTGCACAACCTTGGAGAAGCCGAACGCGGTTCTCATTCTTCGGGTGAATGGAGATCTTATGCGCGGAGGGCCACAACTCCAGGTCCAGCCATATGCACGGTGCCTGGGGGTCCACGAGGTCCGAGGCTGGGGAGAGCTTGACCTGGTAGACCTGGGACAGGTAGAAGTAGACACATTGCCTGCAGTACACCTTGCTAACACCTAGGATGTCGTCAACATACCGACGTTGTCGAATCTCCACCTTCCCTGAGGACGACGATATCTGGAAACCAAGGTCCTGAAACTGTTGTGGCTGACGGGAGGCTCGGAGTTCAAACCACGCAAGTAATATCGATAAGGCCACACCTGATAATGCACCACCAATTGGTAAACCTCTAAGTTCATAGACAATCCCGCCAATTGTCACTAAAGATAACCAACAATATGCTAACATCGTCGACGTGATATTTGCTATAGTTACCTTGAAATACATTGGTGGGGTTCCTGATCGAAAAGTTTTGGTTTTGTTTTCTTTGCCACGCTTAACTAGTACTGCATCTGTTCCTAGACGATGTGATATTTCTGCTGATTCCTCCTTCCACGCTTGACCGATGAGAGTAGAATTACACTGCTTATACGCCTGATCAGCATCAGCAACCACAATCGAGATGGATGTGAGATGGCAAGAACAACGGAGGCACTCATCAGTGCTGGGTGGGTCAAGGTCCTGGACGATGCGGTTAATCTCACGAGCAGCGTCTTTCATGTCACAGACTTCGCACGATACCTCGCTCTCACGAAGAAGATGTCTCGTAGCTCTGCCGATTACACGATGCCCTGCTGTCCCTGGCGCATCTGCTGAGTTGACAATACGGCGCATACAGCTGTGACCTGGTTTCGTACAGCAACGCACACCTTCAGGAAGAAAACATTTGTTTTTGACAGTCGGGAATACATATGGCGGGTTTGTCTTTTTTGTAGGGTGGGGTAACATATTCCTAGTGCGTAGCCAGGGGGAAGTCCATGTATAGCCCTAGACCATAGCCATAACGCTGCATCATACTGAGATATATCCAACCGTACTTGCCAACCTTTGTCAAGCTCAGCGGTTTGGTGGAGCCATCGAACCACATCACCCCCATCTGCCACCCATATTTTATCACACTGTTTGTCATCTGCGATATACGTGTCACTGCCTGCTTGTTCCAAAGATGCCTGCATTTCTTGCTCTAGGGATTGCCGGCGCGGTGGAGGTGGAGGTAAGGCCACATATAGCTCTAGAGGTAGAGGTGACGAGAACCTTTTCTGCAAATTATCCAACCCTCGTCGGATAACTGGCTGAGAAAGTCGAGCTGCTTGTGCCCATTCCAAGAGGCATACCTTTGCACTCCTGAGGGCCACGCGGGGGACGCACCAAACGGGTAGTCGCCGCGAACCTGCCAACTGCTTCAAATGTAGTGGTCCTGACACGCAGTTGGACGAGACAACTGACTCAGGCAGGCAAGGCGACTGATACGCTGCACAAAAGCGGCTCGCCGATACTCGATCCTTCCAGATCCGACGTGCACGAAAAGAAACACGGGGAGGCTGAGCATGCCATTCCCGTGCTGGAGCATACCGCATCTGGTTCACCATCGACTGCATGGCCCCTTTGATTACACACTGGAGGTGCCTCCTCTGGCACTCAAAAGGTAGCTTCAAGAGGGGCCTTCGAGCCGCTGGTAACCCAAGACATTTCAAATGACGGTCTATGTGGAACTTAGCTACCCTGACTCTGTTGAAGTTCTGCAGAAAATCACCAGCTATACCTGCTGCTTTGAACAGGATCGCACCTACCTCCAAGCGTGATAAGAACGTACACACAGCCAACGGTCGCCATCTCGCTGCTAGGCACGCCAGAAGAAGTCCCAGATGCTCATGACCCAGATGCCAGAGGGGGCCCTCGACATTGGTGAGGAGGAGCTTTTCTTTGATCTGGAGGGTGTAGAGCATGCTGTACGGGGCGGGTTCCGACAGGGCTCCTGGGCACTGGCTGAGGGGGCCTGTGAAGGAGCCTCTGGGTGACCTCTACGTGGGCAGGGGTTGCAGTCAGCCAGACTGGGGGAGGAGTACGTCGGGGGGGTGGTCGTCTCCACGAGGGGGGTCGTCGTCGGGGTCGGTTCTTCACCTTAGGAGGAAGATGGAGGGTCCCCAAGCCCCGTCTCAAGCTCTGCTGTTCAGATTCTCGAGCATCAGCTGCATTCGCCGACGGTGAAAACCTCCGAATCGCGAGAGTTTCAAAATGGAAACTTGCTGCCTCAGATGGTACCCACAGTATTGGTAAGAAAAGCAACGAGCCTCCAGAACGCCGAAGTTCACGATGTCGAGGTCGATTTCCTGGTCGAACCCGAGGGTGTAGGAGAGCGCGAACGTGCTCCTGGATGCGCCCTAGAAGTCCAGGAAGGGCACGAGTTCTGAGACATGCTTTTCCGGCGCACAGAGACGCATAGCTGCCCAAGACGTACACTACTGCTCGATGAGGCCCACAACTCACGCCAAGAACACTGGAGAGTGCAGTCGACACGATCGGCTCATCCCAGTTGTGCACTCCACGGCGCCATTCTGGGGGTAGCATCCGCCAGACACGTCGAGCCCACTTGGGCATCTTTGGCATCATGAAGGCTTGCCGTAGGCGACAAAGAGCGGACATGGTTAGGATTAATCCGATAGTGCTCCACAAGGCAACTCCTCGAAACGGGCGAAAGTCTGTCGGTCGGTTGCCAACAAATTCGCACATCATAGCTAAGAACGTCGTGAGGTAGGCCCTGACATGTCGATGATCGCGGCGCTCCCACAACCACATCCTAAGCTGAGCCCCCAGGCCCCCCATCGTGTAGTCGGAGCCTTTCTTGAGGATCTCACTAACAAAATTGCTTGCCGTACGCGTGGCCATATTCTGCTGGATCGGGTATGGCATCACGAAACGAAGCTGCTCCAGCTCCAGGCACGGGGACGTCTCGCCGTCATCCACCTCCTCCACGAGCCTGACGTGTCGTCCCTGTGCGGAAACGGCTCCGAGCTCGACGTCCCTTCCTCCGATTCCAAAGCATCCAGAGTCAATAGGCATTCCTCGTGGCGTATCCGATCTTCGTGATGAAACCTGCGCCATTGCTCCTCGAGGTCCCAAAGAATTGGTCCCAGGGTCTGGTAATACTTCAGGGAACTCTGAACAAACTTCGCGAGCCATACTTCTCGACGTCGAGATACAACTTCCCTAATCAGATTGAACAAGGTCGGTTGTTCACACAGCGTGGGAAACGTCGGTGGCATGGGTGGACAGGGCGACGATGGGGCCGAAGAGGATGGAGAGGAAGTGTACACAGAGGGTTATATGCACGTCCGCTTGAGAGCAAGTGACGGGAACCGCAACTCCCCGTAGCCCTCGATGAAGGCTGGCTTGAGGTGCGTTAGGAGAGAGTCCCTCTTGGCGTTCGAATCTCACGATTTTCCTGCACTGAGCCTCAGGTTCTCGATCTTGATCTCAATCGAGAAGGCACCAAGCGGACTGCTGTGAGCGTGCCCTGGGCAGCCCGCTTTCCTGAAACGGCCTAAGCCAAAACGCGGCGGCAACTCTGAAGTGCACGGAGAGCAGGATGACAGAAATATAGAGAGAGGGAGAGACGACACAATAGAGATTCACTCGGGTGGGAAAGAGAGAGAGAGAGAGAGAGAGAGAGAGAGAGAGAGAGAGAGAAAAGAGAGAGAGAGAGGAGAGAGATAGAGAGAAAACAACAAGAGAGAGAGAGAAGAGAGAGAGAGGAGAGAGATGAGAGAGAGAGAGATAGGAGAGAGAGAGAGAGAGAGAGAGAGAGAGAGAGAGAGAGAGATAGAGAGAGAGAGAGAGAGAGAGGGAAATAGAGAAGAGAGAGAGAGAGAGAGAGAGAGGGAGCCCTGATCCGACGCAGCCGCGATCCTCTCCCACTTCGGGGAGGCGCGGAGGAGAGCATGCGCAGCAAGGTCGCGAACCATGATGCCATGGGGCCTCTCAGGCGGCGCGATGAGAAAGGCAGGACTGCGTGGCGCGCGGCGGGGCGGGGGGCGCATCCTCGTCCACCCCGTCCTACTCCCCGAGCGCTGCATCCAGCTCCTACTCGTCCTGGTCCTCTTAGTTTTCCTACACCTCCCCTCAGTTGCCTGGTCCATCCAGGTATCTTACATGCATGCGCCACCGCCTTGCCATCCACCGCCTGAGGCTTCTCCTCCCGCTCCTGCTGAGCGTCGCCATGCTCCTCATTGTCTGCTGTGAACTCCGCATTCGTCAGGCTCGCCCCCCCCCCCCCCTCCCCTCCTCCCCCCCCCTGCCCCGCTGCTCCCACAACTACGGACCTGTTGAGCCATGCTCTCGCCCACGTGCCCCCATCTGTTCTTGCTGGGCTCCCTGCAGCCCGCCGGGAGCAGCGCCGCCGACTCCAGCAGCGCGCAAAGGACGCGTTCGGCGGCGACCTCGCGGCAGCTGCAGCAACGGCGCGCGCGCGCTCGTAGTTCGCTATATTGTTCTTCCGCCTGCCCCCGTTCACGAAATGCGCCAATTTGGCGATCCTGCTGCGGATGGCCTCGACGCCCTCGGGGAGGAGGCGCGGAGGTTCAAAGCGCCCGCGGGCCCTCCGATCAGAAGGGGATGAGCAGGCGGAGAGGGCGAGAATGAAGGGCGGCCAGGATGGGGGGCGGGCAGCGGAAGAGGGGGGGGGGGGAGAGAGGGCGGGGGGGCGGGTGGCAGGCGGACCAGGGAAGGGGCGGGGGGGGGGGGGGGGCAGAGGTCGGGGGGGGGGCGGAGTAGCTGGAGGGGCCGGGGATGGGTCAGTGCACTCGCCTTCCCTATGGCACCCGCCAGGTCCGCCTGCTGCTGCTGCTGCTCCTCCTCCTCCTCCTCCTCCTCCCCCTCCTCTCCTCCTCCTCCCTCTCCTCCTGCTCCTCCTCCCGCCCCTCCTAATATTCCTACCCAAGGTCAGTTTGACGCCTGAGATGCCACCTCTCGAAATGCCTCTCTCCTTCCCGACGGTCACCCCCCCCCCGCGCGGTCCTGCTGCTCGCCTGCAGCAGCGCCGGCATTGTCAACGCATCCTCGTGCATCTTTGCCGGCGCTGAACCACATCAGGTCGCGCGCGCGCTGAGACCATGTGGGATCTGGAAGGTCATGCACGTTGAATGCAAACAGCTCGGGGCCCAGCAAGATGGAACCGAAGGCCATCGCTACGAGGTTGCGGTGCGCGACTGACCTGTGGGCCACTGCGTTCGCGCGCGCGCCCCCAATCAGATTGCCCTGGGGGGCGGGGGGCAAAGAGAACGGCATCGACCACCTCCGCCAGTGCATATGGTCCCCTGTCCCGCCGTGTGATTACGCGCCTTCCCACCTTGCCCCTGCGCGCGCTGGTCGCCCCTGATCCCCCTGCTGTCCGCCCCGCGCCCTATTCCCCAGCAACCTGCGCGTCTCCGCCTGCGACTCATCCTGCGCCTCCCCCCCCCTCTTGAACAGCCCCCCCCCCCCCTCCATCCTCCCTCCTAATCCTCTTGATCGCGCCCTGACTATCCACCGCGCGGTCGCCCTGTTCCTGCCGCTGCGCCTGCCCCCCCCCCCCCCTCCTTCGAGCACTGTTCCGGGTCCGCCTCCCCCCTTTATCTTCCCGACCCCTCCTCGGGCCCCCCCTCGCCGCCGGGGGCCCTCGCGCACGGCGCCGACCATCGTCGCGTGGACCTGGTGCGCCGCGCACTGGTCCATCGGATTCTCCAGGATCCGCTCGCGCTCCTTGAGAGACGCGCGGGTGAAACCCAAGGCGCGGGCGTCGGAGTGAGCCGAGTCGGGCACCTGGCTCAGAAAGACGCGCCCGACTCTCTCGGCGAGCCGATTGATCCCGGCCAGGCTAGTCCCCTCGAGCGCCTGCCCCACTCTTTCGAGAATCGTGCTTGCGCGGCCGTTCTCGAGGAAACGCGCTGGCGTCGGGGCGCCCGGGCGGTGCTCGTGTCCGCCCTGCTAAGGCGGGCAGGGGCGGCATCAAGGGGTCGCGCAGCCTCCTCCACCTCCTCGCCCCTTCCCCCGCTTCTTCATCTTCCTACCTCCCCATCGCGCCTTCCCCCCCCCCCCTCATGCTCCTCGTTGTCCTTCTCCTCCTCGCCCCCACCCTCCTACCCCCCTCCTCGTCTTCCCGTCCCTCCATCCTTGGGGGTGGGGGGTGGTGTGGTGTGGTGTGTGTGTGTGTGTGTGTGTGTGTGTGTGTGTGTGTGTGTGTGTGTGTGTGTGTGTGTGTGTGTGTGTGTGTGTGTGTGTGTGTGTGTGTGTGTGTGTGTGTGTGTGTGTGTGTGTGTGTGTGTGTGTGTGTGTGTGTGTGTGTGTGTGTGTGTGTGTGTGTGTGTGTGTGTGTGTGTGTGTGTGTGTGTGTGTGTGTGTGTGTGTGTGTGTGT
>CAUYUJ010012432.1:12500-16599 GCA_963575745.1 Prorocentrum cordatum | reverse complement strand
TAGTAATAGTAGTAGTAGTAGTCGTAGTAGTAGTAGTAGTAGTGACAGTAGTAAGTCAACATTACCCAGGCGACGTACTCAACCCCTGCGCAAACGCGGTGCGCAAATAGTTTAGAAAACTTTATAAGGGGGCGATGACGGAGCTAGGGTTACATATGTCTGCAGACGGAATTCGGGAGACTCGCAAGACACTGGCTACAGGACAAGGACTAGATGAAACTGATTAGTTACAACCCCTGAGCAACCCTAGCCACTTCGAAAGCGGGGATCTCATAATCACCGACAGCCTATTCCCCGCGCCGCGCCCTGCGCGGCCCCTGGCAACTTTCGCGCGCCGCGAATCGCACGCGCCCCGCCGCGGCGCGAAGCGCACGCGGGCGGCCCGCTCCTCCGCGCGCGCGCGCGCTCCACCTGCGAACACGGCGCGCGACGGCCCAGTCCTCCCACCCAGTCCTCCAACCCATACCCCGTCCCCCGACCCCAGAAAGTGCAACGGTGCTCCGGGGGTGCAGAACGACCTTGGGGTGACCAAACCCCCCGAATGGAACACCTGCGTGAAGAAGGCAAGACCCTGGCGTGGCTCGCCAGTAATGCCGCTCTCCCCTCGGGGAAAGCGAACACTGCCGGCGTCCGGCGCCGCCCTCGCCGACCCGAGCACCCCACCGGGGGTCGGGATACGGCGGGCGTGTTCGCGCGCGCAAAACATGTCGCGCACCTGTCAGACGTTACACCTGGTGATGCGACCGCTGCCAGCGGCCACCAGGGAAGGAAGGCCCCCTCCCCGCGCGCGCTGACCTGCGCGGCGTTCTCGCACCTGCGACGCACACGTTCGGCCGACCCGAGGCAGGACCCCTCGCAGCCGGTGCGCATCGCCTCTTGCACGGCGAAGTCCACGCCGGCGCCCATCCCAATTCTCCCCGGTAACCCCACCGGGGCCCAGGGTGTGGTGGGTGGGAAACAAACCAACAGCAACCGCTGTCGCCAACGCGCGTTGCTCGCACGATCCAATTGCGCGCTCTGATGCGCGCAGTCCCTGCGAGCGCGCGCGGGCGTCCCCTTCTGTCATGATTATGGTTCCCTGACCCGAGCCTCCCCGAGCCTAAAGTCAACGCATAATCACCGACAGCCTATTCCCCGCGCCGCGCCCTGCGCGGCCCCTGGCAACTTTCGCGCGCCGCGATTCGCACGCGCCCCGCCGCGGCGCGAAGCGCACGCGGGCGGCCCGCTCCTCCGCGCGCGCGCGCGCTCCACCTGCGAACACGGCGCGCGACGGCCCCATCCTCCCACCCATTCCCCCAACCCATACCCCGTCCCCCGACCCCAGAAAGTGTAACGGTGCTCCGGGGGTGCAGAACGACCTTGGGGTGACCAAACCCCCCGAATGGAACACCTGCGTAAAGAAGGCAAGACCCCTTCTGTCATGATTATGGTTCCCTGACCCGAGCCTCCCCGAGCCTAAAGTCAACGCAGATCGCAGCCCCCCGAGGATGGCGAGGTCTAATTTGGGTCCGCGCGTGGCGTCACTGTGCCGGGCCCCCCAGCAGGCCTCGCAAGTGGCGACGGTTTCACGGATCCCAGCCCCCCAAGGATGGCGAGGTCTAATTTGGGTCCGCCCGTGGCGTCACTGCGCTGGGCCCCCCAGCAGGCCTTGAACGTGGCGACAGTTTCACGGATCGCAGCCCCCCCAGCGACGGCGAGGTCTAATTTGAATCCGCCCGTGGCGTCACTGTGCTGCCCCCCCCCCCAGCAGCCCTCGAAAGTGGCGACAGTTTCACAGATCGCAGCCCCCCAGGGAAGGCGAGGTCTAATTTGGGTCAGCGCGTGGCGTCACTGAACTGGGCCCCCAGCAGCCCTCGAAAGTGGCGACGGTTTCACGGATCGCAGCCCCCCAGCGATGGCGAGGTCGAATCTGAGTACCCGTAATACGTCACTGTGCTGGGCCCCCCAGCAGCCCTCAAAAGTGGCGACAGTTTCGCAGATCGCAGCCCCCCAGGGATGGCGAGGTCTAATCTGAGTCCCCGTAAGACGTCATTGTGCTGGGCCCCCCAGCAGCCCTCGAAAGTGGCGACTGTTTCACAGATCGCAGCCCCCCAGGGATGGCGAAGTCTAATCTGAGTCCCCGTAAAACGTCACTGTGCTGGGCCCCTCAGCAGCCCTCGAAAGTGGCGACAGTTTCACGGATCGCAGCCCCCCAAGGATGGCGAGGTCTAATCTGAGTCCCCGTAAGACGTCACTGTGCTGGGCCCCTCAGCAGCCCTCGAAAGTGGCGACAGTTTCACGGATCGCAGCCCCCCAGGGATGGCGAGGTCTAATCTGAGTCCCCGTAAGACGTCACTGTGCTGGGCCCCCCCCAGCAGCCCTCGAAAGTGGCGACAGTTTCACAGATCGCAGCCCCCCAGGGATGGCGAGGTTGAATTGTCCAGGGTCCCAGATCGCAGCCCCCCACAGTTGGGTTTCAAGAAAAGAAGAGAAAGGAGGAGAGGAGGGGGACGGGAAGGAGGAGGAGGGGAGACGCGACCGCAGTGCTCTATTCAAAACGAGTACCCAACGCAGGAGGGTTGGGAATAATTGCAGTCGTTGTCGCTGTGATAGTAGTAGTAACAGTGGTGGTAGCAGCAGTAGTACTCATATTATTGGTAGTAGTAGTAGTAGTAGTAGTAGTAGTAGCAGCAGTAGTAGTAGTAGTATTAGTATTAGTATTAGTAGTAGTAGTAGTAGTAGTAGTAGTAGTAGTAGTAGTAGTCGTAATAGTAGTAGTAGTAGTAGTAGTAGTCGTAGTAGTAGTAGTAGTAGTAGTAGTAGTCGTAGTAGTAGTGGTAGTCGTAGTAGTAGTAGTAGTAGTAGTAGTAGTAGTAGTAGTAGTAGCCGTAGAACTATTAGTGGTCGCATTATTCGTAGTAGTAGTAGTAGCAGTAGTAGTAGTAGTAGTAGAAGTAGTAGTAGTAGTAGTAGTAGTAGTCGTCGTAGTACAAGTAGTATTCATAGTCGTAGTAGTAATAGTAGTCGTAGTAGTAGTCGTAATGGTAAAAGTAATACGAGTAATACTAGTATTAGTAGTAGTAGTAGTAGTAGTAGTAGTAGTAGTAGTAGTAGTAGTAGTAGTAGTAGTAGTAGTAGCAACAGTATTACTAGTAATAATAAAAAATAGCAGTCGTAGTAAAAATAGTAATAGTAGTCGTCGTCGTCGCCGTCGCAGTAGTCGTAGTAGTATTTGGTTTTTGGGTTGGGGTTCGGTTTTTCTTTGGATTCCTTGCTTATGGCGTATTCCCCTTGATTCCCATTGGTTCCTGTTGATTCCTATTGATTCCCACTGTTCCCTCGTGATTCCCATGCGTTCTTTGTGATACCTATTACGGCCGATTGAGTCCAACGGATTCCTATTGCTTCCCATGGATTCATATTGATACTGACTGACTCCTATTGTTTCCTACGGGTTATTTGTGGTTCTTGTTCATCCCATTTGAGAGTCCGATGGGTCCCCATGGAATTCTCAACGATTATGATTGGTTCCCATTGATCATCGTGGCTCCTCGGGAACATCTAGAAATCTTTGGGGGTCCGTCCGGACCATTGGGGACCCTCAGGACGCACGAGGCGCCCACAAGGATCCTTAAGATCCTGAGGAAGCCTCGGGATCCTTCGGGATTCTCAAAGAAGTCCGTAGGAATCATCAGGGGCCCCAGGGCGCCCTCGGGAATCTTCAGGAACCCATAGGAATCTCTGGAACCCGCAGGACCCCCGAGGAATCCTAACGAATCGTACAACACTTGTACAATTCCTCAGGAATCCCCAGGAATCACCAGCGCTGACGAGAAATCTTGGGAAACCCTTTGGAAGCATCATGAATGTTTCGAAGCGTCCTTCGGACTCATCAGAGACGCAGGAGCGTTCTCTTCAGGAAACCGTAGGAACTTCCAGCAATCCGCGAATCCATAGGAATCCCCGGGAAACGTGAGAAACCATTTTAAAAATCTCTGAGGATCCTTATGAGTCCTCAGGAACCTCCAGTCATCAGCGCTGACGAGGATTCCTCAGGACCAAAATGCGCTCTAAACCTTGTTTCGGGATTCTCGGAAGTCAATGGGGATTGCAGAATCTG
>CAUYUJ010012432.1:0-7500 GCA_963575745.1 Prorocentrum cordatum | reverse complement strand
TGGCGCATTTTCGCGTCCTCTCCAAGTGCCCGAGCAGCTCTTGTTCGGCACTGAGACCGCCCAGGTCCATAGAGCTTCCGCGGGGGTCACCTGGTGCATCAGGCGGCGCCCCTTCGCCGGCGCGCCTCTTGCGCGCGTCTGGCATTAATGCGTCGGCGTCGGGCGACGCGAGGGGGGCGCTCGAATGAGGGGCCGAAGCGGCATCCACTGCCGAACGCTCGGTGGGAAGGCGTTCCACTTCCATTGGTATCTGCGCAGGGGCCGAATCTCGATCGGCCGGCAACGTCGAGCCCGCTGCTCCTGGCTGCGGTGGCGGCGCTGCCGCTGGGGCTACCGCTGGAGCGGCGCGTCTGCAGGGGCCTCCTGTGCAGCAGCCTGCGCTCTCTTCGCGTGCTTCATGTGTGTTTCAGGTGGCGTTCGAGAAGAACTTGGTGAGCAGGGTCTGTAGGCTTCAACAAAATGGTCTCGATCCGCTGCCTGCGCTGCTGCGCGTGCCGCACGCCTGAGCTTCGAGCGCCCAGTCGAGTCGCGTCGCGCGCCGGACATCCTGCTGTGCATCCAATCCGCGGGCCCTGCCAATCACTCTTGGTGATGTAGAGGCGCCGTTGCTCAGCCTCGCTTTTGAAGGCCACTGCAGGCCCGGTTGGCGCATCTGGTAACTCTGGCGCCAGTTCGATCGGGAGTGAAAGCTCTGCGGCGTCAGCTGCCTTCGGGTTCGGCAGCCACGGCGCCCCTCTGAGGGAGAAGAGCAGGGCGCTTTCCCAAGCCTCGCCCTGCGGCTTCCTCCGGACCGACTGCGCCACAAAAGCGCGGTCTGGAGTTCCCGCGAGTCTAGCTGGCGTCTTTCGCCTGACTCCAAGATAGACCCCGGGGGCCCATCGACCCTCGAGTTTGTGCCATTTCTGAACCTCGAACTCCGCGCATTCTCCAAACAGGGGCAATCGGGCTCTCCAGCGCTTGCCTTTGAAGCGGAAATACGGCGTGAAACCATCGGGTCCCTTGGCAAACAGTGCGATCAACACGCCGACGTACTCGATCGGCCAAGCAAGAACTGGATCCTTCTGGGGCAGCTTGGAGCCCGTGTTGTCCTCAAGCTGCTCTTTGAGGGTCCGGGCCAACCCGTGCGCCTGCTTCACTGTCACCTCGGCCCCACCACTCGACTTCTCATGGGACTCTTTGGGCGCCGCCTCAGGGGCGAGCTCCCGCGCCCGCGCGTTCTTGACGGCGCGGACGACGGCCATGTTTGCCGGCTCTTGGTCAGACATGACAATCGCTCGTGGGTAACCCGTCTCTCCCAGCCACTCCTTCAGACGGTTGGAACCGTGAGGGTGGTCTTCCACGCCCACGCGGGGCACGGGGCTCGACCCCGCTGTTTTGCCCCGGCGGTCACGGCCGCAGAGAAGAGGCAGTTCGTTGGCGGGCGAATCTCTGTCGCCCAAGAACCCGTAGTCGATCTCGATGGTTGGGATCTGCTCCTGGCCGTGGTCCACGCGGCAGCGGCCGGCCGACTGGCCGCGGCCTCGAACGCAGCGTCGGCGCCAAGACCGAAAAGGCAAGTGTGTAACGTCATGTTGGTCAATCTCGGCCTCTGATGGCTTCGCGGAAGCCTTCGGCCATCCAGCCTCGGACTCCTCCTCTGGGTCGCAAGGCTCGCGCGCCAGGCCCTCAGACTCTTCCGCGGGCTGCGGCAAAGCCTCGTCGACCTCCGGGGGGCCAGGCAGGCCTGCGGCGGGCGCCGAAACGGCACCCCGCCCAGCGCGGTTCTGACTGGCAGCAGCCGATGCGGCATCCTGCGCCGCGCCCGTCTGTGGTCTTACGCCTTCGGAGGCTGCCCTGTAAAAGGGTCGGTCTCCAGCCGACCCCCCCGCTGAGCTGCGCTCATCGTCGCGGGTGGGATTACCTTGCGCCGCACTGGAATGACGGAAACGCCGTTACGCTGGTAGATCTTGATCTGGTTGCCACTCATCCTGTTCTCAATATACGGGCCGCCATGCTCCTCAGTGTCGAAAACAACCCTGCAGGATCTGATCAGCTCGCTGACTGCGAACAAGGTCTTGTGCAGCGGGCGAAGCACCTTCAGAATCACAGAGTGCCGGGAGTCGTCTTGGAACCGCGCCAGCGGCCTGCGAGCGCCGAGCACCTCCACCGGAGTTCCGGCAGCGCTCGTGCAGGTGGTGGCCCCAGTCTCTCGAGCAGTGGCCAGCTGGCTGCCTTGTCCTCGGGGATGCAGCTGGCGGCCGCGCGCGAGTCGACTCCGACGTCGACGCGGTCCCACTCTGCCTCTGTCTGTTCCTTCAGGCTGAGCACCGCCTTGCTGGTCCCGTCCTCCAATCGGACTTTCAAGTCAGGGTGGCCGCTCCTCTGCGGCGGCCGGCTCTCGGGCTGCCTCCGCGGCGGCTGCGACGAGCCGCGGCTTGGGGCCAAGGCAGACCCGTTCGCCTCCAGGCGTCTCCTGGTCTGTTTCGCCCCCCAAGCCTCCTGCCGTTTCTCGGCGCGCTTGGCCTTGGCCTCTGGCGCGTTGCGCTTTGCCCAGCGTAGATTTCCCCAGTTGCGTGGCTGGAAAAGCCGGCAGTCTGCGTCGCCGCTCTGGTGGGATTGCCGCCCCCGCTGGCTGAGCGGCCCCCTCGCCATTGACGGCTGCAGGTCGGGGCGGTCGCCGTCAAAACGGCCTCCGGCGCTGACCCAGCGCCTGGCCCCTCTGGAGCGGCTTCCAAGGTCTCCTGCCGCTGACGCCAGGGGCGTCGTTCAGCCTCTCCGAGCACGAAGAACGCGTCCACCTCGCTTTCTGCGGCTGCCTCTTCTGGCCAGTCCTGCTCCTCGAGAGTGTACCCATTGCCTTTCTTGCCTTTGCCCTTGCCCTTGCCCTTGCCTCCTTTGTCACCCTTTGGAGAAGCCTTGGCTTTGGCTTTCGCCGCTCGTTGGGCGATGGCCTCGGGCTTCCTGTTCCTGGGGTTGCGCCGGCAATCCCAAGCAGCGCGATTCGCTGTGATCCTTTTTTCTGGCAATGGGGGCGCGACTCCTCGCCGTGAAGCTGCTCGCGCTGGCCCTCGCGACCTTTTCCTGTAGCATTGCGCAGACTGTCAATCTCCATTGGGGCTGCGCCTCCTGTCTCGCGGCCCGCTCTGGAATCGAGGTCTGCGTCTATCTCCTTTTTGACTGAAACGCAAGTGGTGAGGCGAGCAGCATGGAGCTCCAGGTGGTCTGGAGGTTCTCCGGGCGCATGTCCTGCAGGCTCAAAACCTTCTGGTCGCCCTCAAGGCCCTTGCCTGCGCGGCCCCTCTGCTCCCGGAGGTCGGCCTCCCACTCCTCCAGGGGGCGGCGCAATCCATCCAAGGATGCTTGTTTGGGGTGTGTGAGTCGACTGAGAAGCTTTCGCTTGCTGGTTGCGTTCACGGGGTCGTACTCCTTGCGCAGGCGCCTCCAGGAATCGAGTCCCATGGTCGCGCCTTTGATGGAGTTCTTCACCAAACTCAGAGCATCATCCTTGCAGAGGGCAGCCAACGAAACGTCCAAGTGCCGAGGCAATGGATTGATGCTATCGTTCCAAGCAGGATTCTGCTGCGCAGCGCCCAGCACGGCATCTGGATCGACATCCTTGTCGCGCAGCTCTTGGGCCCACTTGAGAATGTCTTCTCCGAACTCGAACTGGGGACAAAACCAAGTCTTGAAGGTGCATGACCAGTCCGGCCATGCCTTCCTGACATCCTGCTTGGCGCTGCCTCGGAAGGCCTCCGGCTTCCCAACCTTGCTGACGTCAGCGACGCCATCCGAGCGTCGTCCACTGCCGAGGGCCTTTTCTAATGCCCTGCCGTGCGCGGCCATGCCGTCCCGCAGCGCCTGAATCTCGGCCTGGGACTGCTGCCGGAACTGCCCGATGAACTCGTTCTGCTGGGCGACCGTCCGGCGCAGCTGCTCATTCTGCTGCGCGAGTTGTGCAGTAGTCCCACCAGCCCTTTGGGCGTGACTGGTTTAGAGAGCTCTCCCTGTCCTCAACCCCCCTTCTTCCCCTTCGGGGAGGGGTTTACCCCTCCCCCTACCCCTCCCCCTGGGCCTGGACAGGGAGTCCCGAGTGTTCTCAGGGGGGTCTTTTTCGACTCCTGGGAGGGCCAAAAAACGACGACCCTCACGAGGATTCTGGCCCCGACGGGGGGGCCGAGTTTGGCCCCTCTCCTCTTCTTTGAAGCCAAAATCATTGATTTTACTACGGTTTTGGCCCCATTTTGGCCTCCTGAAGGGGGCCGCGCTCCTCTTCCTTCATAGCAAAATCATTGATTTTACGAAATTTTTGGCCTCATTTTGTCCTTCTCAAGGGGCAGCGCTCATTTGCGCTTCTGAAGAGATCGCTAGAGGCCCCAAAATGGCCCCAAGAGGCCCCCAGGAGGCTCCCAAGAGGCCTCCAAGAGGCCCCCAAGAGGCCCCAAGGAGGCCCCAAGAGGTTCCCAAGAGGGCCCCAAGAGGCCCCCGAGAGGCCCCAAGAGGCCCCCAAGAGGCCCCCAAGAGGCCCCCAAGAGGCCTCCAAGAAGCCCCCAAGAGGCCCCAAGAGGCTCCAAGAGGCCCCCAAGAGGCCACACGAGGAGCCCGAACGACTCACACCAGGACGAGGGGCCCGAACGACTCACACCACGAAGAGCCCGAACGACTCACACCACAAGGAGGGGCCCGAACGACTCACACCAGGACGAGCCGCCCGAACGACTCACACCATGAAGAGCCCGAACGACTCACACCACGACGCGGGCCTCGAACGACTCACACCACGCGGAGCCCGAACGAGTCACACCAGGAGGACGGGCAGCGCTCATACAAGCCCCCCACAATGGCCCCCAGAGGTCCACCAGATGGCCCCTAGAGTTCCCCAGATGGCCCACAAGAGGTCCCCAGGAGGCACCACGAGGCCTCATGTTTCGCAAGAGTTGCTGTTTTGAGATGGGCTGGTGGGGATACGCGAAGCGTGAAGAATTTGCTGCGCTCCCTGGGGGATCTCAGCGAACTTCTGCTATTTTTGGCATTGGGCCCCTCAATGGATCTGTCGCGGCTCGGCTACCGTGAAGAACGAATATGGGGTGATGGGGGATAGGATCTAAGCGCAACTTTCTATCTCCTTCGATGCTGAAAAGGCTATGGATGGCAGTGCAATGTTCTAACTGCTACCTGCTACCTGCCCCTGCCCATCCCCTGCTCAAGCCTGGATTGCAGCCTGAAAATCATACAGGGGAAGGGGCCGTGGGTACACGTATTCGTCCCTAGGGCATCAGACTCCTACACTACTACTACTACTACTACTACTACTACTACTACTACTACTACTACTACTACTACTACTACTACTACTACTACTACTACTACTACTACGACTGCTACTACGACGACTACTACTACTACTACTACTACTACTACAGCTACTACTACTATTACTGCTACTACTACCACCACCACCGCTACTACTACTACTACTACTACTACTACTACTACTACTTAACTTATACGACCACCACCACCACCACACCACTACTACGACGACGAACGACGACGACGACGACGACGCCGACGACTACTACGCCCTCGGACGAGACGACTACTTACTACTACTACACTTACTTACTACTACGACTTACTACTACTTACGACTACGACTACGACTACTTATAGTACTACTACTACTACTACTACTACTACTACTACTACTACTTACTACTACGATTACTACTACTTACTTTCATAATTACTCCAGTACGACTACGACTACGACTACGACTACGACTACGAATACTACTACTACTACTACTACTACTACTACTACTACTACTACTACTACTACTACTACTACTACTACTACTACTACTACTCCTGCCACTGCTACTGCTACTGTGACCGCGACTGCGACTGCTACTGCTGCTGCTACTGCTACTGCGACTGCTACTGCTACTGCTACTGCTACTGCTACTGCTACTGCTACTGCTACTGCTACGACTACGACTACGACTACGACTACGACTACGACTACGACTACGACTACGACTACGACTACTACTACTACTACTACTACTACTACTACTACTACTACTACTACAGTGGGCGCAGTCGTGTACGACGGTTTCGAAACCTACTTGGACGAAAATTGCAATCAGGAACCAACCACCCGCCAGAAGCACCAGCTCGCCATCGAACTCGCCTGGGCGCCAGCGCCGCCGCCCTCCGCGCCCCGTGCGCCCGCGTCGCCAGGAGGAGCGCCCTCGAGGGGTGCAGCCGCTTCGCCAGGAGGGGCGTCTTCGAGGGGGGTGGCTGCGCCTGCCTGGTCCCAGTGCGTCGACCTCGTCCATGCCCTCGTCGCCGGTCTCGTCGGCGATCGCGGACAGCAGTTCCTCGCACGACGCCGCGACGGAGTCCACAACTGACCGTGTCCGCGCTGACGGGCAGCGATTGCCGCCTGGCCAGGCCACGGCGCGGGGTCGCCGAACACCTTGCGGTGCACGAGCTCGGGCGTCCTGCTTAGGGCCAGACAGGGCGTGCGTGTGGAGGCCCATGTGCGCGCTGTGCCCGTCGGCCTTCCCGATGAGCTTCATGTCCTCGCCCTCCCTCGAGATCCGCAGCAATATCGAGTGGAACATCTTGCGGATGAGGTTGATTCGCGGGAACTCGTGCTCTGGAGTGTAATGCTCACCAGACGCCTTCAGCGTGGGGCCGAAGTGGAAATGCTTCTCGTCGGCGCCCTCTTCGTCGACGTAGCTGGCAGCAGGCTCAAACAGCCTTTTGCTGGCCTTGTCGGGCAGGCTGATATACGCGAGGATGGCCTTGGCCAAGCCGTCGGGCACCCATCTGGCGATGGAGCCGTAGTACTTGGCCGTTTTGTGTTTGCCGCGCACGATCGAATTGGCCCCGCCCTCGAGCGTCGTCGCGGTTTTCTGCCTCCCCATCGCGTGCCTCTCGCCCGAGCGCCCAGCAAACGTACCGCATGCGATCGCTCCAGCCAAAGCAACGTTGGCCATGTGTTTCTCCTTGGCGGACATGGTGTCAATCCGCTGTGCCCTCCCTGCGATGATGGCGATGTCGCAGTACGCGTCGCTAACCGCTTGCTTGCACTTCGCCACGGAGGGCAAGTTCTCGAGTCGGAGCGCATCGACCTCTTGCTTCTCTACGCCCGCCACCCTCTTGGCATTGCGTGCCCTGTTCTTCAGGGGGTCCACTACTTCGCCCTGCAGCATCTCGAGGAACCACTTGGCTTTCTCCTGCTCCATCCTGTTGGCCTCGTGCATCCCGAAATCGACGAGGTGGCCCAGCGCGAACACGATGTCCCGAGCCCAGCCCCACCTGGGGTAGGGGAGAAGGAAGGGGCACATGCCTAGATGACCCAGCGTCTTCTAGACCAGCAAGCTACTACAACAACAACAACAACAACTACTACTACTACTACTAGTACTACCACTACTACTACTACTACTACTACTACTACTACTACTACTACTACTACTACTACTACTACTACTACTATTACGACTACTA
>CAUYUJ010012431.1:0-16603 GCA_963575745.1 Prorocentrum cordatum | reverse complement strand
GTAGTAGTAGTAGTAGTAGTAGTAGTAGTAGTAGTACTACTAGTAGTAGTAGTAGTAGTAGTAGTAGTAGTAGTAGTAGTAGTAGTAGTAGTAGTAGTACTAGTAGTACTAGTAGTAGCAGTTGCTGTCGTAGTCGCAGTCGTGGTTGTAGTAGTACTAGTCGTAGTTGTAGTCGTACTCGAAGGAGTCGGATCCTTATCAGTAGTCGTTGTGTTAATAGTCGTGGTAGTGATTGTAGTGGTAGTAGTAGTAGTAGTAGTGGTAGTAGTAGTAGTAGTAGTAGTAGTAGTCGTAGTAGTCGTAGTAGTAGTCGTAGTAGTAGTAGTAGTAGTAGTAGTAGTCGTCGTAGTAGTAGTAGTGGTAGTGGTAGTGGTTGTGGTGGCAGTGGTCGTTTTAGTTTTGGTGGTAGTGTTGGGGGTAGCAGTAGTCGTCGTAGTGGTAGTAACAGTCGCACTAGTGGTGGTATTGTAGTATTCGAAGTAACCGTAGTATCATTAGGATCCGCAGTTGTGTTGCCTCTTCTATTTTTACACAATCTCACGAGCCAGACGACTAACATGTTTACTTGTAGTTAACAAGGCTATTGCCATCATAGCGGAGTCTACGATTCCACTGTTTCCTGAACAACATTTTGAACAAACTCGTCCACAGTAGACTAAGGCATGTCCGAACAAAAGACATAACCAACATGCTAACCCATTCCCAAACAATAGCCGAAGCCACACCTGACCCACGAAGCAGTCGCCTAATCTCTATCATAACCAACATCCCGAACAATATCCATAACATTACCTAAACAAAATCCTGAACAATATCCTCAGCACTATCCTTCGTAATAACATGAGCACCACCCTCATATTTTTTCTCGACCGTATTGTGTACTCAGCCGTATCCTGAAACCTAGCAGAACAAATGTCCCAAACCAATAGCTTAGACTAACCTGGGGCATGATCAATGCCAATCGCCGCCTCCTAAACAACATACTGAACAATATCCAGATCGATATCTTCAAACTGTATTAGTATTACTTTCCAACACATTTCTCTAAGTACCATCTTAAACAATATACTGCGTCGTGTAGTGTGCACCCCTCTGACGTTTAGTGCGGGTATCGCTTGTGTCTCCCAGGTTGAGCTGCGTGCAGAAATTGTTTCTGTGGCTGAAGTGCGGGTAGCTCTTGTGTCTCTAGGATATGCGCGTAGCGCTTGTCTCTCTGAGCTTTAAGTGCGTGTCGCCTACCTGTCTCCAGGGTGCAAAGGCGCACGGCGGGCCGCTCATGGTGGCCCCGCTCGCTCGCGCAGGGGCCCAGGCAGGTCTGTGCACTGCCTGCCTGCGCTGCGGCGGCAGCCGGGAGACCTCGGTGGCCGTGCTGACCACTGCCTGTCCGCGCTGGCGAGCGCGCCTGCCAGCGCGCGGACGGGCGTTGCTGCTCCCGGGAGGCCTGCGCTGCGCCGGCGGCAGCGCGGCCGACTTCACAGGGCTGGCTGCGCCCCGCAGCGCACAGCTCCCCAAGGTGCCCGACTATAAGGTCCGTAGCCATTTTGGCTCAAGCCATTGCCAAGGTTGCGCGCGTGCGAGCTTGTTGTCGCCCCTTGTTTGTCTCTCTACTGTCATTCGGTGATCAGCACGCATATCGAAATAGCAGCCAAGAGAACTCGGCGCGTGAAGGGGCTGCGCTACCCCCCCAAAAAAATGACCGACTATAAGGGGGCTCCGCGCAGGGCGTGGGCGATCGCGCCTGCCGCCCGCACTGCCAACGAGTGCGCGCGCTGCGTGGGCGTGGCCCCCGGGCCCGAGAATGTGCCCAGAAGGCCGAACTCCAGGACGAACCGCCAGATTGAAACAATCAGATCCTCGGATCTCTGGGCATTGCATCGGGTCCAGACCCTTTCCCCAGGGCTAGTTTGCCACCCCGAAGGTCAGCGCCCACCAAACCACCCCAACCCAACCCGAAGGCCACGATCTGCCCTCCATTTCCAGTGTGGGGGGGTCGGGGAACATCGAAAAAACACATGGAGCCCGAACCCCCCCAACCCGAAATTCGGTTCAAATTCGGGTCTTCCGGTTGGGTTGGGGTGGTCTGGTAGGTCGTCAGAAGGCGGCTCCGATGGAGGCCGAAAGACCGAGGAGAAACGCCCGGACGGACAGGCCAGATCCTCGGAGGTCTGGTCGGCGGCGGGCTCAGGGGGGACGGCGAGGAGGGGCGGGCCTTTTTCAGAGTCGGGGGCGGCAGAGAGGGGGGACGGATGGTTTGGCGGTGGTCTCAGGGCGGGGGCCATGACGCCTCCCCAGATTTCGTGGCGCCTCTTCTTATTCAGGAGGGGAAAAAAACACACAGACACAATTCATCGGCGATTCCCGGAAAATATGGGAAAATATGGGAAGTGGGGGGGAAGACAAAAACCCAGGACATATGGGAAAATATGGGGAATCTTTTTATTTCCCAACCATCCTGTGGTGTTGGGTCCTCGTTTTGAAGAGACGGTGCCCCGCGTTACCTCCTTCTCCTCCTCCCGCTGCCCCCTCCCTCCTGCCATCATCATCATCATCATCATCATCATCATCATCGTCATCATCATCATCGTCATCATCAACATCACCATGATATTCGGCGTCATCATCAGCATCACCCTCCGCATGTCTCTATTCCGGCACACCAATCACACGGTTCGTGGCCCCATAGGGAGCTCCACCGAAGGCTTCAGTGGCAGGGTTCGCATGGCGGCCCCGCCTCATTTTGGCGCACCCCTCACACGGTTCGTGGCCCCATAGGAAGCCCCACCGAAGGCCCCAGTGGCAGGGTTCGCATGGCGGCCCCGCCCATTTTGGCGCACCCCTCAGGAGGATCGTGGCCCCATAGGGAGCTCCACCGAAGGCCTCAGTGGCAGGGTTCGCATGGCGGCCCCGCCTCATTTTGGCGCACCCCTCACACGGTTCGTGGCCCCATAGGGAGCTCCACCGAAGGCCTCAGTGGCAGGGTTCGCATGGCGGCCCCGCCTCACTTTGGCGCACCCCTCACACGGTTCGTGGCCCCATAGGGAGCTCCACCGAAGGCCCCAGTGGCAGGGTTCGCATGGCGGCCCCGCCGCATTTTGGCGCACCCCTCACACGGTTCGTGGCCCCATAGGGAACTCCACCGAAGGCCCCAGTGGCAGGGTTCGCATGGCGGCCCCGCCCCATTTTGGCGCAACCCTCACACGGTTCGTGGCCCCATAGGGAGCTCCACCGAAGGCCCCAGTGGCAGGGTTCGCATGGCGGCCCCGCCCCATTTTGGCGCACCCCTCACACGGTTCGTGGCCCCATAGGGAGCTCCACCGAAGGCCCCAGTGGCAGGGTTCGCATGGCGGCCCCGCCTCATTTTGGCGCACCCCTCACACGGTTCGTTGCCCCATAGGGAGCTCCACCGAAGGCCCCAGTGGCAGGGTTCGCATGGCGGCCCCGCCCCATTTTGGCGCACCCCTCACACGGTTCGTGGCCCCATAGGGAGCTCCACTAAAGGCTTCAGTGGCAGGGTTCGCATGGCGGCCCCGCCCCATTTTGGCGCACCCCTCACACGGTTCGTGGCCCCATAGGGAGCTCCACCGAAGGCCCCAGTGGCAGGGTTCGCATGGCGGCCCCGCCCCATTTTGGCGCACCCCTCACACGGTTCGTGGCCCCATAGGGAGCTCCACCGAAGGCCCCAGTGGCAGGGTTCGCATGGCGGCCCCGCCTCATTTTGGCGCACCCCTCACACGGTTCGTGGCCCCATAGGGAGCTCCACCGAAGGCCCCAGTGGCAGGGTTCGCATGGCGGCCCCGCCTCATTTTGGCGCACCCCTCACACGGTTCGTGGCCCCATAGGGAGCTCCACCGAAGGCCTCAGTGGCAGGGTTCGCATGGCGGCCCCGCCCCATATTGGCGCAGCCCTCACACGGTTCGTGGCCCCGCAGGGACACAGAGAGCTCCACCGAAGGCCCCAGTGGCAGGGTTCGCATGGCGGCCCCGCCCCAGTGTGGCGCACCCCTCACACGGTTCGTGGCCACATTGGGAATTCTTTTTGCTTCGTCCCACCTGCCCTGCGGTATTCACGTTTGCATATGGTTGGGTCCTTCGCCAGGATAATTGTGTGTATTTATTTGCGTGTCCCAGTTCCCCTTCACTTGTTTCAATGCTTCCCAAGCCCCCCCTTTGGCCGCGCACGTGCCGCCGGCCGTAACTTGCGCGCTCCCCCTCCTGGGCGCCCCCCTGCTGAATGCCCTCGGCAGAAGGCTCGCAAGTCCCCCGGCCTTCCGAGGAGTTGTCTGAGCCTTCCCCGAGCACGCAGGAGACCTGTCAGAAGGCGCGAGGCCTTCTGAGAAGCCCCAGCGCCATCTTAGGAGCCCTTTTCCCTCTCCCCTCCACCCCGAGCCAGGGAGCAGGGCGACCGGGTCTCGGCATCCCCAGGGCCGCAGCGCGCTCGCAGAGCTTGGCGGCGGGCCAGGGGGAAGAGGAGGAGGAGGAGGAGGACGAGGAGGAGGAGGAGGAGGAGGAGGAGGAGGAGGCGGAGGAGGAGGAGGAGGAGGATCCCCGAAGAGGAGGCGGAGGAGGAGAAGGAGGAGGAGGAGGAGGAGGAGGAGGAGCAGGAACAGGAACAGGATGAGGAGGAGAACGAGGAGGAAACGGAGGAGGAGGAAGAGGAGGAGGAGGAGGTGCAGGATGATGTTGATGATGGTGATGATGCTGATGATGATGATGATGATGATGATGATGATGCTGATGCTGATGCTGATGCTGATGCTGATGCTGATCCTGATCCTGATGATGATGATGATGATGACGATGATGATGATGATGATGATGATGCTGCTGCTGATGATGATGATGATGATGATGATGATGATGCTGACCATGATGATGATGAGGAGGAGGACGATGATGATGCTGATGATGGCGATGACGATGATAATGATGCTGATGATGCTGATGATGCTGATGATGATGATGATGATGATGCTGATGATGATGATGATGCTGATGCTGATGATGATGCTGCTGCTGCTGATGCTGATGTTGTTGTTGATGCTGCTGCTGATGATGATGATGATGATGATGATGATGATGATGATGATGATGCTGATGATGGTGGTGGTGGTGGTGGTGGTGATGATGATGATGATGATGATGATGATGATGGTGATGATGATGAGGAGGAGGAGGAGGAGGAGGAGGAGGAGGAGGAGGAGGAGGAAGAGAAAAGGAAGAAGACGGTGAGGTCTACCCGTGCCCCGCGGCAACCAGCTTGTGCAAACGACGCAGCCCCAATGGCGGGCCGGCCCGAGGAGCAGCAGCTCTGGGCCGACAGCGCCCGGTTCCTCGACGAGACGGGCGCGGCCATGGCCGAGATCGAGGAGCCCATCGGCCCTAAGGGGCCCTCAAGTACTCCTCTAGGGCCGGTTTCTCCACCCCCCAATTTGGGTCACCCCCCCTTACCACCCGCCCGAGGGTCGTGAGCCACGCGCAGAGAGGGGGTTCACCTCGCCAGCCACGCGCGATGTCGGCCGCGGGGGGAGGGAATGATTATCTATTCGTTGCGGTTTCGGTGCGGTGCTGAAGGCATCGCTCCGCTAAATTCTCCCCCGCGATTTGTTTGGTGTCGCTGCTAATGATAACACACTAGGAGTTCTTAATTGCTTCGCTTCAGGAGATTCAGGGGGAGGGGGGAAGGTTTCTTAGAAGGAGGCTGCTTCTTATTGAAGGCGCGGGCTTTGTCTGCATATGTAGGGCCCGCCTCCCCCATTCCCCCTACCCCTCTGAGCGCGCCGTCAAGGTCGTGCATGCCTACAACCTGGAGGATCGAAACGGGCTGTTACGGAGAGACTGGCGACGAACACCAACAGCAGTTCCTGCCCATTTCGAACAGGACTCGTTGTCGGTGCCGCCGCGGGCGTTATTCGCCTGAGGCAGAAAGTCGCCGGCCCAACAGCGACCGCTGTCAGTTTTAGACAGCTTTGCTTCTTGTTGTGCATCGTGCCCATGTTTTCCGTCCTTCTCGGGCGTCCAGATACAGGATGATGACAGATCGTTCCAGTCCAGGCTGCTCAAGCGGTCCCGAAGTAGCTGGGGTCGGTGGATCGCGCTGCGTCGCCGATGTGCCAGCGATGCGGCTCGATGTGAAGCCCGATTCTCTCCACGCCTCAGTTGCCGATCCATCGCCTCAGTCGCCGATGCATCGCCGATGCACGGGCGGTGCATCGGCGATGGGGCGCGGTCCTCCGTCTCCCTCTGAGCGGCGCCAAAACACGGGATATCCTTCGACGTTGGCGCGCAAGCTGCTCGCGCCCAACAGAGGTCATGCGTCGGTGCCCTCGTCTCCGAGGCGGCGTGCCGCGCGGGCGGCCCGCGTGAGCCGCGGCGTTCAGGTCGTGTTAAGCTGGGCCTGTCCCCCTACAGGGGAATTTTCGAGGAAGAGTTTAAACTAGTCCACAACTACGCCAAAATGGTCAACACAAATACTAAAAATAGTCCCCAGACTATGTTTTCACCATTTTTGAATGTCCCCCCTGTAGAGAGACAGAACCGACTTAAAGGTCGCGGTGCCATCTCGCGTAGGAGGAGGAGGAGGAGGAGGAGGAGGAGGAGGAGGAGGAGGAGGAGGAGGAGGAGGGAGGGAGGGAGGAGGAGGGGGAGGAGGGAGGAGGGGGAGGGGAGGAGGAGAGGAGGAGGAGGAGGAGGAAGGAGGAGGAGGAGGGGAGGTAGGAGGAGGAGGAGGAGGAGGAGAGGAGGAGGAGGAGAGGAGGAGGAGGAGGAGGAGGAGGAGGAGGAGGAGGAGGAGGAGGAGGAGGAGGAGGAGGGGAGGGAGGAGGAGGAGGAGGAGGAGGAGGAGGAGGAGGAGGGTGGTGGAGGAGGAGGAGGAGGAGGAGGGGGATGGAGGAGGAGGAGGAGGAGTAGGAGGAGGAGGAGGAGGAGGAGGAGGAGGAGGGAGGGAGGGAGGGAGGGAGGGAGGGAGGGAGGGAGGGAGGGAGGGAGGGAGGAGAGGGAGGGAGGGAGGGAGGGAGGGAGGAGGGAGGGAGGGGGGCGGGAGGGAGGGAGGGAGGGAGGGAGGGAGGACGAGGGAGGAGGGAGGGAGGGGGGGAGGGAGGGGGAGGAGAGGAGGGAGGGTGGGGAGGAGAGGAGGAGGAGGAGGGGGAGGGAGGAGGAGGAGGTGGAGGAGGAGGAGGAGGGGAGGAGGAGGATGGAGGAGGAGAGGAGGAGGGAGGAGGGAGGAGGAGGAGGAGGAGGAGGAGGAGGAGGAGGAGGAGGAGGAGCAGGAGGAGGAAGAGAGGAGGAGGAGGAGGAGGAGGAGGAGGAGGAGGAGAGGAGGAGGGAGGAGGAGGAGGAGGAGGAGGAGGAGGAGCAGGAGGAGGAGGAGGAGGAGGAGGAGGAGGAGGAGGAGGGAGGAGGGAGGAGGGAGGAGGGGGGGGAGGATGGGGACGGAGGAGGAGCAGTGGAGCGTCGGATCCCCTGGGCCTTCCTCGTCGAGGCGCTGCGGCCTCCACGCCATGCCCCCCCCCGTGGGTGCCCGGGCGATCGCTCCCCAGAGGAGCTCGCGCGCGACGCCCGCGCTGGCTCCTCGCTTCGCTCAGGGGCTTCGTTGCGGCCCCCCGCGCGCGGAGGCCTCCGGGGGGCCCTCGCCGCGCCGCAGGGGCCGTCAGCACAGGCCCACGAGCCGCCAGAGGCGCACCCCCCCCACACACGAGAGCCGTCCCAGTCCTGGTGCGTGTCCCTCTGCAGGAGGCATCTTCAAAGATGGGCGAAGCAACAGTCCGGGGACGAGTTTTCCACGATTCTTGCTTTTTTTTTGGGGGGGGGTGGGGGCATTGTCTGATTGTTCTTCACTTTCCTCCAAAGCCCGCCTGCAGGAGGACATGCCCGACCTAATCCCGGTGGCTGCTCTGAGGGCCCCACGCTCCGCGGATGCCTCCGGAGGCCCGAGAGCTGTGACGCATGAGGCGGCCGGCGCCGAAAGGCAGCGCTGCCTGCATCGGAAACTGGAGCACACGCATTACCCAGACATCGGGCGCCTCGAGAAAATCGAGACGGAGATTTTTCATGGTTTTCGGCCTCTCCAGGCCCTCGCCGGGCCTCGGGACCGTCAAACAACGACTCGGGACGAAAAACCGGCCCCGGGGAAGTGGTCGGGAGGCCGATCGGGGGCCCGTGTCTCGACAAACATCGAGACGTCGGATGTCTGGGTACGGTGGGGGCGTTCGTTGAGGACTGTGCCGAGGATGCTGCGGACCCTGGAGGGTTCCCTGTCTGATGAGGGCGGTGGTGATGTCCATGGCTGATGCACGCTTGGAGTTCCACTGGCTTCTAGACCCTGGGTTCCTTTTCTGAGGGTTCCCGATGCTCCACCGTTCCAGTGGCGGGCTGCTTTTCCATCCCAGGACTTCCTGAGGGTCGGGGACGACGTCGGGGCGGTTTGGTTTTATACATCTTGTTCCACCGCTTTCCCAGCGAAACGAGAAGTGTATGCACCAGGATCTCGAGTACACCAGGATCCACCTTCCTGTGCAATTGTCAGTGCGGGGCCAGAAAAGGGTCGGTGTATGGAGTTCGGCTCGTTACCTTCAGGTCCCACCTCTTCACCGCTGGCTCCCACGACGCCCCCGCTCTGTTGTCTCGTCTGGAGGCCCAGACAGGGCCTTCTGGGAGCCAACCGCGCGCGTGCAGACAGCTGCGCCTGATTATGCTGCTCCATGCTTGTCCTGGGCGCCATAGCCTGCGTGGCCGAGAGCAGTTGCCATGGGCGCCCGAATGAACGTAAATGGCTCTGCCTGGGAGGCTCTTCCAATCCCAGACATCCGGCTGTTCCAATTTTTTCGGTGCGTGGGCCCGGGGAATCGGACCACTTCCCCAGGGCCGGTTTTTCGTCCCGACTCGTTTTTTGACGCTCCCAAGGCCCTGCAAAGGGCCCCAGAGGCCGGAAACGGCAAAAAAGACGCCTGCTCAAATTTTTCTGGAGCGTGGGATCTCTGGGATTCTGCCCCCCCCCGCGCGCGCCCAGGAGCGCTTCCGCACCGAGAGCGTCGCCCAGGCGTGCCGCCAGAGCGACCTGGAGGACGAGCTGCGCGCGGCGCGCGCGCGGCTGCAGGAGGCGCCCAGGGCGCTGAGCGACGCGCGCCAGGCGGTCGAGGCGCCCACGGCCGTCGTCGTCGTCGTCGTCGTCGTCGTCGTCGTCGTCGTCGTCGTCGTCGCCGTCGCCGTCGCCGTCGCCGTCGCCGTCGCCGTCGCCGTCGCCGTCGCCGTCGCCGTCGCCGTCGCCGTCGCCGTCGCCGTCGCCGTCGCCGTCGCCGTCGTCGTCTGTTGCCCCCAGACGGTGACCGGTCAGCGAATGCAGAGGGTATGGTTGCGCCGTTGTGTGGTTTGCGATCGGCACCGCTGGGGCCTGGGGTCGCGCGGCACGGTTCTCGTCGGGCCTCCTCGGGGCTCGGCGGAGAGAGCTCCTGTCGAGGTCCTCGCCCGCCCCCCAGGGTGCCCCCCGCCAGGGTGCCGGGAGCACAGACCACGCCCCCTGCAAGCCACACCCTCTGGAGTCGCCGAAGCACAGCGTGTGGCGAGTCAGGGTGGGTTCGGCGTGGCCGCACGGCTCGGGACTCGGGCCGCTCCGGGGGCGTCTCGGGCGATCGGGCCTCGGAGGTTTCAGCACCGTGCAGGGACGGGCTGTGCGGTGGCTCCGTGAGTCCTCCGGGGATTTTGCGAGGTCGCCGCACGGCCTGTCGCCGCACGGCCCCGGGACCCCCGAGGGGATGCCCACCCAGACAGGGCGACCGAGGAACGCTGCCCTTGGTTTCCTCGACGTCGGCACGCGCGGTGTGCCGGTGCCGTCCCTGGTCGGTCTCGCGGGTGGACGCGCGTTTTGCCAAGCATGCGCTTGGCAGGTCGTGGACGTCGGTTAGCTACAGTCGGGGCGCTGAAGAAGAAGCCCTTTGCGTTGGGGGGGGGCTCCGTGTTCATTAATTGTTCACAGTTTGCCTTCGGCGTTTCCTTATGTTTTCGATGGGGGATCGAAGCTTAAACTACGGAGAAAGGGCCTCGTTCCTTATTCGGGGTTCCTTGGGTCAACGCCCCCACTGTATTCCGCCTGAGTGCGCTCGGAAGGCGGTGCCGCGCACACCCGCCGAGGGCAGCTTTCTTTCTTTCTTCTGGCGGCGTTGTGCCGAAGAGGCGACCGCCACGAGGGCTCGAGAAGGGGTTCGCGGTGCGCGACTCCGCATCCTCCTCGTGCTTGCTTTATGTCGGGCGTGTCCCCCTAGAGGGGGATTTTCGACGACAAAAAACAATACCCCCAAAATACCCCAAAAAGATCAAACGAATACACCAAAAACAGTCCCCTGACTATTTTTGGTCAATTTTTTGATTATTTTGGGGGTATGTTTTATTTTTCGTCGAAAATCCCCCTGTAGGGGGACAGGCCCGACTTAATGCTTGCTCCTCTTCTCAGGGGGGGGGGGGCGGCGCGAGAAAGCGCGTCGTTCTCCGCGCTGCCGCGGGGCGCGACGCTTGAGCATGTCCGCCCTTGCAAGGGGGGGGGCGCTCCTGTCACTCTTTGGGTCTCCCGACGGTCGTTCTGTCCCTGGTGCTGCTGTTCGTTGCCGAGGCTGTGGGGGCGGTCGCTGCACGGCCCCGTGCTGCTTCGTCCCCTGGCAGCTTGCTCTGCCATTGGTGCAAGAGGATGATGATGATGATGATGATGATGATGACGATGACGATGATGATGATGATGATGATGATGATGACGATGACGATGATGATGATGATGATGACGATGATGATGATGATGCTGATGCTGATGATGATGATGATGCTGATGCTGATGATGATGATGATGATGATCATGATGATGATAATGATGATGATGATGCTGATGATGATGATGATGATGATGAGGCTGATGATGATGATGATGATGCTGATGCTGATGCTGATGCTGATGCTGTGATGCTGATGCTGAGCTGATGATGAGCTGATGCTGATGCTGATGCTGATGCTGATGATGATGACGATGACTGATGATGATGATGATGTGATGATTGATGATGATGATGATGATGATGATGATGCTGATGATGATGATGATGATGTGATGAGATGATGATGATGATGATGATGATGTGATGATGATGATGATGATGATGATGATGATGATGATGATGATGATGATGATGATGATGATGAGGAGGAGGAGGAGGAGGAGGGAGGAGGATGAGGAGGAGGATCAGGAGGAGGAGAGAGGATCAGGAGGAGGAGGAGGAACATTATAGTAGTAAAAAGCAGCATAACCATAACACTGAGAATACTATGAAGAGACAGAAGAGAGGAGGAGGAGAGGAGGAGGAGGAGGAGGAGGAGGAGGAGGAGGAGGAGGAGGAGGAGGAGGAGGAGGAGGAGGAGGAGGAGGAGCCTTCCCACGGTCGTGGGGTACACCTTTTTCTCTTTGATCACGCCCTCAGGGCGGCGTCAGGCGACCGCAGGCGCCCCTACCTACCGAAGTGGAGGCGAGAGATGCGATACCGTTGGTAGGATGGCAGCTCGCCCGCTCGCCCACGGCAGTTGGATCATAGACCAGACGTTTTTCTCAGCCACGCTGCAGTAACAGCAGCAACGCTGGGGGAGGCGACAAGGTGAGTGTCAGCCTGGGAAAACATTCTGGCCCCATGGTCATGGCCTGGCCCTTCGCAGGCTATGCTTCTCCCCCAGCCCCCCCACTCTTCGACCCTACGTGAAGCCGCTCAGAAAAGGAGGGAGACCCGTGGATACATCCCCAGGGGGCCATTCGGACGCGTCCTTATCGAGGATGGATGCCCCCCATCGTATATTCCAGGGTTTGGCCCCAGATCTTTGGTCCATTCGAAAACCCGCCAAAGCCTGGGACAGGGGTCGACGTATGCCCTGTTAGGGGAGGCGATGAGATGAGTTCCCGCCTGGAAACCATTCGGGCCCTGAGGGCATGAACTCGGCATCGCTCCAGCCCAGCCCGGGACCACGCTGAACAGGCGGGGGGGCGAGGAGCTTGCAGACAAAGGCGACCGCTGGGGGCCCTGAGCAGTGTGCGACATGTGTTTTTTTTTCACTCCCCCCCCCGCTCGCTCAAGTTTTTCGCCCCCTCCTCTTCCTCCTCCTCGTTGTCCTCCTCCTCTCCGCCCATCCTCGTCTCCATTCGCCGTGCGCGCCCCCCCCCACCTCAACCCTGCCGATGCCCCCCTGGGCATTCCCAGAGACCCAGCCGCGCCAGACGACCTCGATCGTGGCGGCGACACTTCCCAGACCAACGAATCGGAGCACACCAGCAGAGCAATCCCAACTGCTTCGCGCGTGCTCTGTGGCTTGAGCTCTAGACCGGGGATATCTGCCGACACCTGGTGGGCCCAGAGAGAGCTCTCGGGACGGTGAGGGCTCTATAGGACTCCGCCGCCTCGCTGCCGCCCTGGGAGCCTTCGGTGCACATGCATCCTGGGCCCCTGCGACGCAGCCTGGGCCGGGGAGGCGTGGACTGGTCGGAGTCCATGCCTGGGGGAACGAGCACCGACACGGACAGTCAAAAACTCGGAGCTCCGCGCGGCTGCCTCGGAGCGGCGCTGGGGCCCCCTGGAGGCGCCGCCCCGGGCGCGCTCCGCGCGCCAAGGGGGGGGGTGGTGGTCCAGCGCCGCTCCGAGGAACTCCGCGCGGACCTCCGAGTTTTTATGTCCGTGCCACTGCTCGTTCCCCGGATGTCTCTGGTGAGAGCCCCCGCCGGCCCTGGCACACGTTCTGGACGTGAGAGAGTCGGCGGCTGTGCGCTTGGCAAGGGGATGGTGCACGGGTGGGTGCCGGACCGTGCCTTCCTGGGGGGTTGAACCTGAACGCTGCTCTGGGGGGTTTCGGCTGTGTTGTGTTTTTCGTTTTGGGAGGGAGGTGAAGGACAACGGGTGAGGCAAAACGAGCAACAGAACGGCACCAAAACGAAGAACAGCCTTGCGGTCCAGCCCTGTCCACGGGGGGTGCCCGAGCGTGCCGTCTTCGTGCGCCCGTTCTTGGCCCGCGGTGGCAGTTCGGGGGCCGTTCTCGGTCCCCCTCTCAGGGCACTCTTCCTGCAATGCTCCACCGGGCCCGGGCCCCGGGCCCGGGCCAGTGCGACGACCGGCAAGGACGCACGGCTGGACGGACGGACGACGGACGCCGACGCCGACGACGAAGGACGACGACGGCAGTCGACGACGACGACGGCGACGGCCGATGGACACGGACGGAGGACGGCGACGATGACGATGACGACGATGATGACGGACGACGGAGGACGGCGCCGACAGACGAAGACGGCGGATGACGACCCGACTACCCCATGACGATGGACGACGACGACAGACGACGGACGACGGACGGCGGACCACGGACGACGACGACGGTGACGGACGACGACGACGACGACTGACGACGACGACGACGGTGACGGACGACGATCACGACGACGACAGACGACCACGACAGTTACCACGACGGACGACGGACGACGGACGATGACGACGATGACGACGAGGACGACGACAACCGACGACCCACTTCCCAGGACGGACGACGACGACGAGGACGACGACTAGCACGACGAGAATGACGTCGGACGACGACGACGACATTGGCGACGACGACGACGGACGACGGACGACGACGGACGACGATGACGGACGCCGACGGCCGTCGACGACGACGACGACGACGACGACCGACGACGACGACGATGACGGCGGACGACGAAGACGACGACGACGGCCGATGGACAACGGACGACACGACGACGACAATGACGACGACAATGACGACGGCGACGACAACGATGCTTCACGACGAGGAAGACGACGACGGACGTCGGACGTCGACGGTCGACGGATGAAGGACGACGGACGCCGACGACGGCGAATGACGACGACGGCGATGAGTACGATGGTGACGACCGACGACCGACGGCGACGTCGACGACGACGACTACGACGACTACGACGACGACGGCTGACGGCAGAGGGGCGTATCCGACGATGACGAGGACGGACGACGGAAGACGACAAGGACGACGACGGACGGACGGACGGACGACGGACCACGACAGCGACGGACGACGGACTGACGACGACGACGACCGACGATGACGACGACGACGACGGACGACGACGACGGACGACGACGGACGACGACTATGACGACGATTGACGACGGACGACGGACGACGACGACGGCGCAGGACGACGGACGACGCACGACGGACGACGACGACGACGACGTCGTCGACCCGACTACCCGACGACGACGCCGACGCCGACGCAAAGACGATGACGATGGCCACCCGGCTACCTGACGACCCGACAAACAGACGACGGCGACGGAGGCGACGACGGCCGACGGCGGACCACGGACGACGACGACGACGACGACGACGACGGCGAAGGACGACGGACGTCGACCACGGCGGCGGACGACGATTGTGACGACGATTGACGACGGACGACAGACAGTGGACGACGACGACGACGCCGACGACGACGACGGACGACGGACGACGGACGACTGGTGACGACAGACGACGACGTCGACGACGGACGACGATGACCCGGCTACCCGACGACGACGGACGACGATGACGACGACGACGGACGAAGACGACGAAGGCGACGACGACGACGATGACGACGACGACGGAGCATGTTCGATGACATTGACGACGACGACGACGGACGAGAACAAGGAGTACAAGCGACGACGACGACGGGGGAAGCCCACTTCAACGACGACGACAATTAACGACGACGACGACGACGGACGACGGACGACGACGACAACAACAACGACGCCGACGCACAATGGACGACAGACGACGGCGACGAGGACGTCAGACGACGACGTCAGACGACGACGCCGACGACGACGACGACGACGGCGACCACGACGACGACGATGACGACGACGACGACGACGGACGACACGACGACCCGACGATCTGACGATGACGACGTCCGACGACAGACGACGACGACACGGACGACTGCCGACGGACGACGACGATGCCGACAACGACGACGACGATTGCTCGACGACCCGACGTGCCGACGACGATTTCCACGGACTACGGACGACGGACGACTGACGACGACGGGCGACGACAAGGACGGCGACAGTGACGACGACGATAATGACGACAACGACGACGATGGCTCGACGTTCGGAAGTCCCGACGACGACGACGACGGAACACGGATGACGGAGGACGACGACGACGACGGACGACGACACGGACGACGACAATGGCGACGACGACGGACGATGACGAACGACGACGGACGACGACGACGAGGTCGACGGACGACGACGGAAGACGACGACGACAACGAACGACGATGACGACAACGGACGACGACGGATACGTGGACTACGCCCGGCAAGGATGGACGACGACGACGACCGACGACGAAGTTGACGACGACGACGGACGACGATTGACGACGACCACGACGACGGACGACGATCAGACGACGACGACGGACGACGACGATAATGCCGCCGACGACGACGACCACGATTCCGACGACGACGACGACGTCGACGATGGACGACGTCGTGACTGACGAGGACGACGACGACCCGACTGCCGACCGACGGGGACGGCCTCGGCTCCGCGGCCCCCCCCTGGCGAGGCGGCAAGAGTGGCCTGGTCCGCGCGCGCCGCTGCCTTGGCCTCCGGCCTGCGCGGCGTCGCAAAAAGCGGTAGACGGAGGAGGAGGAGGAGGTTCGAGGAGGTTCGAGGAGGTTCGAGAAGGAGGAGGAGGAGGAGGAGGAGGAGGAGGAGGAGGAGGAGGAGGAGGAGGAGAAGTTGAGAAGGAGGAGGAGGAGGAGGCGGAGGCGGAGGCGGAGGCGGAGGCGGAGGAGGGGAGGATGAGGAGGAGGAGGAGGAAGGAGGGAGGAGGAGGAGGAGGAGGAAGAGGAGGAGGAGGAGGAGGAGGAGGAGGAGGAGGAGGAGGAGGAGGTGAGCTGGAGGACGGAGGGACGAGGAGGAGAGGAGGAGGAGGAGGTGGAGGAGGAGGAGAGAGCAGGAGTAGGGGAGGAGGAGGAGGAGGAGGAGGAGGAGGAGGAGGAGAAAGAGGACGAGGACGAGGACGAGTACGAGGACGAGGGCGAGGACGAGGAGGAGGTGGAGGAGGAGGAGGAAGGTATGGTTCGAGGAGGAGGCGGAGGAACAGGAGGAGGAGACGGATGAGGAGGAGGCGGAGGCGGAGACGGAGGAGGAGGAAGAGGAGGACGAGGACGAAGACGAGGATGAGGCCAATGAGGAGGAGGAGGAGGAAGATAAGGTTCGAGGAGGAGGAGGAGGAGGAGAAGGAGGAGGAATACTTGGATGTTGATACTGGTGATGACGCTGCTGCTGATGATGATGCTGCTGATGATGATGCTGATGATCCTGATGATCCTGATGATTATGATGATGATGATGATGATGATGATGATGATCATAATGATGCTGATCATGCTGATCATGCTGCTGTTGATGATGTTGACGATGCTGAGGCTGCTGCTGATGATGATGATGATGCTGATGCTGATGCTGATGCTGATGCTGATGATGATGATGATAACTATGGGGAGGA
>CAUYUJ010012430.1:0-16607 GCA_963575745.1 Prorocentrum cordatum | reverse complement strand
CCTCCTCCCCCTCCCCTCCTCCTCCTCCCCCTCCTCCTCCCCTCGAGGGCCGACGCTCCTGCGTTCTGCTCGCCCCACCGGGCCGGGGGTGGGGCCCCCTCTGCTGCCTGCCCTCCCCTGGGGGGGGTGGCGCTGCGGCCCCGCGCTGGGCCCGCCGTCCGGCCCAGCCGCCTGGCCGTCCGGCAGTGACCGCACAGTGTGGCGAGTCGGCGGGGATTCGAGCTGAGCGCACAGTTTTGGGACACGGGCCGCTCTCCGAGGACGTCTCGGGCGACTGGGGGCCTCCATGCCTCCAAACCGTACGGTGACGTGCCGTGCGGTAAGGTCAGTGGGGATTACGAGGTCACCGCACGGTCACCGCATCGTGTTGGGGCTCCGAAGAGGTCGACCTCGTCCTGATCATGTCCGTCAACCCCGGCTTCGGCGGCCAGAGCTTCATCGAGAGCCAGGTCGACAAGATCAAGGAGCTGAAGGCCATGTGCAAGGCGAAGGGCGTTGACCCGTGGATCGAGATCGACGGCGGCGTCGGCCCTGCGAACGCCTACAAGGCCTGGGGTGGGCAGGGCGTGGCAGGGTGGGGCGGCCTTCTGCTCTCCCGCTCCTCTGCTTACCTTTCCCCGGCGCTCTGCTGCCGTGGTGTGGCGGCGCCACTCCCACGCACGCGCCGCGCAGACGGCCGTGATGTGCACAGCCTGCAAGACTTGACCTGCCCCGGCAGGGCGGGGGAGGTGAGGAGGGATGGGATGGAGGAGAGCAGGAGAGGTGATGGTAGGGACACGAACAATGGCATAAACATAAAACTCGGGGGTCCGCGCGAATTTCTCGGATCGGCGCTGGGGCCCCCTGGCGGCGCCTCCAGCGCCGCCCCTGGCGCGCTCTGCGCGCCAGGGAGGGGGTCCCAGCGCGGATCCAAGAAATCCACGCGGACCTCCGAGTTTTTATGTTTATGTAATTTTTCGGTTCCCTAGGTGGGAGGAAGAGGGTGTCGACTGATGGGCCGCCGGACGATCCACCCGGCCCTTCGGTGCTGATGGGCTTGCACGAGGCGGCCCTGCCGTGACGGTCTGGTCGACAACCCTGCAGGCCCAGACCACTGGCGACTCGAGTAACATTGCAAGGCGATCGCAAGCATGGATCCAGGGTGTGGATTCGCGGCGGGTCTCGTTTCCGAGGGACATCGCGGACTTCCGCCGCCGAGCGAGACGGTTGTGGGGGGACGGGGCATTGGGGGGTGCGGCCCGCATTATTTTTGGGGGGAGCGGCCGCAGCGCCAGCTTCCGTGGATTCGCTGCATTCAGTGTGCGCGCGTGCGCGCCAGGGCTGCCTCCCCGCCACACAGGGCCCGAGGATATCTTATTACCTCTTTCTCCCTATTTCTTTTCGGCCTCCGGGGGCCGAGCTCACTCCGTGTGCCTCAGGACAGAGGTTCGCGCGGAGCGCGCCGGGACCCCCCCGTGGAAAGAGGGTCGAGGGAGCTCCAGAGCCCTGGGGTACATTCTTAATGGTGGAGGGTTTCTCCGAGAAGGGCTTGGGCGACCCGTCTCCTCCTCTCTCCTCCCTCCTCCTCCTCCTCCTCCTCCTCCTCACCTCCCTCCTCCTCCTCCTCCTCCCCTCCCCTCCCTCGTCCCCCCTCCCCCTCGCTCCCCTCCTCCTCCTCCTTCCCTCCTCCTCCCTCCTCCTCCTCCTCCTCCTCCTCCTCCTCCTCCTCCTCCTCCTCCTCCTCCTCCCCTCCTCGGGTCGCCTACTGCCCCGGGGGAAACCGTTCACTCTATGGGGTCCTGGATGAAACGCTTGCCCAGGGCCGTCAGAAAACGGCCTGGGATGAAGCACTGGTCCTGGGAAGAGGGATCCGGACCTCGGGCGGTCCACGTTGCCCGCAAATCACGACGTCGGAGTTTTGCGCAGGGCAGGTTTTTACTGTCCTGGCGTGGCGGGCGTCGCCCGGGCCGTGGTGGGGAGGGGCCCAGTGACGTAGTGCTTTGCGCCCAGGGGATCTGGTCCTGCGCGACAGTCGAAAACCATGGTCAGGATGCAGTGCTTCGCAAAGCTACCCTTGCGTCCTCGCCTTTTCTTGTCCCCCCTAAGCCGATTTGGAAGTCCAAAGGCGTCCACAGTGGGACGTCAGAGGGCCTTGCATCCTGATCCTGCATCCTCACTGCGGATTTTGCCTGCATCCGTAGCTGCAGACCCCGCCCGCCCGAGGTTTGCACCACCAGTGGGGGGGGAGGCGGGCGCTGCGGCGGCCGTTGCTCCGGAGCAGAAACAGCGCGCTCCGCGCAAGCGATTGGCACGAGCTCGAATCGGAGGCACCAGCACCAGCATCGGCGCGGTGCCTCCACCGAGGGAGTCTGATTCCGCTCTCGGTGATGGCTGTCATATTCGGGATTCCCAGGTGGCCGAAGGATTGCCACCAACGCCAGCATCTGGCATCTAGCATCGTCCTCCTCCCGCAGTGGGCTCGCCTCCCGGTTCTGTGCTGGCACCCGTTTCCGAGCTTCCAGTGTTGATCCAGTTTCTTGTTGATGCCGTCGCCGTGCTGGGGCGTTCCGAGGGTCCTTCGCTGTCCTCGGGCTCCTCCAGGCCCCAGGATATCCATCGGATGTTGGAAGTAGGTATTTTTGGAGTCCCACTCTCCAATCTCTTTAGGGCGCCTTCCTACTTCAATGATCGAGTGGCTTCTCCTTTTCCGTCCTCCTCAGGGTGCGCGCGGAAGCCCAATCTACTTTCACCGCCTTCCTACTTCATGTTTCTACCTACTCCTCATGGCGCCAACATCGCAGATCGGATTTCGTTCGGAAAACACTGGGATGGGCCCAGATTGTCCTGGAGAATATCGCTCCGCATTTCGAAGTGAATTTCGTGCGGATCTTGTTTAGGACCAGGAATGAAGACTACAGATCATCCATGTCAAAGTCAATCCGTTTTTCGCGTGTTTCTACCTGCTTCTTCCGACCGATGGGCACGTACGTTCGATGCTCGTTCTGGGGACCTTCCTGAGGCCCACCTAACGGATCTGTTCGACTCAGGTTCGACTCAAGTTCGACTCAGAGTCGACTCAGGTTCGACTCAGGTTCGACGCAGGCTCGACTCAGGTTCGACTCAGGTTCGACTCAGGTTCGATTCAGGTTCGTTGCAGCCGACGCAGGTGTGGAGCGAGTGGCTTTAGGAAGGTCACCAGAATGAGTATCCAACATACGCAGCAGGTGCCTGCACATCACAGCCACCATGCCTGGCCAGGGCCGCCCCGGACCCTGGGCATGCTGCGTACTATGCGCCCTCCCGGCCAAGGCCAGGCACGCCCTGGCATGGGGTGCTGACCCGAGGCGGGGATCCACACAGCACCACCGCCTGGAGAAATGGCTTCGGAGACCTGGACAGGCGGTGGAGATGGACAGATTTGGGCCCCCCAGGGGCCAAGAGACATCTGCATCCACCGCCAGCTAGGGCACCAGGGCGTCGGCTCCCGGGCGATGGGTAGGGATAAAGCCCCGCCTCGCAGATGGTCGTGATCCGTAGATGCCCTCTGCGGGCAGGAGTGTTCCGGATGAGAAGCTGGTCCCGGTGGAAGCCCCTGGGACGACGGCACGCCTCCCCCGTCAGGCGCCCGAGCTCCCTCTCGCAAGCCTCTTGCGGTGCCCTCTGTGGCATTGAGCATCTCCAGTCAGCATCGTCTAGCCTATCCCCATCCCCACTGTCGGCGGCGAGCGAGGGGGGGAAGTGAGAAGGAGAAGCCTTCTCAGAAGGCGGCGGAACTTCTCGGCAGCCCTGGCGCCTTCTGAGAAGTCTTTTGTGCCTTCGAGGAAGGCTTAGAAAGCTTCTCAGTAGGCCCGGGGACTTCTGGGCCTTCTGAGAATGAGAAGGCTCGCCTCTCCTCGCTTCCTCCCAGCGCTGGCCGCCGACACTGGGCCACGGTAACGCAGCCCTCTGGCGAGGCCCCCAGAGGCTTCCTCGCTCCTCCTCCTCCTCCTCCTCCTCCTCCCTCCTCTCCTCCTCCTCTCTCCTTCCTCCTACCCTCCTCCCCCTTCTCCTCCACCTCCCTCCTCCTCCCCTCTCCTCCTCCTTCTCCTCCTCCTCCTCCTCCTCCTTCCTCCCCCCTACCTTTCTCCTCCTCCTACCCCTCCTCCTCCTGTCCCAATCCCCCCCTCCTTCCTCCTCCTCCTCCTCCTCCTCCTCCTCTATTCCTCCTGCTCCTCCTCCTCCTCCTCCTCCTCCTCCTCCTCCTCCTCCTCCTCCTCCTCCTTTTGAGGCACGGCCACGTGCGACGCCAGCCTGCCCGCAGCCCTCCAGGGGTTTCACAGACACCTCCAGGACAGGCAGCCGGGGCAGTCCCCCGAGCGATTTAGAGGGGAAGTCAGGTGGTCCCCTCGAGGCAGGCCCCGAATGGCGCAGCGTTTGCCTCGCGTCCTGGCCTCCAGACGCAGACGTCAGAGGAGGAAACCGTACCCATACTGCTACCTTTCCCTCGTTTTCCCCTTTGTGGGCCTCTTGGGCGGTCCTCGTCGCCACCGCTGGATTTGCCTTGAAATTCTGGTCAGAACGCACCCCAGAAGAGGTCCTGGGAGTACTCACCAAGAAGCTCCCTGGAGGTTGTGATGACTGGTGCAGTAGTGTGCACACGATGCGTGGCACTCGCCGTTTGTCTGGGGGGAGCTCTCTGTTCCTGGTTCGCGCTTCACAGGCCCGCTGTCTCGTCACCCAGAGGCTGCGCAGAGCTTAGTGTTAAGTTTGGCGTGTCCCTCTACAGGAGGAATATTCAAACATAGAAAATTGTCAGGGGACGATGTTTTGTTTTTTTGGACAACTTTTGAATATTTGTTTTTTGTTGTTTTATTTTTCGTCCAAAGTCCGCCTGTAGGGGGACATGCCCGACCTAAGCTTAGTGCCGTTGGAAGAAAAAGCACCGCGGAGGTCGTGGAGGCAGGCTGCAACGCTATCGTCGCCGGCTCCGCAGTGTTCAACGCCCCGGACTACGCGGCGGCCATCGAAGGCTCGGGCAGTGCCAAGGGGGATGTCACCGGGTCACCGCGCCCTCCTGGAGATTGAGGATCGAGCAGGAAGGATGGTCGAGACTCAAGGACCGAGGAGGAAGGAGGTCGAGATCGAGGATCGAAGATCGAGGATCGAGGAGGAAGCTCAGAGTGCTTTTGGGCGTCTCCCCCTCGTCGAGAGCTCCAGAGGGTTCTCTAGGGGGACCCCCCGGGGGTCGTGGCGTTTCCCGGAGGAGGCGGCGGCGGCTCCCGTGGTGTGAAGTCTCCTCCTCCTCCTCCTCCTCCTCCTCGGGCAGGTCCCTCTACGGGAGGAAGACTGAAAAGTATTCAAACAATAGCCTTGGGACCATTCTTCGATTATTTGTTTCATTATTTTTGGATATTTTTTGGTTTGACTATTTTTTTTAATTTTTCGTCTAGAATGACCCTGCATGTTGTTGTTGTTGTGGTTGTTGTTGTTGTTGTTGTTGTTGCTGCTGCTGTTGTTGTTGTTGTTGTTGTTGTTGTTGTTGTTGTTGTTGTTGTTGTTGTGGTTGAATATTTCTCGATTGTTTTTTTTTAGGCGATCGCAACATGGATCAAGGGG
Organism: Prorocentrum cordatum; assembly: GCA_963575745.1. Taxonomy (NCBI): domain Eukaryota; class Dinophyceae; order Prorocentrales; family Prorocentraceae; genus Prorocentrum; species Prorocentrum cordatum. The sequence continues at coordinate 11,033 of CAUYUJ010012430.1, read as the reverse complement.
GCGTGGGTTAGCGACGGGTCCCGTTTCCATTGGACATCGCGGCTTTCCGCCGCCGAGCGAGGCGGCACCGGCCGCATTTTGGGGAGGGCACTCCCGATCCATGGCTTTGGCGACCGCGCGCCGAATCCATGGGTCGCTAATCCATGTTTGCGCGCCCCCGATGTTTGACAATGTTTGAGTATAATGTTGGTGGCGCAAGGAGGCTGCTTCTTAGAAGGCGCCAGCCTTGCATCTACAGACAAGGCCCTCGCCTGCTAAGAAGCAGGGGGGCTTCCGAGAAGCCTTCCTCCTTCCCCCCACCCCCCTCTGCGCGTGGCCGACATTGTTTGACTGTTTTGTATTTTTCGTCCAAAATCTGCCTGTAGGAGGACATGCCCAACCTAAGCGTAGTGGTGATCCCCCCCTTGGTGTTGCCTGGAAGGCATCCGCGCCGCCAAGGCGCCCGTGGCCGCTTGAGGGCGCGTCCGCAATTTTTCGAGGAAGCCTGGCGCCGCGACGGTAATTTTTCGAGGAAGCATGGCCGAAGGCTTTGCTGATCCTGTCTTCGCCCAGCATCGTTTAACCGAGCCCCATCCACAGCCCCATCACCACCCCGATCCCCGCCGTCCCACCACCCCACATGGGAACAGGCCCTTTGAAACCCGAAGAAAGGAGCCTATACCCCCATCTAGGCGGGTAAATCGGCCAGTGGGGCCAGACCACGCCAGTAGGGATAGGGATCGTTTAAACGATGCTCGTTCGCGCGGCTGGCCCTGAGGTGGTGCTCATCGCTTTGACATTATGCGGGTGAAGTCGCATTTGAAGACGTCGGCATCGTCTGCACCCCCAACTTCTTTCCTCAATCACGTGGCGGGTAGAGGTGGATGCTAAGTGGAAGGCGAACGTGGAGGCGCAGCAGGCGGAGGGGAAGCAGGCGGAGGGGAAGCATGAGAAGCAGGAGAAGGAGGAGGAGGAGGAGGAGGAGGAGGAGGAGGAGAGAGGAGGGAGGAGGAGGGGAGGATATTGCACGTCCCAGCAGCCCTGGCGCCGGCGCGCTGGCCAGCTCAGCCATCCCAGTCGTCATCTGCAGCAGTCCTGCCTCTCGCCTCCATGCCTCCGGCCTGCGCCCAGTCCTTCTTTTCTCTCCTCCCTCCTCCCTCCCTCCTCTCCTCCCTCCTCCCTCCTCCTCCTCCCTCCTCCTCCTCCCTCCTCCCTCCTCCCTCCTCCCTCTCCTCCTTCTCCTCCTCCTCTCCTTCCCTCCCTCCTCCCTCCTCCCCCTCCTTCCCATCCTCCTCCTCCTCTCCTCCTCCTCCTCCTCCTGCTCCTCCTCCTCCTCCTCCTCCTCCCTTCTCTTCTCAAGCCACTTGGGCCCGAACCATTTTGGCGGGGCCCATTCTCCTGTACTTGCCCGAGGTGCTTGAGGCACTACGTTTTCGTTTCTCATTCGAGGTGCCGAACGTCGACCAAATCCAGGAGTATTCATGTTTTCGAAGTCTCTTCTTTGGTCTCGCTGCGCATGCCAGCGTTGCGAATACAACGACGTCCTAGAGGAAAGGGATCGAGCCTGCCCAGGGTGCAATCGGAAGGTCAAGCTCCGCAAGCCTCGCCCTGGGTCTGCCGCTGCGATCGCGCAGCAAGCACAGCCGTCAGGCGCTGGCACGACCGGTCAGGGCAAGGGCGCCAACCCCAGGACCGAGCAGCAGGCATCCTCGCACAGCGTCCCCGAGGTGCTCCGCATGGCGCTCGAAGGGATCGAGGGCCCCACTCCGGAGCAGGTGCTCGAGGCCCAAGTCCAGAAGCTCAGTTTCGAGGCGGCCGCAGCGGGAGGCGCTGCAGAGGTGCTCAAGCGTGCCACGAGCGCCTTCAAGGGTGCGGACCACACGCGCACTCAGGCGGCCGCGAACGTGGTTTGCCTGGAGGCCAGCCTGGAGCAGGCGCGCGCCGAGGAGAAGGCAGCAGCTTCGACCCTGGCCCAAGCCGAGAGGGCAGGAAGTCGGCTGCGGAGGCGCTCGCCCTGGCGGAGGGCATCTCCATGCACGGCGCCGTCTCCAGCTCCAGGCCCAGGTTTGCAGTCAGCTGGGGTCGTGAGATTTTCGGTGGCATCGAGGATCTCGAATGTGAAGAAGCAGAGCGAGCCACCCTTCGGAACATCAAGTCCGATCTGGAGGGGCCCGCCACGCTGCTGACCACCAAGGGGGCGGAGGTCACGGCCATGCTGGCCAAAGCGCAGGAGGTTCAGTCGCTCGCCAGCCGCTTCAACAAGAAGAGGAAGGTGCAGCAGGCAGCGGCGGACGAGCAGCCCAAGGCGCAGGCATGGGCAAAGGCGGCTCGCCCAGTCCTGCCGCCGAGGCTTCGGCCCCGCCAGAGGCTCCAACGGCTGGGGCACCTGCTGCGGCGCAGATGGCTGGAGATGATGATGCTCAGGAGCTCACCGACGCGGCGGAGCGCCTGTCCCAATCCAAGAGGGAGACGCAGCTCAAGGCCCTTGCCGAGCAGAATGCCGCAGCCAAGGGCAGCTCGCTTGACAAGGTCAAGGGCAACGCCACCACCACAGGGAAGGGCGGCGGCACACAGGCGGCGGCGGCGTCGCTGTGACAAGGCAATTCTACAGTATCAGGGGCGACGAGCTCACAGCCAGTCCCAGCAGCGATTGCGACGAGTTCCGCACAGCCCCATGGGGAGGACGGCAACACGTCCACAGTTTCCTTCGGCAGTATCACATGTATTGGCGATCGTCCTTGGTAGTATCTTGGTACTCCAAGTTTTGGTTTTGTTGCAGCAGTCGAGCCACATGTTGGATCCCAGGACGTTTCCACTTGGGACAAGAACGCCCGTGCTGCAGGATACCGTTCTCTTTGCAATCCTGCTCGTGGCCGCCGACGCAAGGCAGCCAAGGCGCAGGAGGCTCGCGCGAACGAGCGTGGCGAGTGGGTGCTCGCCAAGAGCCACCTGCAGGCACAGTCAGCACTGTCTGAAGCAGCAGCTCGAGCTCTTCGTGCAGTTGGGTATTCTCATTTTGATGGCTTTCAGCCCGTCACAATACATCGAAGTGGTTACTCAGTGTCACTTATCCTATTATACACCTTTCCGTCCATCGGGATTGCTGGGCACAACTTGGTCAGGTTCCAGAAGTTCGGCGCTTTGGTCAACGCGCTCAGCGCCCCGTGGATCATCGTGGGTGATTTTAACATCTCAGCCGAGTTGCTTGAGAAGTCCTCGTGCTTACAGTAACTGCGTGGGTTTCCAAGTATTATCAAATCCGACGTTGAGGCCGCGTGCAACCTCGGGCGCAAGGACCGCAGCCACGTCGATTACCTGGTGGTGTCCGAGGAGGCGAGAGCTCTCATGCATTTAGTCCAGGCAGTCGTTGACGTGCCATGGAAGCCGCATCTAGGACCCCTCCTTCGACTACGACGTGCTGGGCGGCAACTTCGAGCTCGGTGTCTCGACCTAACTCGAGGCCGCCGCAGGCAGTGCGGCCACGCGTGGCCCCGACGCTTGGCTCCACGGCGTCGGCGGCACGAGCGGTGAGGCTCGAGCGGCAGGGGCAGAGAGCGATTGCGAGGCGAAAACACTTTGACACATTCTTCGGTGGGTTGTTCTCTTCGCAGACCGCATCAGCCTCTGATGCAGTTGCAGTTGATGCAGTCAGCACTGTGGATGCTAGTCCTTCTTCTGATGTTTCAGATATCCTTGATGTCTGGAATCCCGACGATGAGCCCCTCGAGGATCCCGTTTATCCTGGGGGCGCTGGGATGCGGGGGGTTGCGTGTGGGATTGCGGGTGGTCCCGAGGGGGGGGGGGGGGGGGGGGGGGGGGGGGGGTGGGGGGGGGGGGGCGTGGTGGCCCAGGAGTCGAATTAAAATTTGTTCAGGAGTAGTGTTGGAGTTGTGGCTGGTAATTCCCGGACTGCGTCGTCGAGTCTGCCTAGGGATGGGGGCGCCAACAATGTCGGCGTTGCCGGCCCAGCCAGAAGTGATGCTCGCGCTCCCCCGTATTTCGAACTCCGACGGTCGACGCGCCCCTTTTCTCCCCCCCCCCCTCTCCCCCAGTTTGACGTTTAATTTTGCATCCCCGAGTCGGTTTGGCATCGGAGCCAGCTGGAAGTTGTTTCTCGGCCCTTCAGTGCCAGTCCTTCGTCGGATGCCTACCTCCATTATGTGGCATCTTGGCTCGGCCCGTCTGTGACCACCCGGGCTTTCTCGTCCGTGCATGTTGCGCGTGGGCTGCGTGGGTGAGCACGTTTGAATTCACCGGCGTCATGATTCTCGGGCCCACCCTGGCCGCCTGCGATGTGCAGGTCCCAGGTTTCGTGAGAGTACTCTACAGCAACAGGAGAGACAACGGGGCGCGAGCTGCAGCGACATCCTGGCAGGCTGGCGGGTCGGTCTCCTGCAGCGGGGGCGCGCGTCAAGAAACCATTTGCTTTTCGCCGGGGTATCCGGTTTTCTTCGCTCATCGCGCTGCGCGGCGACATCCCGCAGCCGCTGAAGGAGCTGCTGCGTTGGGGGTGCTCCAGGTTTCGCTTCGGGTGCACCTCGCGCGCGGGTTTTCAGGTCTGGGTTTCTTGCGAGGGTTTCTTGCGGCCGCGCCCGCGCTGCACCTTGCTCGCAGGCTTGTTTCGACATTTTTCACGTGGCAACGGACATGGGCAGCGCCGACGTTTGTTGGGCAGTTTGACGATGCACGTGGACGAGAGGCCTGAGAAGGCAAGAGCTGTTTTATTGCCCAAGGGCCCTCCATGGGGGCAGTGGCCTATTCTGTTCCAGCGGCTTCGTTCGGCAGGGGCAGCCGATGCAGTGCGCAGACCCTCGGCAGTTAATGGGGGTGTCCAGTCGCGTTGCCGGTCGAGCGCAACGCCGAGCGCCTGCGTCGCCGCTGCGGGAGTTCAGCCGCTGGAAGGAAGAGACCGCCTCCCTTGGCGCATTGCGCCGCGCAGTTCGCCGGGGGCCTGTGGTTCGCCAGGAGCTGGGGGTGGGCGGGCGTATCGTGTTCCAGCCATTTGAGATTGTCGATCACATGGCAAAGGGGCGGAAGTCCAAGTGGCCAGACAGTCCCATCGATGAATGTGCTCTTCCGCAAAGCCTTTCGGCTAGCCCTCGACCGTGCTGAACGGGAGCCATTGCCCCCCATCTCTGCTGAGTGCATTCGAATCGCAGCGCGGTGTGTGTCAGCCCGCGCAGGCCAAAGGTGCGATCGCATGTCTCCACTCGATTTCGGGCGCTTGCTCACCGCAGCGCTTGATGAGTCAGCGCGGATCTACGTGGCAATCGAAACATGGGCCGCATGGCCTCACTAAGATATGTTAACGCTCGGGCGGCTACTTCCGGAAAAGACAGAGGGGGGCCGCGTCGTCGGTCGCCTCTCCGTGTTTAGTCGTTTGTGGTCGCTCGTGCGAGAACCTATCGTGCGACGGTGGGCATCTGCGTCCGCGCCGCATTGTGGCGCCGCTGTGAGAGGCAACGCGGCTCTTCGCGAAGCCTTCTGCGCGGGCCCTCGAGGAGGAGGTGGGCCGCCAGCTCGGCGCGGCATCAGGCGCTGGATTCTCCGACACCGACGGGTTTTACGACAATCTCGTTTTTTGGGGTCCTTCTTCCGAAGGGAATTGCACCGGGGTTCCCCGCGGCCATCTTGTATCTTGAGGTTATGCAGTGCATGGCGCCGAGAGCTCTTGGACACTGCAGCTCGCGGGCCTTGCCGATCATTCCCGCGCGCTCTGTCGTCCAGGGCCAGCGGTCAGGCGCAAGATTCGGCTGTGGCATGATATATTTTGTTTTCGCTAAGGTTTGCGCTGCCCATCCTGGAATGGGGCGTCGGATCTGGGTGGGTGATCTTGCCCGGGGGGCAGTTGGTTCCAGAGCAGATGTCAAGACTCAGTTGCGTGCCAGCCTGATAGACACGTGCTGGGGTTTGGCCGCCGTCGCATTGCAAGTCGCCGCCAAGGGCGCCGTGGTGTGCAGTCGTCACCCCGACGCTATCAAGATATGTCGGTCTCTGCGGCTTGCAGGGTCTCAGGTTCGGGCTCGGCGTCGCGCGAGATTTCCTCGTGCTTATTTGGGTTCTTGTGGTCGACGCGCTCGCGCCACTCGTCGGAAAAGGCCGGCGAAGCGCAATGTGATGCGCGCCATAACCAAGAGGCGTGCAGTGGCAGGCCGCAAGTGTGCAGTGACATCACAATTGGATGGGGCTCGGTGCGCAAGCTGCAGGTTTGCGCGGGCACCTGCTGCGCGGCGCGCTCGGAGCGTATTTGGATGTGTCTCGGCGCCGACTCGTTGCTGCCATTGCTGCGCCCTCCAAGGGGCGATGCCTTGCAACTCTTCTGGCTATCGCGGCGCCATTGGGTCCCGCCCTTCGACTGCCAGAAGAACTGTTGCGACAATGATTTCGGGTGGGGCAGGAGGGGCCCAGATTGCGTTCAGGCGTCTGCCGCGCCTGGGCCCCCCTGGTGGAGAAGCCTCGCGCCGCCCCTCCAGGGCAGCGCGCGCGGCGCATCCGCGGCCCCGTGTCAGCTGTCATTACCCTTCTCATTAATGACAGCTGGGGCCCGACAGATGCCGCGCATTGGGCGCTGACCCCAAGCGCGCCTGAGCACGGAGCCGTAGAGTGGGGGTTTCCAAGTGAAGTATGGACTGAGTGGCCAGACGCGGACGATCCAGGAGTTTTGGTTGCACATATTCAGAATGCCATCTCACGGCAGTTATGGAGTCGATCAGGTCAACGCTGCTGTGGATCAGGTGTGGAAGATGGCGTGAATGTGGTTTCTCTCAGACGTCTACATCAACAGCTACTGCAGGTTTTGAATGGGAGTCGGTTATCGGAGCGCTATCAGTTACCATTGCAGCTAGTGCGTCTTGGCCGCGGGATCGCAGAGCCGAGTGCACCAGCCGCAGCAGGAGCATTGCGATCGACCCAGCTTGTCAGATACGCGGTGGGGAGCCGGCGACTGCATTCCGCAGGTTTGGGGATGCCGATGCAGTTCTGGAGCAGCAGCCTACTCTTTCTCTCGTTAATGGATTGGAGAAGCGTACTCGAGATGGGAAGCAGCAGAATGTTTCTGGCTCCGAGGCCTCCTCCCGTCGTCGTGGGCATCGGATCCGCTTCCTTTGAGCGAAGAAAGGTGGTTTTCATGAGGTATAGCTTTGTCTGGCAGTTTCGGGTCTGGGGCGCGTGTCCATGCCTTGTTTCTCTTTGGAGATGCCAGCGGGGGCGAGCTATCTGGAAAATCTCGGTACCGCTGGGTCGGTCTAGCAGTGGCCCACGCCGTCGGCTTCAATCCGGTTCGTATCCAGAGTTCGGTTTCAGGAGGCCTCGCGGGAACTAGACAGTCAGTTCTCAGAGGCGAGATGAGAGCCCGACTCCTTGCCATCGAGATGACTGACGGACCGATAGTTTACACAACCGACAGTCAATGTGTGGCCGATGGGTGGAGTGAACGACGGTTCGAGAAAACCATGCGGCCAAGGCGCAGGTTTTTGGCATAAGATAGGGCAGCAATTCCGTTCAGGACGTATGTCAAGCTCAGTGTTGTGGTGTTACTCGTCAAATCTTACTTGGGGCCCCGTGAAATTCTTGCTGGAAAATTCCCACCGCGGATGAATCTGGGGAGTGCTGTCGCGGACGTTCTGGCGGGAGCAGCTGCCCAGCGCGTGCAGGTCGATCCAGAGGCGCGGTTTCGAGTCGAGATGTGGGGGCAAAAAGGGCATCTCGTCAGGCTGCGCCTTCTCCGCACCACCATCGACGCGTTGAATCATGAGAGTGAGCTGGGGCCCGTGAGGAGGGAATGGCTGAACCGCCGCCCCCCCTTCGCCCTGCGCGGTCCGCGGTCCGCGGTTCTCCCGCGTCTTGCACGTGAGACGAGTCTGGGCGAAAGTGCGCCAGATGTTGCAGTGCCGCTACCCTTGTGCACGTATATGATGAATACTACGGGGTCCCGTCAGGAGTAAAGCTGCAACCTAGCGGGTGGGTGGGTTCATCCTGCGCATAGCCTGCGTCTCCACTCAGGTCTGAAGCTGTGGTTCCGCAGTTGTTGCGGAAGTTTAGCAGGTCAGATGTTGAATGGCCTTGGGCAATATTGCCCCAGGGCGACGAATTTCAATCGAGCCGAGCATTTAAGCAGGATCTCAGAGGGACTGGCCCAAGATTCTGAGCAGGGCCGAACAGGCTCGGCGGATTTCTTAGTTGAGGGGGTTTTGCTTTGCGACTGGGGTCACTCACTCACTCCTCCTCCTCTTCCTCCTCGCGCCCCTGGATGTCATCGTGTTGACTGCCGATCCCGACATCGCCATCACTGCCATCCCGTCGAGTGCGCCGCCCTCCCCCCCCTCGTCTGTGCGGAAGTCTCATGCGGCCGATCGTCTTTTCGCTTCCGCGGCTCCGTGAAGCTGCTGCACGTTGCTACCCATCGGTCGTTGAAAGGATGTATTTTTGAAGCCCCAGATTCCAATCTACTTTAGGCGCCTTCCTACCTCAATGGTCGAGTGGCTTCACCTTTTCCGTCCTCTTCAGGGGGCGGGCGGACACCCAATCTATTTTCAATGCTTTCCGACTTCATGTTTACCGATGGTGCCAGGCAGTGTGAAGCGAAAGCTCCATTTCGAACAAGAGCCGCCCTCCACTGTAGGTGTGTTTGTTGTTCGTTCGGGTTGTCTTGTAACATGGGCCGCCCTCCATTTCTGTACACAGCTGCTGGGCACTTGTCTGAACAACCCGCGGCGCTAAAACGAGACCCCCATGAAAAAGAACGCCCTCCATGCTTCGGATGTGTGTGGCGCCCAGGCGGGAATCACATACTGCCCCCCCCATGCGTGTGACTGTTCGACCAATGCTGAAAACGAACGTGCGCGGCGCTAAAGCAAAAATCACATTCTCAGAACCAGCTGCTCTCTCCATGTTTTTCACGGTTTTACGTTTTAAGGCGAAGGTGCGCGACGCCAAGACGAGAACTGCATTCGGAAACAGACCCGTTCTCCAGCCATGTAATTGTTCGACCTTGCCACCTGTGCAAAAACGGTTGAGCCGTTCTTTCGACACCTTTGATGGTGCGACGAGGCGGGGCCATTTACAAGGAGGGCGGCTGGAACAGGAGGATGAGTGTAGGGCCGCAGGCACGATATTCCCTCGGAGCTGACTTGTGTTGAGCTGTCGCGGAGGAGAATAGGAGAGTCGAGAGAGGCAGACAAATCATGTGCGCTCTCGCCACAATGGCATCTTACCACTGCCCGTTTTCCCTCCCCACTGCGTTCAATTCCTTGATATTCGCCCTGTCGGATTGTTTGGGTCAGATCTTGACCCCTTAATGTTACCTGCCGCGCTTGTCCCGCCATCTGCTGCACTAGCGAAGGTGTGGCAAGGTGTGTCCTATCAGCGCGCAACAAGGGTCATGTGACATGTGGGCGGAGAAGACTCGCCCAATCCAGTCGTGCCTTCCGTCAAACAGACAGGCGGGAAAAGGATGAGGATGAGGAGGAAGAGGAGGTGGAGGAGGAGGAGGAGGGAGAGGAGGGGGGGGACGGGGGGAGGGGGGGGAGTGGGAGGAGGGGGGAGTGGAGGAGGAGGAGGGGTAAAGGAGGAGGAAGGAAGGGAGGAGGAGGAGGAGAAGGGAGCGGAGGAGGAGGAGAAGGAGGGGGAGGATGAGGAGGAGGACGATGAGGAAGAGGAGGAGGAGGAGGATGAAGAGGACGAGGAGGAGCGAAGGAGGAGGAGGAGGAGGCGGAGGAGGACGACGGATAAGCATAATACGACGACATATACTACTATGAAGAAACATACCAACAATAAGAGGAGGGAGCCGACTAATATGACTCATGCTACTCATAAGAATTATACTATGAAGCAGGCTCATACTATTTTTATTACTATCGATGCCCAGCATACTCATAACACTAATACTCACAATAATAGTACTCATGGCGATAATCAGGGTAACCATATTGCTGATACTACTAATACTACTACTACTACGACTACTACTACTACCACTACTACTACTACTACGGCTACTACTACTACTACTACTACTACTACTACTACTTATACTTGTAATACTACTACGAATAGCAAACTAACCTCGATTACTACTACTACTACTACTACTAAGAAGACCGATAATAACCATACTAATATTTGTACGAAGAATGCTACTGACACTGCGAATCATAATCCTGCGAGTCGTAAGAAAACAGTACTAGTACGAATCCGAAGGCGAATATCACACATACTAATAATCACACTACTCATCAGAATACTAAGAACACGCAGCGTACGAATACTTCTAAACAAAGAAACATTAAGAAGACCACTAGTAATAAGCAGCATACACATACTACAACTCATAACAATAAGAAGCATACTGGGACTCATATCGATAATACTATGACTAAGAATAATACGAACCACACTAAGCACACTAGTAGTACTACTAATCAAAATAATACTGCTCCGGATATTAAGACCCGTAAGAATACTATGACTATTACTAACACGAGTACGAATACTACTACTAATACTACTAGTGCGAGTGATAATAATAGGCAGACGGCGACCAACACTAACAATAATAATACTACTAATAATAAGAGTACCAATGCTAACAATAAGAATATTAATACTACTGATCAGCAGTATAACAAGACTGGTACTACTAAGCAGACGAACCATATGAATGACTATGCTAATTCAATTACAATGAATAATAGTAATCAGAATATTATTAATATTAATAGAACTAATTCTAGTATACTAACACTAATAACAATAATAATGAGAGGAGGAGGCGGAGGCGGAGGAGGAGGAGGAGGGGGAGAAGCAAGAGGAGGAGGAGGAGGAGGAGGAGGCGGAGGAGGAGGAGAAGGAGGTGGAGGAGGAGGAGGAGGAGCAGGAGCAGGAGGTGGAGGGTGGAGGAGAAGAGGAGGAGGAGGAGGAATAATACTAATAATAAGAATAATACGAATAATAATACGACGAATAAGAATACTAAGACGAAGAAGCATAAGCTGAACAATAAGAAGACTACACATATTAATACTGATACTATTAATAATAATATCAATAATACT
>CAUYUJ010012429.1:0-12500 GCA_963575745.1 Prorocentrum cordatum | reverse complement strand
GCGGTTGCGCAAGCCTGCGGAAGTCCTGGTCTAAGGGACTGTCAAGTAACACCGCAGCAGATCACATGCACCATCATATGTGTGAAACTATCGTATACGCTGGTTGCGCAAGGTTGCGCCAGTAGTGACGCCACGCGTGCGTACCATTCCACGCGGAGTGCTCTTCTGCCCGGTGGGCGGCTCGCTGGTCTTATTCCACGGCGTGCTCGCTGTGCCTTGTGAATGGGGAAGACGATGATGATCATCGCCATCCTCCTTCTAGGGAAACGAAGAATGACATAAACATAACAACTCGGAGTTCCACCATCTTCGTCAGTTCCACCATCTGGTCCGCGTCCTTCTCCTCCCCATGTTCTCCGCCGCCTCCTTAGCCATTTTGGCTCAAGCGTTTGTCCGCGAGCCAGGCCACGCGCGCCGTTTTGGTCTTGCACGAATTGCAGCAGCAAAACCGAATCCAAGCGACCCGCCACAGGGGGGGGCCAGATTTTTTTACAGTTTTTTTTGTTGGCCGGATGGCTTCACGCAGCGCGGGCGAGGGCCACACACTCACCCTCTGGACGGACAGGGACCTCGACTGCAACGTGGAGCTCTCCGTGGACCCGCGCACGCCGGTCCACGCGCTGAAGCGCCTGCTCGCCGGCGAGACGGAGGCAGACCCCCAGGAGTTCGGCATCATGACGCCCTGCGGCCGCGTCCTCGCCGACGACGACGTCGTCCCAGAGGGCCTTCTGGAGCTCGAGGTCTGCGACCCTCAGCTGCGCTCGGGGAGCACCTCGGACCGGAACAGGTCCAGCACTCGCGCGACTCCCACGGCAGAGAAGAGGCACGCCCAGTCCCCGACGTGGAGCAGCTCGACGACCGACTGGCAGTCCGACCTGGGAGACTCGCCGCGGGGCCCCGACTGCGACTCCAGTACGGAGTACAGCTTCATGGAAGATGGGCCTGACGATGACCACAAGACCATTCGGACCTTGGACTTCGACGAGTGCGACGAGGACGAGGACGAGTCCCTCTCTGTCCACCGCATGCGCTCGCTGAAGCAGAGGCTGACAGTGGACTTCGCTGACCTGCAAGAGGTGTCAGCCCTGACGGACTCCGGCGACGACTCGGACGAGGCGGCGACGCCGAGGGCGAGCCCCCGGGGGCCCGGCACTCTGCAGCTGGCCACGCCGCTGGGCACCTTCGGCGGGCTGGTGCCGCCCGCGCCGGGCTGCACGCTGGGCGCCTGGAAGGGGCAGCTGGGGAGCGGCGAGGCGCTCGGGGACAGGGTCCTCTACCCCGGCAAGCTGCAGTACTACAGGGGCGTGGGCGGCACCGCGGAGCTGCGGCCGCTCGGGGACGCGGACCCGCTGCCGGCTCTGCCGGACGCCCTGGCCGTCTTCGGGCCGGCGAGCCTCTTGAAGATGCTGGAGATGGCGCTGGTCAAGCGGGTCGGCTACCCGGATGCCTCGAGGCCCGCCAGGCTGCCGGCGGCCGAGGAGCTCTCTGCGCTGCCCTCCAGGGGCGCCGGCCGCGGCGAGGCCCTGGAGTTCTGCTTCCTTTCGCTCCAGGGCCACCGCCCGGCCCAGGAGGACCGCGCGTGCGCTGCCGCGGACCTGCCGGGCTGCGCGGGCTGGGCCTCCCTGTTCGGGGTCTTTGACGGCCACGGCGGCCCCCAGGCCGCGGACTTCGTCGCCCGCAGGCTGCCGGAGGTCATCGGCGAGAGGCTCCTGGGGGATCGCGGCGACCCCGCCAGGGCCCTGACCGAGGCGTTTGCGGCCGTGGACGAGGAGCTGCGCGCCGCCGGTGGGGCCAGGGGCCTGTACGACCTGATCGGCACCACCGCGACGGTCGTGCTGCTCGTCGGGGCGCCCTGCGAGCGGCGCAGGCTGTACTGCGCGAGCGCGGGCGACAGCAGGGCGGTGCTGTGCAGGGGCGGCGAGGCGCTGGACCTGTCCCGCGACCACAAGCCCGAGCTGCCGGAGGAAGGAGAGCGCATCCGGGCCGCGGGCGGCCTGGTCGGCACTCGGGGCCGCATCTCGCTGCGGCGCGGCTCCGAGGGCGGCTTGAACCTGAGCCGGTCGTTGGGGGACTTCTCGTACAAGGCGCGGAGGCACCTGGCCGCGGACGGGCAGATGGTGATCCCACACCCAGGGGTCGTCGACTTGCCCATCCAAGAGGACGACGAGTTCTTCGCCATCGGCAGCGACGGGCTGTTCGACTCGTGCGACGGCGACGAGCTCGTGGCGTCCGTGCGGGGCGCCCTGTCGCGCGGCGTGCCCATGGACCTGGCCGTGAGGGCGCCTGTCCGAGAGGCGCTGCCCGGCGGGGACAACACGACCCTGTGCCTGGTGCGCTTCGGGAGCGCGAGGTGACCGCCCCGCGCGCGGCAAGCGCGGCAGCCGTCGCGGGTGGGGCCCGCCGCCACGGGCCTTTGCGCGGGGCAGGGGGCGGAGTAGCGGTCTGAGGTCGGGCGTGTCCTTCTATCAGCACGAACGGCAAGGGTACGGAAAGAATGGGCACAATGCCCAACAGCTGTTCCGGTCCATTTTGAACAGGACTCGCTATCGGTGTCGCCGCGGCCTGTGCCCATTTGAGACAGGAGGCCTCCTGCCCAGCAGCGGCCGCTGTCGGTTTGGGACAACATTTATTGTTGGGCATTGTACCCATTCTTTCCGTGCCCATTTCGGGCGTCCAAATTCTACAGGCGGATTTTGGATCAACACATGTTCAAAACAAAAACAAATGATAGTAAACGAATCGTCCCCAGGCTGTCTTTTGATTATTTTTTGAGCACTCCTCCTGTAGATGGACATGCCCGACTACATGGTGGTCGAGGAGGGCAGGGGGAGGGCAATCTGGATGGCCGTGATCAGCATGTTCTTTTTGTCTCGTGGTTGCGAGGCGCCACGGATCAGATCCACCATCTTTCGGCTCGACAATCTCACCTACCGGTGGTTGTCGCTGACATTTTCAGAATTCGGCTTGTTATGTTTATTTTGCCTTTGCAAGGCGAGATGCGCGTTGCGTGCCCTCAGTTTTTTGGCCTGTGCCCGTCGAGCTCTTCATTTGTAGCTCGACGCCCACCGTAATTCGCCGATCTCCTCTCTCCTCCCTGCTGTCTCCGCCGTCCCTCTGTCGTTGCTCGTCTCTCCTCGCTCCCTCAAGGCTCGGGCACAGACAATTTCCTGCGCCCGCCCACAGAATTATTATTCACATGAGAATCACCCATTATCTTGTGAGAGTCGTGCCATTTTCGCATGCGAATCACGCAGCTTCATACGATAATCTTGCAATGCTCGTTTGGGAATCGTGTAGTTCTCGTACAGGAAGGCACCAGGTGCGTATTGAACACGCCAAAGAGCAGTTGCCGCATATCGGCGCTGTCTGCATCATAAGTGTCGACGTTTTTGTTGGCTCCAGACGACGTCTTAAGGAGCTTCTAAGTGTACCTGGCTGACATTATCTCTGCCAGGCCCCCGCGATGCTTTGTCCGAGCTGCGGGTTGGCTTAACAGTCCCAGAGTTTAGGACCTTCTAGGCAGTACGCCGCGTGAACTCCTGCGGGAAGGGAGCGGTTGGGAATCGCGTCGCGGGTGGTGGGGAGGGGGGGGGGCGTGGGGGGGAGAGGGCGATAAAACGGGGGAGTTGGGGATGGGTTGGGATCGGTCGTCCAGGCATGTTTTTTTGGTTTTCGTCATGCTCGAGCGGATTCTTTCGGCCCGGTCTCCAGAAGTGTAAGGGCTGGTCGCCTACTGGCAATCCCAAAGGCGCGCCAGAGGCGTTGGCCAGCAGAATTCTGATTTTCCTCGGCGGGAAGAGCCAGCTACGCCTGGGCTTTCTTTTGCAGGCCCGAGGCACGCCTGGCCGGATTCCCCCCATCGTTCTCCGCCGCTCTTGCTGTTCTGCATTCTTTACGCTTCGCGTATCCCCACCAGCCCATCTCACAGCAGCAACTCTTGCGAAGCATGCCGACAGTCGTGTTTTTCCCCACATCCAAAGTGGGGTTCTTGTTTTCTCTGGACACCCCGCGCAGGAACAGGAACACACACACCCACTCACACTCACTCACACTCTCTCATCATCAACCTCATCAGCATCATCGATGATGCTCTCTCACATGCTTAGTCACTCACATACTCATCATCATCATCACTCGCACTCTCTCACACGCTCATGATCATCATCATCATCATCATCGGCATCGGCATCATCCTCATTCAAACATCATCATCGCCACCACCACTCACAATCAATCATCATCCTCTTCACCACTCATCTTCACCACCACTCATCATCCTCATCCTCATCATCGTTGAGTAAATTGTGAGGAAGTCTCAGGCGGGAGCCCCCTCCCTATGGGGCCCGCAGATCATGTTGGTAATCCGAGCGGGTCATCGGAATCCTGTAACTGTCGTCACTTTTGAGCTCCCCAGGCCTGAAAATGGAGGAAGTCTCAGGCGGGAGCCTCGTCTGTGAGTGAATTGTGAGGAAGTCTCAGGCGGGAGCTCCCTCCCTATGGGGCCCGCAGATCATGTTGGTAATCCGAGCGGGTCATCGGAACCCTGTAACTGTCGTCACTTTTGGGCTCGTCAAGCCTGAATTTGGAGGAAGTCTCTGGCGGGAGCCTCGTCTTTGAGTGAATTGTGAAGAAGTCTCAGGCGGGAGCCCCCTCCCTATGGGGCCCGCAGATCATGTTGGTAATCCGAGCGGGTCATCGGAACCCTGTAACTGTCGTCACTTTTGGGCTCCCAAGCCTGAAAATGGAGGAAGTCTCAGGCGGGAGCCTCGTCTGTGAGTGAATTGGGAGGAAGTCTCAGGCGGGAGCTCCCTCCCTATGGGGCCCGCAGATCATGTTGGTAATCCGAGCGGGGCATCGGAATCCTGTAACTGTCGTCACTTTTGGGCTCCTCAAGCCTGAATTTGGAGGAAGTCTCAGGCGGGAGCCTCGTCTGTGAGTGAATTCTGAGGAAGGCTCAGGCGGGAGCCCCCTCCCTATGGGGCCCGCAGATCATGTTTGTAATCCGAGCGGGTCATCGGAACTTTGTAACTGTCGTCATTTTTGGGCTCGTCAAGCCTGAATTTGGAGGAAGTCTCAGGCGGGAGCCTCGTCTGTGAGTGAATTGGGAGGAAGTCTCAGGCGGGAGCTCCCTCCCTATGGGGCCCGCAGATCATGTCGGTAATCCGAGCGGGTCATCGGAATCCTGTAACTGTCGTCACTTTCGGGCTCCCCAAGCCTGAATTTGGAGGAAGTCGCAGGCGGTTTTGTCCAGGGCGGAGGCGAAGCAGCTCGCGGCAGAGCTGGGCTTCGTGCTGCCTTCCGCCTGAGCGCGGCTGCGCCTCGCTCGAAGCCCGCGGGGTTGTCCCAACGGCTTGGTCTTGCGCGCCAGCGGCTCGCGGGGTTGTCCCGACAGCCTGGCCCGCGGGGTTGTCCCAACGGCTGCGCGACGTGACCAGTAGAGAACGCGCCTGTGCTGGCCGTGGCGGCGACGGCGCCGAGGAACATCGACATGCGCGCTCATGCAACAGGAAGGGGAGGAGGTGGCGGGGCGCGGAACAAACAGGGGGGCGAGGATGGGGACAACGTAAGGAGTGGAAGGGGGGCCCGCGCCAAGGCGACAGGAAATATACGCAGAAGAGACAGCCAGGACGCCTCACCAACCACGAGGACGACGGTGATGGTTTTTTACCTAACAGCGAAGACTGATAGGTTTCTAGTGGGATCAAAAGAGAGCAGCAGATCACTCCACAGGGGGGTCCGGGCAGGTGTTGGGAGTTGCCGGGCGGCAGTGAGCCGGGCTCGTTTTTCACGAACAGTCACACACTTCGTGCTCTTCGCCTTCCCAGAACTCCATTCCCAGGCCACATTCTGGGGGGCCGGATGCAACTGTAGGCCATTTCGTGCTCTTCTATTTCCCAGAACTCCAATCCCGGGCCACATTTTGGATGCCCGGAGCCAACTGTAGGCCACTTCGTGCTCTTCCATTTCCCAGAACTCCATTCCCGGGCCACATTTTGGATGTCCGGAGCCAACTGTAGGCCATTTCGTGCTCTTCTATTTCCCAGAATTCCATTCCCGGGCCACATTTTGGATGCCCGGAGCCAACTGTAGGCCACTTCGTGGTCTTCGAGTCCCCAGAACTCCATTCCCGGGCTACATTTTGAATGTCCGGAGCCAACTGTAGGCCACTTCGTGGTCTTCGACTTCCCAGAACTCCATTCCCGGGCCACATTTTGAATGCTGAGGCAGGCTGATGCTGAGGCTGAGGCAGGCTGAGGATGAGGCAGGCTGAGGCTGAGGCCGAGGGTGAAGGCAGACTGAGGCTGAGGCTGAAGCAGGCTGAGGCTGAGGCTGAGGCAGGCTGAGGCTGAGGCTGAGGCAGGCTGATGCTGAGGCAGGCTGAGGCTGAGGCTGAGGCTGATGCAGGCTGAGGCTGAGGCAGGCTGAGGCTGAGGCCGAGGCTGAAGGCAGACTGAGGCTGATGCTGAAGCAGGCTGAGGCTGAGGCTGAGGCAGGCTGAGGCTGAGGCAGGCTGAGGCTGAGGCTGAGGCAGGCTAAGGCTGAGGCTGTGACTGTGACTGCCGTTGCCGCTGCGACTGTCATCGCGAATGCGACTACGACTGCGAGAACAGCAGAATTCTACAACTGGATTCTCATCTGAATCTTAAGGGGAATGCTTCCAGATATGCTCCTACACATCGCTGTTAGGTTGCTTTGCCGGGATAATTCCAGATTCGCCCAGAGGATTCTTATGTGGGGTTCTTCCGTCGGAGTAATTCAGGCGTGTGTCCGCTTGGCCCCGCATATCTCCCTTGTTCCTCATTCCTTCCGCCTCCTTGTGCATCCTCCTTGTGGGGGGAGCGGGAAAAGGACGAGGCGGAGGAGGAGGGAGAGAAAGCGCCCCTCGTGTGTGAGTCGTTCGGGCTCCTCGTGGTGTGAGTCGTTCGGGCGCCTCGTCCTGGTGTGAGTCGTTCGGGCCCCTCCTTGTGGTGTGAGTCGTTCGGGCTCTTCGTGGTGTGAGTCGTTCGGGCCCCTCGTCCTGGTGTGAGTCGTTCGGGCTCCTCGTGGGGCCTCTTTGGGGCCTCTTGGAGCCTCTTGGGGCCTCTTGGGGGCCTCTTGGGGGCCTCTTGGGGGCCTCTTGGGGGCCTCTTGGGGCCTCTTGGGGCCTCTTGGGGGCCTCTTGGGGGCCTCTTGGGGGCCTCTTGGGGCCGCTTGGGGGCCTCTTGGAGGCCTCTTGGAGGCCTCCTGGGAGCCTCCTGGGGGCCTATTGGGGCCATCTTGGGGCCTCTTGCGACCTCCTTTGAAGCGCAACAAGTGCGAGCTGCCCCCTGAGAAGGACAAAATGAGCCCAAAACCTTCGTAAAATCAATGATTTTGCTATGAAGGAAGATGAGCGCGGCCCCCTCAGGAGGCCAAAATGGAGCCAAAACCGTAGTAAAATCAATGATTTTGGCTTCAAAGACGAGCATGGGCACCAAACTGCCCCCCCCCCCTCGGGGCCAGAATCCTCGTGAGGGTCGTCGTTTTTTGGCCCTCCCAGACGTCGAAAAAGACCCCCCTGACGACCCGCGGAACTCCCTCTCCAGGCCCAGGGGGAGGGGGCAGGGGGAGGGGTAAACCCCTCCCCGAAGGGGAAGAAGGGGGGTTGAGGACAGAGCGGGCTCTCTAAACCACTCACGCCCAAAGGGCTGGTGGGATTCTCTTCTATCATTTCCTCTCTTCTGCCCGCTGCTCCTCCCTGACCCTTCCGTCCCATTCCCTCACCCTTCCGTTGTCCCAGTGGCCGCTTCACGGAAAAAACTGCAGATGTTGGGTTGCTCCTTCCGGTTTGTTTACGTCTTGGGGTTGTTCGAGCGATCCCTCTACATGCCGCCCCTGCGGATGTGAGTAGTTCGCGGGCCCTTCTGGGTGTGCTTGTTGCTGCTATTTGCGAAGAGGGATGAAGGGAGGCTGGCAAGGCCGGAGGGGGGGAGGGACAGGAGAAGCAACAGGGACCAGGAGGAGCCTCCAACCTTTCACCCTCCTTTGAGGAGGATGAAAGGTGGGAGGAGGAACGAAGGAAAAGGAGGAGGAGGAGAGGGGGGAAATACTGGGGGTGGTGAGGAAGGAGGACGAGGATGTGGTATGCGGATGAAAAGACAGGAGGGACGGAGGGAGGGAGGGAGGGAGAGTGGGAGGGAAAGGATGGACGGGGGGATGGGGACCCACTCGGGTGCCCCTGGGAAACGGAGAGGAGAGGTGAGGAAGAGAGGAGGAGAGAGGAGGAAGGAGGAGCAGGAGGAGAAGGAGGAGAAGGAGGATCTCCCTTCTCCCTGCTCCTCGTCGTTGTTGTTCCCCTTCTTCAGCCGCCTTCTTCCTTCATCGCCTCCGTGTTCCTCTCATCTCTCTTCGCCTCCTCCTCATCCGCCTTCTCCCACCTGCTCCCTCACCACCCTCTTCCCTGGAGAAGCAGTAGGAACAGCACGACGTGGACGAGGAGGAGGAGGAGGAGGAAGAGGAGGAGGAGGAGGGGAAGGAGGAGGTGGAGGAGGAGGTGGAGGACGAGGAGGAGGAGGAGGGTGAGGAAGAGGATGATAATGCTGATGATGATGATGCTGATGATGATGCTGATGCTGATCTGATGATGATGCTGATGCTGATGAGTCTGATGATGATGCTGACGATGATGCTGATGATGATGCTGCTGATGATGATGATGAAGATGATGATGATGATGATGATGACGATGATGGTGATGATGATGATGTTGATGATGATGATGTTGATGGTGATGATGCTGATGATGATGATGATGTTGATGATGATTATGATGATGAGGAGGAGGAAGAGATGAGGTGAAGGCGGTACGATGAGGAGGAGGAGGAGTAGGAGAAGAGTGATGATGATGCTGCTGCTGATGATGATGATGATGCTGATGATGATGATGATCATGATGCTGATGCTGATGATGATGATGACGCGGAGGAGGAGGAGGAGTAGGAGGAGGGTGAGGAGGACGAGGAAGAGGAGAAGGATGCGCAGGAGGAGGAGGAGGAGGAGAAGAAGAAGGAGGCGAAGAAGGAAGAGGAGGAGTAAGCGGAGGAGGAGGAGGAGGAGGTGGAGGAGGTGGATGCGGAGGAGGTGGAGTCGGAGGAGGTGGAGGGTGAGGAGGAAGAGGAAGCGGATAAGGATGATGACGATGATGATGATGATGGTGATGATGATGATAATGATGATGATGCTGATCAGGATGATGATGATGATGATGATGCTGCTGATGATGATTTTGATGCTGATACTGATACGGATGCTGATGATGATGCTGATGATGATGATGATCATGGTGATGGTGATGATGATGATGATGACGATGATGATGATGATGCTGATGCTGATGATGACGATGATGATGATGCTGATGCTGATGCTGATGCTGATGCTGATGATGATGATGATGATGATGATGATGATGATGATGATGATGATGGTGATGGTGACGATTATGATGATGGTGATGAGGAGGAGGAGGAGGCAGAGGAGAAGTAGGAGGAGGGGGAGGAGGCGGAGGGGGGACGTTGAGAAGCAGAGAGTAGGAGGAATGAAAAGGAAGGAGGCTTCCACGAGATGCCAAATCCGCCCTTTTGCCCCACAAACGGATTTCACGCCGCCTCCAAGAGGCAGTCGAGAGACACCCACGAGACATGCAAGATGCCGGATCAGGGGCGCAGGGAGCATGGGGAGGATGATGATGCTGATGATGATGATGATGATGATGATGATGATGATGATGATGCTGCTGCTGCTGCTGATGATGATGATGATGATGCTGATGATGATGATGATGATGAGTAGGAGGAGGAGGCGAATAATGAGGAGGAGAGCGGGAGCAGGGGAGGAGGGGGGCACAGGGAACAGGGAGGAGGGGGGCACAGGATGACCACAAATGAGCAAAGAGGGAGCTGGGAGAGAGGAAAGAGAAAACCACGAAGGGAGCAAACAAGGAGAAAGAGAAATGAGGAGGACCACCGGAATGACGAGGACCGAGATGGGGCGAGGACATGAAAGAGCCGAGGCGGACGGGGTCTCCACAAAACCGCATGCGGGGAGATTCGCTGTGTCGCACATGACGTGAGCGAAAACGAGAGCCGTGGCCTGGCTGTGATCAGAGGCAAAGCGCACGCGCAGCGCTCGTAATACTAGCAGATGCGTATGCGTGCGTATACATACAGACATACATATATATATATATATATATGAGAGAAGACATTCGCAGTGTCGCACATGACACGAGCGAATACGAGAGCCGTGGCCTAGCTGTGGCTAGAACGTAAGCGCGCTGTGCGCGCGTGATTCTGGCATTTATACAGCCTGTTTTAAACGTAGCCCCTATTGCGGTATTATGTTCATGTTATAGTATGTTATGTTCCATTATTTCTCTGACCGCGACCGCGGCGGCGACGGCGATTGCCGCCACGGCGGCCCCCTCCCGCCGAGGCCCTATCAGCGCCCGCGCTGTCGCCGCGCCAGCGCCGCGCGGGGTGTCGCTCGGCTACGGCTGGGACCTCAGCCCGCGGCGCTTGGGGCCTTCTTTGGCGCGGGCAATGCCACGGGGGCTGGTCACCACTACGGGTCACCACCACCTCCTGGGAACCAAGGATTGAGGAAGAGGAGGAGGAAGAGGGGGAGGAGGAGGAGGAGGAGGAGGAGGAGGAGGAGGAGGACGAGGACGAGGACGAGGACGAGGGCTGGTCACCACTACGGGTCACCACCACCTCCTGGGAACCAAGGATTGAGGAAGAGGAGGAGGAAGAGGGGGAGGAGGAGGAGGAGGAGGAGGAGGAGGAGGAGGAGGACGAGGACGAGGACGAGGACGAGGACGAGGGTCGAGGAGAAGGGGAAATAAGATAATCGAGGGGCAGGGCCGAGGAGGAGGGGGGACGCGGAGGAGGATTAACAGGAGGAGGAGGAGGAGGAGGAGGAAGGAGGAGGAGGAGGAGGAGAAAAGAGAAGAGGAAGAGGAAGAGGAGGAGCGATTAGGAGAGGAGTAGGAGGAGGAGGACGAAGGGCCCAGGAGGCGGAACAGGGGAGGAGGAGGGAGGAGGAGGAGGGAGGAGGAGGATGAGGAAAAAATGAGGAGGAGGAGGAGGAGGAGAGGACGGAGGAGGAGGGGGGGGGGGGGGGAGGAGGAGGCAGTGTGGAAGCGGGGGATGCTGACATTATGCGAGGCCCCTCCAAGCGCAGGGTGAGGAGGACGCTGAGGAGGACGAGGAGGAGGAGAGGAGGAAGTGGAGGACCAGGAGCCACACGATGATGGTGCGGAGGATTGAGGATGATGAGGAGGAGGAGGAGGGAGAGGAGGAGAAGGGAGGGGTAGGAGGAGGAGGAGGAGGAGGAGGAGGAGGATGAGGATGGAGGAGGAGCGGATGAGGAGGAGGAGGCGGAGGAAGAGGAGGAGGAGGAGGAGGACGGAGGAGGAGGAGAAGGAGGAGGAGGAGGAGGATGAGGCGGAAAGAGGAGGGAAGTGGAGGGGGGGAGGTGGACGATGAGGAGGAGGAGGCGGATGAGGAGGAGGAGGAGGAGGAGGAGGAGGAGGATGGGGCAAAGGAGGAGGAGGAGCAAGGAGGAGGAGGATGAGGAGACCGAGGGGGGAGGAGGGGGGTGGGGAGGGTGGAGGAGACGGAGGAGGAGGAGGAGGAGGAAAGAGGAGGGAGGAGGAGGAAGTACGAGGAAGAGGAGTGAGGGAGAAGGAGGAGGGAGGGGAGGGGAGGAGGGGGACCAAGGGGAGGAGGAGGAGGAGGAGGAGGAGGGGGGGAGAGGAGGTTAGGAGAAGGAGGAGAAGGAGGAGAGGAGGAGGAGGAGGAGGAGGTGGAAGAGGCGGCGGAGGAGGAGGAGGAGGAGGAGGAGGAAGTTCAGGAGGATAAGGAGGAGGAGAATGCGGAGAATGATGCGGAGGAGGCGGAGGAGAACTCGGAGGACGAGGATGCGGAACGAGGAGGAGGGAGAGGAGGAGGGGGCGGAGGAGGAGGAAGAGAAGGAGGAGGAGGGGGAGGACGAGGCGGAGGAGGAGGAGGACGATGATGATGATGATGCTGATGATGATGATGATGATGAGGATGCTGATGATGATGATGATGCTGATGCTGATGATGAATATGATGATGATGTTGATGTTGATGCTGATGCTGATGCTGATGATGCTGGTGATGATAATGATGATGACGATGATGATGCTGATGATGATGATTTTGATGCTGATGAGGATGGTGATGATGATGATGATGCTGATGATGATTATGATGATGATGATGTTGATGATGATGATCATGATCATGATGCTGGTGATGCTGATGATGAAGCTGATGCTGATGATGATGTGATGCTGATGCTGCTGATGATGATGATGATGATGATGTTGGTGATGAGGATGATGCTGATGGTGCTGATGATGCTGATGATGATGATGCTGATGTTGATACTGATGATGATGTTGATGATGATGGTGATTATGATGATGATGATGATGATGATGTTGGTGATGATGA
>CAUYUJ010012428.1:0-15000 GCA_963575745.1 Prorocentrum cordatum | reverse complement strand
TTCATTCATACATACATAAACCGGGGGACGTGGCCGGGGGGGTCCCGCCAAGGGACCTCGGCGGGGCATGGGGGGCCCGGGGCTATACTTTCTCTGTTTTTCTACAGGGTTTCGGCCACCCGGAGCCACCAGAGCGTCGGGGGACGTGGCCGGGGGGGTCCCGCCCAGGGACCTCGGCGGCGCATGGGTGGCCGGGGGCCTTATTTCCTGTGTTTTTTCCGGGTTTCGCCGGCCCGGAGCCACCAGAGCCCCAAGAGGTTGCAAGGAGCTCCAGGGGCTGCTCCCGCCTGGTGCCCCAGGTCTCCCACAGGCCTCCACAAAGGCTCCCCAAAGCTCATACATTTGGCTTTCCTATAGTTTTTCCACGTTTCTCTGCATGCAGCCTGTTCTGCATCCCCAGGCTGCGCGGCAGCCCCAGAGGACGCCCAGACCGTCCCGGTTCGGCCCCAGACGCTCCCAACATTGTCCCCAGATGGCTCCGCATGGGAGGATCGGCGCGCCCCAGTAGGGTCACAGAGCGGCCAGGGACGCTCCAAGATCCCTGCGACGCCGACGATCACCCCAAGACAGCCCCCGAGCGACTTCATCGACACTTCATGCTTCCAAGAGGCTTCCCCGGAGGGCTCTCTGAGGCCTTACTCCTTGTTTTTTCCTGTGGTTTTTTCCACGTTTTCACTCATCCAGCTTGTTCTGCATCCCCACGCTGCACGACAACCCAAGAGAACGTCCAAACCGATGTGGTTCGGGCCCCTGGGGCTCCCAACCGTGATCCAAGACGGCTCCGCATGGGAGGACCAACGCCCCCAAGTAGACTCCACGAGTCGCCAGAGCCGCTTCCAGGCCTGCGCAACGCCGACGATCGCAGACAGCCCCCCAAGCAACTTCGTCGACACGGCATGATCCCAAGAGGCCTCCCTGGAGGGCTCTCTGAGGCCTTACCCCTGTTTTTTCCTATGGTTTTTCAGCGTTTTCACTCATCCAGCTTGTTCTGCATCCCCACGCTGCACGGCAGCCCAAAAGGACGCCCAGACCGATGTGGTTCGGGCCCCTGGGGCTCCCAACCGCGATCCAAGACGGCTCCGCATGGGAGGACCAGCGCCCCCAAGTAGGCTCCACGAGCCGCCAGAGTCGCTTCCAGGCCTGAGCGACGCCGACGATCGCCCCATGACAGCTCGCCAGGCCACCTCGCCAGCAAAAGAGGCTTCCTAGAGGCTTCCC
Organism: Prorocentrum cordatum; assembly: GCA_963575745.1. Lineage (NCBI taxonomy): Eukaryota > Dinophyceae > Prorocentrales > Prorocentraceae > Prorocentrum > Prorocentrum cordatum. The sequence continues at coordinate 13,782 of CAUYUJ010012428.1, read as the reverse complement.
ACAAGGGCCCCCAGAGGCTCAACTCCTAGCTTTTCCCATTGTTTCTCCGGGGTTTCTGGCCACCCAGCCTGTTCTGTTTCTCGACGGTGCAAGCTCGTCTTAGAGGTCTCCAAGACTGCCCCGCTGCGGCTCCAGAGGCTCCCAACCGTGCCCCATGACGGCACCAGAGGGCACCCTGACGGCTGAGGCGGCGCCAACGAGGAGCCCCGAACACCCCAACACGGCCGATTAGGGCCACAAGAGAGGCCTGGGGGCCTTTTGTGGTCACCAGGGGCGGTCTCGACACTGCTGATTGCGTCTCGACGTCCCACGACTGAGCCAAAGCTGTCACAGAGCTCAAAGGACGGGGAGGAGAAGGAGGACGAGGACAAGGAGGAGGGGAACGATGAGGACGAGGAGGGGGAGGAGGAGGAGAAGGAGGAGGAGGAGGAGGAGGAGGAGGAGGAGGTTGAGGAGGAGGAGGAGGAGGACGACGACGAGGAGGAGAGGGCGGAGGAGGAGGAGGAGGAGGGAGTGTAGGGAGAAGGAGGAGGGAGGAGGGAGGAGGAATAGGCGCGAGGGGGGAAGGGGGTGGGGGGGGCCTCATCCTCTTGAGTCTTCGTCGTCCTCCTCATACTCCTTCCTCCTCCTCCTTCCTCCCCTCCTCCTCCTGCTCTGCTTTTCCCCCTCCTGCCCCTTGGATTCCTATTGCACTTGCCTGCTCTGCCTCATAGCTGGTGCTGGTGGTGGTGGGTGGTGCTGCTGCTGCTGTTGCTCCTCTTCATGGTGTTCCTCACATCACTCCTAGAGACTCACACTCCGTGATGCATCATCCCTCGCCAATGGCCCTCCCCCCCCCCCACCTCTCCTCCCTCCTTCTCTATCCTCCCTCCTCCTCCTTCCTTCCTCCTCATTCCTCCTCCTCCTCCTCCTCCTCCTTCTCCCCCTCCTGCTCCTCCTGCTCCTTTCCTCCTTCTCCCCCTCCTGCTCCTCCTGCTCCTCCTGCTCCTCCTCCTGCTCCTACTCCTGCACCTCCTCCTCCTTTGATGCTGCTCCTCCTCCCCTGCCCCTCCTCCTCCTCCTCCTCCTCCTCCTCCTCCTCCTGCTCTTCCTGCTCCTGGACGTGGGGTCCTGGGGCCGCACTCTCGGGGCCGAGGAGGGGTCCAGGGATCGCGGAGGATTCCAGGGGCCGAAGATGGGTCCACAGGCGTCAACGCGGGTCCCCGGAGCCAGGGGTCCAGGGCCCAGGGTCCAGAATCCATCAAGGGCGGACGAGAAGGAGGAGGACGACGAGGAGGAGGAAGAGGCCAGGGAGGAGACGAAGGCGAACGAGGACGAGGGCGAGCACGAAGACAAAGGGCGAGGAGGAGACCGACAACGATGACGAGCAGAGGGGAATCCGAGCAATTCTCTGTTGGGCCTCGGGTTTCGTTCCCCACTCTCTGGGGTGGATTTACCGCTCCGGTTCGGTCTGTATCGGTCTGATTCGGCCCCATTCGGTCCACAAGCGATCTTGGTTCGGTTCGGTTCGGGTCTCTACCGCGACCATTCCGGTTCGGTTCGATTCGTCTTGGGGGGGGCGCTGGTTCGCGGCCGTTTGAGTCAGCCTGGTTCAGTCCAGGCAGTTCTGGAACCTTCCTGCAATGAAACACTGCGACGGAGGTACGCCAGGAAGGAGGCAGCAGGGTGGGTCGGTCGTCAGGACCCTCTGGAACGAGATCCGCTGTCGATGGCACTGCTTGCCGTGGCATCCTTTGGCGCCACGATGCCGTGACTAGGACCTGTGTGTAGCGCGTGTAGAACCACGCGCGCGTAGCGCGCGTGGTTCTAGTATGTGTTAGTGTATATAAATATATGTATATATATGTGTATATATATACATATACATATATGCAGTGGAGGCCAGTCCGCAAGAAACCTTCCACAGGAAACCCTTCCATTGATTTCTGGCGTGGGAGCGCCACGCCTTCCACAGCAGAACCATTCAAACCCAAGACACTCAAGCCACCCTGGAGGCAAGCAGGGTGTGTCTTGGCATGGGCCTCCACTGCGTATGTATATGCAACATTTACAAACGTATTTACATACACACATACATATATACATACATACATGCGTACATACATACATAAGTACATGCATGCATACATTCATACATACCTACACACATACATACATACATACATGCATACAACCATACATGCATGCATGCATACATACATACTCACACACATACACACACGCATACATACATACATGCATACATACGTCCATACAAACATGCATGCATACCTACATAGCTATGCACATGCATACACACATACATACATACGTGCATACACACATACATAAGTACGTACGTACGTACGTACGTACGTACATACATCTGGGTAGTCGAAGCCAATCTGGCGCCAATCTGGCGGGTCCAATCTGGCAATCTGGCGAGGGAGTCGATCTGATCTAATCTGGCGAGAGCCAGTCTGGCGCCAATCTGGCAATCTGGTAAACGGCCCCAACATAATATATAGCATTTGAGGAGCAATCTGGCATGCGGCCCAACCTGGCAGATGCCGAAACAAAGATTATGGCGCATCCCTTTGGGGGGGAAGCGCCCAATCTGGCGAGCATTCGAATCTGGCATTCTGGCCCTAAAGCCAACCTGGCAAACCTGGCGAAGTGTCCAACCTGGCAATCTGGTGCAATATGCAGTCTGGCTGCCCTCATTCTTCAATCTGGCGGCTGTCCAGCAGGGCCAGTCTGGCCACGATCCCAATCTGGTGCAACCTGGCGCCCGCTACAATCTGGCCAATCTGGCGACGCAACCAATCTGGCAATCTGCGAAGTGATGCAGTCTGGCTCGCCCTGACGGGAAAATATGAAAACATACAGCCATACGGCCGCAAATCATACACACGAAAGAAGATGGCGGGCAAGAAAACCAGATTGAGAAGGTCAGCATCAGACTGGGCTGCGCCGGACTGGCGCCGGATTGGAATTCATAGGAGACTGATGCCGGATTGGCCCCGACACCTCAATCCAACCTGACCGGCTGGCCTTCGACTACCCAGTACATACATACATACATGCATGCATACGTGCATACATGCATGCATGCATGCATACATGCATACATGCATACACGCATCAATGCATACATGCACACATGCATGCATGCATGCATACACACATACATACAAGCACACATATACACGCATACATCCGTACATACATACAAACACACATATATACATACATACATACATACATACATACATACATACATACATACATACATACATACATACATACATACATACATACATACATACACACATACATACATACATACATACATACATACATACATGCATGAATGCATACATACATACATACATACATACATACATACATACATACATACATACATACATCATACATACATACATGTATACATGCATATATGCATACATACATGCATAACATTACATTAACATACATACTACATAACATACATACATACATACATACATACATACATACATACATACACATACACACCCTACCACACATACACACATACATACATCCATACATCTACTACATACATACATAAATACATACATTACAATACTACATACATACATACAATACATACATCACATTACATACATACTCCATACATACATAACATACGATACATCAATGCAATGCATACATACATACATACTAGAACCACGCGCGCGCTTCGCGCGCGCTTAGGTTCTAGCTAGGATCGTCACCGTCGTCATCATGAACATCACCATCGCCATCATTCCCCCCGCCAAGGCTAATGTACATCGTTTCTGGATGCTTCTGGCCCGAATACGAAAGGAGTTTCTGTAGTTAGAGTCTCTGGGGGAAGTCGCGGGGCCCCTCAGGATACGTACGGATGCCTCTGATAATCCCCCAGCGTGCCCCACGAGATGGCCAGAGGGTGCCCGAACAGAACCCGAGCACGTCGACGACGGCGGCGATGAAGACGGCGGCGATCGCGGCGACGAAGGTAGCGGCGGTTGCCATGGGTTAGTACCCAATCAGAGCTTGCCTCTGTAAGGGTCCTGGCGGATTAACAAGTTCGATGAGGTTCGGCAAGATTCCGGCCCCATGCGGCCAGGCCGGGTGCCCGGGTGCCCGGGTGCCCGGGTGCCCGGTGCCTCGGTGCCTGGGTGCCCGGTGCCCTAATAGGACTAGAGCCCAATAGCCCGAAAAAAAACAAAAAAAAAAAAATTATCCCTATATCAATCTAGCCCTTTAGCTCTATAGCCCTCTGATCCTATAGCCCTGTAGCCCTATAGCCCCATAGCTCTACAGCCCAACAACCCTATAGCCAATAGCCGAATAGCCCACATAGCCCTATAACCCTATGGCCCTAGCCCTATAGCCCTATAGCCCTACAGCCCTATAGCCCTGTAGCCCAATAGCCCTGTAGCCCAAGTCGTTTTCATACTGAGTCGTTTTCTGACGGTCCCGGGAACCTGCGAGGGGCCCCGGAGGCCGAAAATTAACAAAAACCGCCGTCGTGATTTTTCCAAGACGTCGGAGGTCCAGGTCGTGCTTCCCGCCTCCCCAGACCTCCGACGTCGTAATTTTTGCGACCTCGGGCCCAAGAATCGATTGGGAAAACGCACATGGGAAGGCAAGAAATGATGGACCCATCATTTCGTACCTGTGCCTTGATCAGTGGGACGGGCTTCGCACCGCCGCACATGACAAGACACGCTCGAGCGGATCCAGCCGTGGCGACGTCGGGGACTGCAGAAGGTCGCAAGGACACAGAATGTGAAAGGAAGAGAGAGAAAGAGAGAAAGAGAGGGAGAGAGAGACAGACAGACAGAGAGCGAAGGAGAGAGAGAGAGAGAGAGAGAAAGAGAGATGGAGAGAGAGAGAGAGAGAGAGAGAAACAAAAAAAGACAGAGAGAGAGAGGCAGAGAGAGGAAATGGAGAGGAGGCGAGCTTGAGTCAACGAAGGTCGCAGGGAAGGGGGCAGGGGGAAGAAGGCCAGAGAGCGCTGAAGGATACAAATACTGGAACCCTCTTGGGATTTTTTGGGGGGCCTCGTCCGGCCGCTCGCTGGGAGTTTGACGTAGCTTCTCGGGAGCCTCTGAACCTGTCGGGGGCCTCCTGGAAGCAGGTTCGAAGCATTTTGGGGGCCGAGTTGGGGCTTCTCGGGGCCTCCGTTGGGCCTCTTGGGGGTCTCCTGGGGCCTCTTGAGGGGCCTCCTTGGGGCCTCCTGGCGGCCTCTTGGGGCGAAAGGCTCGAGCTTGCGGTTCGTGGTCCCCCTCTGGCCCCCTCTTGGGCCCGTTTCGGGGCCCTCTTGGGCCATCTTGGGCGCCTCTTGGGCCGTCTTGGGGCCCTCTTGGGCTGTCCTGGGGCCCTCTTGGGAGCTTCTTGGGCCGTCTTGGGGCGGTCTTGGGCGCCTCTTGGGCCGTCCTGTAACGTCGGAAAGCCCAAAAGGCAACTTTGTGAAAAATGTACGTTTTACAAAGGGAATGGGCCACATTGTGCGTCTAGAGGCCCTCTTGGGACGCATGTTGGAGGCTTCTTGGGGCCTCTTGGGGGCGTCCTTGGACGTCTGGAGCCATCTTCAGCATCTCGGAGCCCTCTTGGAGGCCTCTTGGAAGTTTCTTGGGCCGTCTTGGGCGCTTCTGGGGCCGTCTTGTCTGACCGGGGAGGCCTCCGGCAAGCCCCGACGAGCCTCCGGGCCCCCCGGAGCCCACATTTGTGGTCGGGGTCCCGGCCCCGGGCCCCTGGACCCGGTGCGCCGTTATATGTATACATACATACATACATACATACATACATACATACATACATACATACCGACCTACCTACCTATCTACATACATACATACATACATACATAGATACATACATGCATGCATGCATGCATCATACACGCATACATACACACATGCATGCATACATACATACATGCTGCATGCATACATACATACATACTACATACATACATACATACATGCATACACACATACGCACATGCAAGCATGCATGCTGCATTCATGCATACATGCATGCATGCTGCATACATACATACATACATACATGCATGCATGCATGCATGCATGCATGCATGCATGCATACATACATACATACGTACATACATACATACATACATGTGTATATATGTATATATATCAATGTATATATATATATACATGTGTATATATATATATATATACACATGCTTCCCTCCGCAATCCCACTCCCACCCCTCCCCGCCTCCCTTCCTGACGTTCCTCCTCTCTCCCCTCGTCCCCCCTTGGCTCCCCCCCCAATCCTCGTTCACCTAGTCTCTCTCGTTGTCGTCGTCGTCGTCGTCCTCGTCGTCGTCCTCCTCCCCCTCGCTCCTCCTCCTACACACCGCCCCCGTTCCTCTCCCGGTCTCTTTCCTCTGTCTCGCGTCGCCTCCTCCTCCTCCTCCTCCTCCTCCTCCTCCTCCTCCTCCTCCTCCTCCTCCTCCTCCAGACCCCCCTCCGCCCACTGCGACAGCACGTGCCCAACCCCCCCCCCCCCGCGGATCCAAGTGAATACTGCTCGTACGCCGTGAGGGTGATCGCCCGGCCCGCCGAGGCCTCGATCAGCCTGGCGGCGCCGAGAGGCGGCAGCCGTGCCCCCCATGCCTCCGTCGAATCGCGGCCTGCTCGATCTGGGGGTGCTTCTCCTCGGCTTCGGCATCCGGGGGCCGTTCTCGAGCCCCGAGGGCCGTCCAAAGCAAACAACCAGGATGAAGAAAAACTGGCCCTGAGGTTGATGCCTCTGGGGCTAGCGGGTGGGAGAAAAAGCATTCCGTCGGAGAGCTGTGTCTCGAGTGCGTGCGCACGGTACTTGCAGCCATGGCTAACTATAGGGGCCCCTCCTTTTTCCCTCCCTCTCTCCCTCCCTCCCTCGCCCTGTCCAGCGTGACATCGATCGGCGTCGACCGTACGAGAATCGGGTCGACTGCACCCGAATCGCAATCGACAAGTTCAAACACTACGACGCCAGACCTGCGGCCAGATGCCTTTCCAGCGCTCGGCCCTTCCTTTCCCAGGAAGGCATGGCGCTCACGCTACCCCAGTGAGGCACGCATCACGGCAACTGCATGCTCATCCATTACGTACTTGACGCATTATGCGAGCTAGGGTTCTCGCAGCAATCCAAACCAAACAAGCGATCACCCCTGAAAACGATATCGGGCGTCGCATCGATGTGGGCGGTCTCTGGGTCCCGGAGCGGGTTCGCTCGGGCAGCACCGCGCCGCGGGCCATCCCGACGGACGGGCCTGCCTGCTTGGGGCCCCGCGTGCCCGCGCGCGCAGCCCCTGCAGGCGCGCGAGCGTGTCACCTCCTGCGACGGGGAGGCCCTCGCGCAGGCGCCCGACACGAGACGAGCAGGCACCACGACCGCCGGCAGCCACAGCAGCACGTGCAGCAGACCGTCGTGCGAGAGGCGTCGCGCACACCGCACCAGGATCCTCAATCCCGCGCGCGCGGGCGGGCGGCTCCTCGTTCCTCGTTCCTCCTCCCGTTCCTCGTTCCTCGTTCCTCCTCTCGTTCCTCGTTCCTCGTTCCTCCTCCTCCTCCTCCTCCTCCTCCTCCTCCTCCTTCTCCTCCTCCTCCTCCTCCCTCCTCCTCCTCCTCCCCCCTCCCCCCTTCCCCCTCCCTCCTCCCTCCTCCTCCTCGTTCCTCGTTCCTCCTCGATCCCACGCGCGCGCGGGCGGGCAGATCCCCGCTCCTCCTCGATCCTCTCCTCCTCCCCGATGCCCCGCGCGCGCACGCGGGCGGGGGGGGCTCTTTTGCCTTGCTCTCCCTGCGACGGCGCTTGGCGCGCGGACGGGGATGCGGCGGAAGCTCTGCCTTCCCCCCACTTCAAGTGAGGGCGGGGAGAGAGGAGGAGGAGGAGGAGGAGGAGGGGAGGAGGAGAGGAGGAGGAGGAGGAAGGAGGGGAGTGGGAAAGGAGATGATGGGGGGAGGGGAAGGAGGGAAGCGGAGGAATGAGGAGAAGCACGGAGGAGGATGAGGAGGGGAGAGGAAAGGAGGGCGGAGGGAGCAGAGGATTTGCAAGGCTGGGAATGGGGAAAGAGGAGTAGGGTGGGGAGAGGAGGAGGAGGAAGGAGGAGGAAGGAGAGGAGGAGGACGAGGAGGAGGAGGAGGAGGAGGAGAAAGAGCAGGAGGAGGAGGAGAAGGAGGAGGAGAAGGAGGAGGAGGAGGAGAAGGAGAAGAAGAAGAAGAAGAAGAATGGGAGAGGAGGGAGTTCCGTTATACTTTTTCTTTGGGGGCCTTCGGGAACGCTGCGGGTGGGCCGTTCGCCACCGAGGGTGGTATCGAGTGCGCTGGGATCTCCTTTGGGCAGGAGTAGCTGCACGAGGAGAACGGGGGCGGTGGCGAGGGGCTCGCCGCTCACGGTGCGTCCGACGAGTTGCCGTCCACGAAGACGAAGAGGCCGTCGCAGGAGGCCACCGCGAGCATCCCTGGCGCCAGCGCGGCGGGCTGCAGGAACGCGGCGCCGGCGTCGAAGATCGACACCTCGCGCCGAGTCGTCGTCGTCGTCGTCGTCGTCGCCGCCGCCGCCGCCGCCGCCACCGCCGCCGCCACCGCCGCCGCCGCCACCGGCACCGTCGTCGTCGTCGTCGTCGTCGTAGTCGTCGCCGTCGTCGCCGTCGCCGTCGTCGTCGTCCTCGTCGTCGTCGTCGTCGCCGTCGCCGTCGCCGTCGCCGTCGTCTGCGTCGGCGTCGGCGTCGGCGTCGGCGTCGTCGTCGCCGGCGTCGGCGTCGTCGTCGTCGTCGTCGTCGTCGTCGGCGTCGTCGTCGTCGTCGTCGTCGTCGTCGTCGTCGTCGTCGTCGTCGTCGTCGTCGTCGTCGTCGTCGTCGTCGTCGTCATCGGCGGCGGCGGCGGCGGCGTCGCTCTTGGGTTTCGAACCCTCCCCGTTCCATCACCCCCGAACGCCGCGTACCAAAGATCACTCTCGCGGAAGGTCACGCTTGCGCACAGCCGAAGCACCCTGGGCACAGGGCCGTGCCGGTCAGGATCGGTGACGGCGCACGCTCACTCGGCGCCCCCCGCCCCCTCCCAGCCACGCTCTGCGCGAGGGAAGAGGGTCCTGGAGGAAAGAGAGGGTCCTGGAAAGCTTCCCCCGTCTTCGCTCTGGCACCCGGGGCCCTCCGCGGGCCCCCAGAGCGTCAGAAGAGGACTCGGGACGAAGAGAAGCAGACATTCGGCCGCTCCAACTATTTCGATGCGTTGGCCAGAGCTATGGACCACTTCCCCAGGGCCGTCTTTTCGTCCTGAGTCGTTTTTTGACGGTCCCAAGGCCCCGCGAGGGCCCCTGGAGGTCGAAATCTGCCAAAACCCCGCCGCTCCGAATTTTCTGGATCGTTGGACCTCCAGGGATGACGCCTGAGGCCCAGGGCCCGTTTCCCTCGGGACCCTTCTCCTCCACGGCGACGGACCCCGAGCAGAGCCAGTCCCCCGACGCCTGCCCGTGCCAATACCGGCCCGCTTTTTCCGAGCCGCCAGGGCGAGCCCCCCCCAACAAAGGAAGGCCTTGAGGAGGAGGACGACGACGAGGACAACGAGGACGACGAGGATGACGAGTTCCTTGATGATGATGATGATGATGATGATGATGATGATGATGATGATGATGATGATGATGATGAGGAGGAGGAGGAGGAGGAGGAGGAGGAGGAGGAGGAGGAGGACGACGAGGACGAGCTCAAAACCGATCGACCCCCCACCTTTCCTGCAGCGCTGGCCTGGCCAGGACCTCACGGCGAGCCCGGCCGCGGCGACGAGGGGCAACCAAGAGAGGCCGAGCGGGCGATAGTTTGTTTTCGGTCGGGCGTGTCCCCCTACAGGCAGAATTGTGGAGGAAACATAAAAAATACTCGCAACAAATTCAAGAATACACAAAAATAGTCAAATCATCGTCCCCTGGCTATTTTTTGACCTTTTTTGAATATTCCCCCAGTAGAGGAACGTGCCCGACTTAAAGCTTGTTCGAGGACATCCGAACACGATGACGACGGCCGCGGCGACTACGGCCCACCGTGAGAGGCCAAGCAGGCAAAGACCCTCCGAAATCCCCTAACCACGATGACGATGGCGGCGACGACGACCGCGGCAGCCGCGACTACGACGACGATGACGACAACGACGACGACGACGTCGCCGACGACGACAATGACGAGGACGGCGACGGCGACGACGATGATGACTGAACCTTCTGGTGGCCAGACGACCGCGCGCCTCGTGCTTCTTGTTGATGTGGCCGTCGTGGTTCTTGTCGCGGATGGCCATGAACTTGCCGCTCTCGTGGCCCACGTACCTCGCCCCCTGGTCCTCCCCAGGAACTCCCTCCGTCGTGCCGCAGAGGCGCGATCCGACGTCTTGGGCAGCCTTCGGCCTCCGGGGGCCACCGCTGTGTCCCGGGACCGTCATGGAGGAGATAATTGTCGTGTTGGGAGGGAGTGTGAAGATACAGGGCACGCCTGTGTAACAAGCACCTGCAACATCCGCGGTAAGATTGATGGTATGACCATTTCTCTCAGCCCCATCCTCCCGACCCGATGCTTGCCTTCCTGACTGTCAAGAAAGCAGGATGACAAGTCGTGCCGGGACACAGATCCAGACGTCTGGGGGCCGGCGACGTCTGAGATTCGGGCCTTCTGTCCTGCAGCTCTCTGTGCTCCCCGTGCCTCCGAATGCCTCGCCGCCTCGGCCGCATCCGCTCCGAGCTCCCGGTCAGAGCGCACCCCGCCGAGAGGCACACCAGGACAGACCCGGGGGACGACTCTGAGGCCTGGAAGCTCCAGGATTCCAGCGGCCGCGGGAAAAACTGCAACGGGCGCCCTTCCTCGACCCGAACCCGCGGGGGCCGTGTGCGGGGCCCGGGGGGCCGTCGGACAGCGACCCGCGACCAAAAAGCCGACCAACAGAGGAGGGCCGAGAGGTCCGGGGGGGGCCCTCTGCAGGATGACGAGCGCCTCCACAGCGGAGGCCCGACTGCCGTTGTGGATGCCTCTCCTCCTCGATGCGGCAGAGTTGCGCCCCTCACTCTGGCGGTCCCTGAAAGTTTGGGAGCATCAGGGCCTCGTGAAGCAGAAAGACCACCACTGCGGTTTTTCGGCCGCGCAGGTGGCTCCCGGGAGCGGGCCTGCACGAGCCCTGGCCCGAAGAGGGCACTGGCGAGGGGGCCTGCGGTCCTCGCGGAAGACGACCTTGCCCAGATCCTGGCTTCGACGTCTTCGAAGCCAGATTTCAACTCAAACGTTGAAAACAATCAAACGCGTTTAGAGCAATAGCGAACAACACGACGGAAACACACAACGAAAAGCACATCGAAAAACAAAGCGAGGGCCCAAACCCAAACCCAACTAAGCATCGCTGTGGTCGGTCCCTGCTCGACGATGAGGCGCACGCGCCGTCCAGCGGCCCCTCCAGCTGCATGGTCCCGCCGCCGTCCTGGGCCTCGACTCCCGCGTCGGCCAAGGCGCAACTCCGCGGCCTCCCCGGGCGCTCGCGGGCGGCCCCCGTGCCTCGCGGACGCACTCTGGGCTGGGCGAGGCTGTCCGAGAAGACGGCGGCTCCGCACGCACAGTCAGAACGTGTGTCGAGGACGGGCGGTCAGGACGCCGAGACCCTCGGAGGCCGAATTTGGGGATCTTCCGGGCGGCGTGCGACCAGGGAGAACGGCAGAGGACGGGCCGCGGAGGCCAGGACACGGGGGCACCCCGGGAGGAAGGCGCGCGCGTCCTTCCTGTAGGCGCGTTGCCCGTGCAGCACAGTGTCCCCGCACCAGCAGGCTCATGCAGGCTCCCCCGACAAACCCGCGGGCACAGCGCCGGCGGCCTCCGCACGCAGCCCACGACCACCGACTGGAGCCGCCGCCTCCCCGCCCGTGGGGCTCCGCCGCCGCTGCCGAGGGCTGCCTCGGGCCACCTCCGCCGAGGCCGCAGGCCCCCAGCGCGGTCCACGCTGCGCAGCCCGCAGGGCGTGCACGGTGCGGCCGTCGCCGGCGGCGGCACCCCGTGCGCGGCAGCCGTGGGGGGTGGAGGGGGGGCGCGCAGGCACGGATTTTAGCGATCCGTGGATTTGGCGCGCGGTCGCCAAAGCCATGGATCGGGGGAGGTGCCCTCCCCCAAAAGCGGCCGGTCCCGCCTCGCTCGGCGGCGGAAGTCCGCGATTTCCCATGGGAACGGGACCCGTCGCCAATCCACGCCCCCCCTGGATCCATGTCTGCGATCGCCTGAATGGAGGGCCGCGTTCCGCGGTGCCTATCCGGCCACGCAGGCTCAACTCCGCGTACCATCGCAGAGAGCGCTGGAAGAAGGGCTCAAACTCGATCGGCGACGCCCTCCACGCCGACCAGCATGCCGAAGGCATCCTCCAGCTCCTGCGCGCGCGCAAAGGCAGCCGTCGGACCAGAGTCTGCTGCAGCCACCGCGCGCTGCCTCGCAGCCGAGCGCTCGGCACGCGAGCGCCTCTTTACAACGGGATCGCCACCCAGCGGCGACCCCGCCGGCGCCATCGCAGGACCCATAGCAGCATCTCCCCCCAGCACTGGCCTGGACGCACACCAGCTAGCTGGTTCGAGCAATAGGGGGATCGAGGAGGAGGCGGAAGAGGAGGAGGCCTCCTGAGGAGGAAGAGGGAAGATGAGGGAAAAGGGGGGATGAGGCGGGAGGACGGAGGCGAAATGATGAAGGAGGGAGGAGGGCTGAGTATGGTGAGGGAGGGAGGGAGGCAGGGAGGGAAGGAGTCCGAAGAGGAGGCGGAGGGGGGGGGAGGCGGAGGAGGAGAAGGCGGAGGAAGGAAGGAGGAGGGATAAAGGGGAGGGAGGAGACAAAGGAGGAGGAGCCGGAGGAGAGGAGAGAAGGAGGAGAAGGAGGAGAAGGAGGAGAAGAAGGAGAAGGAGAAGGAGGAGAAGGAGAAGGAGGAGGTGAGGCATGAGGACGACGCCGACGCCGACGCCGACGCCAGCGCCAACGCCGACGCCGATGCCTACGCCGACGCCAGCGACGACGACGACGACGACGACGATGACGACGACGACGACGACGACGACAACGACGACGACGACACGCCGACGCCGACGCCGACGCTGCCGCCGCCGTCGCCGACGACGACGACGACGACGGCGACGACGACGGCGGCAGCGGCGGCGGCGAGAGGTACATGGTGCCGTCGACGTCGACGGTCGGGGTGCTCCACGGTGGGGGCTGGCAAGTGTCCCTGATCCCGAGGCGCTCCCGCTGAAGGTAGCCTTCGTCGTCGCCAGCCCCAGCGACGCGCGCCCAGGTGGGTGCCTCGTAGCTCCTGGCGATGAGTGGGAGAAGGCTTCCTCCTGATCATCCTGGTTCTCCTCCTCCATCCTGCGTTCCTCCATTCCTCCCTCCCTCCCTCCCTCCCTCCCTCTCTTCCTCCCTCCCTCCCTCCCTCCTCCTTTCTCCTCCTCCTCCTCCTCCTCCTCCTCCTCCTCCTCCTCCAACCTCCTCCTCCTCCTCCGCCTCCTCCTCCTCCTCCTCCTCCTCCTGCTCCTCCTCCTCCTCCTTCCCAAATGCGCTCGGCCTTTTGGGGGCGCTCCGGTGGGAACCCCCTCCTGGCCGCGGATGGTGCCCGAGAGGGGCCCAGGGGTCCCGTCTGAGCCCAGTGGCCGCAGGACCAGCTCCACTAAGACGAAGCCAGGACGAGGATAAACTCGGGTGGAGAGACATCGAGAATTTCTGAGATCCGGCGGCTCTGGAGGATGTCTTGGGCGCCGCG
>CAUYUJ010012427.1:0-16638 GCA_963575745.1 Prorocentrum cordatum | reverse complement strand
CTCCTCCTCCTCCTCCTCCTCCTCCTCCTCCTCATCCCTCCTCCTCCCTTGCGTGGTGGACCCCTCCCGGGGCCCACACGCACCAAGTCGTCCGAGCTGCGTCCAGCCGTGGCGACGCGGGACCTCCCCGAAGGCCAAGCACCCGTGCCTCGGCTACGCCCGGCCTCTGATGCGCGCCCTCTCGCGCGGGGAGCCCGCGTGCGCGAGCGTCGGCGCAGGCGGCCCCACTGCAGGCCATCGCTCGGACGTCCGTTCCATGTGCATTCGGGGATCTTCTGACCCGGGTCAATCCAGACCCGGGTCAGCAGGAAACTAAAAAAGGCAATGCAGAGAGAAAAAAAAACTGCAACGCAGGTCTTCGCAAACACGGGTCAACCAATATGCGCGGCCGCCTCGCGACCACGAGCGGCTCGCTAACCCGGGGATCCTGCAGGATCCGGTGCCCTGGCTGAACCCAGTTTGCACTGACCCCCGTCTCTTAGGCCCCGATGCATGTTTCGGTCTCGTGCGCCATGTTTGTTGGCCCGATGATCCAAGATGCTCCTCGATGGTCCTCGCCGACCAACAAGCTACACACGTCCGAGCGATGCCAAGAAGGTTTCCGCTTCCGTGGCTCGGCGCTGCGGCTCCTCCTCGTCCAGCCACCCGCGCGTGCGGCAGCTCTGCTCCGCGCGCTGCAGCGCCTGCTGGCCCGTCCTCCGCTGCTGGCGGCTGCTCCAGGAAGCCTTGTGCTGCTTCTTCCAGCCGCGCTTGGAGGCCCTCGGGTCGAAGCCCTCAGCCGCGCCCTCGTCCTTCGGGGAGAGATACGATTCGGGTTCGGGAGGCTCGGGCTGGCCTGACGGGACCGTCAGGAGGATGGCGAGACCCAACCTGGAATTCGGCGCGAGCTCCTGCTATGGACGTCCCACAAAAATGGGCCGCCAAAACTCGGGAGGGACCCGTCGAAAGGCATCGGCAGGCCCAGGTTCCAGCGACCTCGAGTCTTGCGTTTCCCAGATTCCTCGGGGGCGCCTTGCCCGCGGCAACGCAGGGGAAGGGTGGTGAGGGCGGGAGAGGTGCGCAGAGCCTGAGGGGGAAGAGGGAGGGCAGGGGAAGAAGGAGCAAGGGCAATGGGCTCTGTATGATCTCCTGAGCAAGCCTGCCAAGCCCCGAGGAGGGCATGCTCGACGAGAGATCGACGAAGGGTTAAGCGAGGGCACCATGACCGTCGGTGGGCCTGTCCGAGGCAAGAGCACCGTGGGGAGCAGCCCGAGCACCGGGCACGAAAAGACCCTAGAGGCGGCCCCCCACTGCACTCAAGGCTCGAGGGTCGAGGTTCGAGGATCGAAGATCGAGGCTCTACACGCAAGGTTCGCGAGTCGAGATTCGAGGATCGAGGGTCGAGGCTCTATACTCAAGGCTCGAGGGTCGAGGTTCGAGGATCGAGGGTCGAGGCTCTAAACTCAAGGTTCGAGGGTCAAAGTTCGAGGATCGAGAGTCGAGGCTCTACGTTTCTGGCCGGTCGTGGCCCCTCTGAGGCCTCCGAAGCCTCCGGGAGCTGCTGGAGGCACACCCCGCTCTCCCTCCTCGCCACCAGCAGAACAAGAAGAAACTCAGTCGGTGTGAGTGTTCGAAGGCCCGCGCAGGTGTCTTGCACCGGCAGGGGGGGAGAGCAAGGGGCGTTCGGTGGGAGCATCTGCCGTGCGCCGGCCTGCGTCGGCGGAGCACGAGGGCACGGCGGCCTCACGGGCTGGCGCACGCAGGCCACTTGCGAGGCATCCAGTCGAGGTTGACTGGAGAGGACACGCGAGAAGACTTAAGACCCTTCTGAAGGCCACATTGCCATGGGAATGCAGGGGGCACGGGTCGCGAAACACAGGGCACAAGGGTACCCTTCGACTTGGCAGGGTCGACCTGCTAATCAGCCTCGACCGTACCACGTGGATTGAGGCCTCCCAGGTGGGGTCCGAGTAGATGGGGTCGGAGGATCGCGCCGCCCATGCATCGCCAAAGCATCAGCGCCGTCGGAGCGGACAAAGTTGGGCTCCACATCGAGCCGCATCGCCGATGCATCGGCGTTGCGGCGCGATCCTCCAACCCCATCTGTTCGGACCTCATTTGGGAGGCCCGGAGCGCAGCGGGGCGCTTGCGCGCGACCGTACGCGGGCAGATAGCGCGTGAATGCCTGCGCAGTCGACCCCACTTGCGCACGATGCTCAAGGCAGGTTCGTGGCGTGACGAATTCGACATTGGTCTCTGGCACCGCGTAGAACGCCCTACGACGCGCTGGGGTCGCCGCCGCATCGGCACGACACGAACCTGCCGTTCGCTGCTGTGACGGCCTCCTGCTGCGCGGAGCGGATTCGGTCGCGCAGGACGCCACATCCGTCCTGCCGGGACAACCACTCCGCCCTGCACTTGTGGGACGACGCCATCGATGAGTGCAGAGCGGTGCCCCTACAAGAGCACATCCACATCCCCTCCCTCCAGACTCCTCCAGAGGCCTCCGAGGACCAAAACAGACAAAAAACAGCTCAGCCGCCAAAAACTCGACCCTCGATCCGCGAAGAGTGCCTGCCGGAGCAGTCCACCAGCCTCAGAGCAAAGCTCTGGCCGCAGAAGCTGAGCCCAGGACTCAGTTCCTTGCCGATCCCTTCCCCCCGTCCCCCAGCGAGGGCGGGGATCAAAGGAAGCCAGGGCGGAGGGGGAGGGCGTGTGAGAGGTAGGCGGTTGCAGGACTACCTTCATCAACGGGTAGCAGCAGCGTGTGAGAGGAGCAGAAGGAGGGGAGGGAGGACGACGGGCAAGGAGAGGAGGGGAGGGAGGAGGGGAAGGTTGGGGGGAAAGAGAGAGAAAGAGGGGAGGAGGACTATGAGGAGGAAGGAAATGAGTAGGAGAAGAGGTGGGGAGGAGGAGAAAGAGCAGGAGAGGGAGGATGAGGAGCGGAAGGAGGGGTGGAGTGGAGGGGGGAGGGCGTAGGAGGAGGAGGATGAAGAAGAATCGTAAGAAGAAGAAGAAGAAGCAGAAGAAGAAGAAGAAGGGGAATACGAAGAACAAGAGTACTCATAAAAATAAGAAGAATAATAATAAGAAGAAGAAGAGAGGTATGAGCGGGAGGGGAGCGGAAAAGAAACAACAGTAGGAGGAGGCAGACTCATTCACAAATTCACATGGCGCGCCCTCCTTCTCGTCGTCGTCGGCGGTGGCCCCGGAGCAGCGGAACGGCCTGGCGTCCTGGGAGGTCCACGCGACGCCCGCCAGTCCACTCCCCCCTCCATCGAGGGAGAGGAAGGGGAGGGAGGGAGGGAGGGAGGGGAAGGAGGGAGGGAGGCAGGGAGGAAAGGGGAAGAAGACGAAGAAAAGAGAATGGAGGAGAGGAGAGGAAGAGGTGGGGGAAGGCTGGACTGGTAGCCGTGACGAGAGCAGTCCGCGTCCTGCTTGCCGGGGCCCCCGGCGCCTGGCGGGGGAGGCATCAAAATCGGCACGGCGGCCCAGGAAGAGGAGAGGAGTACTGCATGTTATGGAAAGCGTTACCCCGGCCACCTCTCCTGCCAACCCACCCCTGCTAACCCACCCCGGCCGACCCTCTGGCCAACCTGGCCAACCCAGCCAACCTGGCCCCGCCAACCCTCAGGTCAACCCCAACCAACCCTCCAGCCAACCCTGGCCAAGCCTCCTGGCCAACCCCTCCAGCCCTCTGGGAGTGAGAGGTTAGCGTTTACTCCGCCATTTTCCCCTTCTTCCCCTTCAGGGAGGAGTTTACAGGGAGGAGTTTACCCTCCCCCTGCCCCTCCCATTGGTCTGGAGGGGAGGGGGCGCGACCGATTGGAGCGTCCAAGAAGGTATCGGATAGAATGCAAAAATCATTGATTTCACCTAGTTTTTGAATCCATTTTGACCGAGAGGAGGGGGGGGCAAATTAACTACCCCCCCTCGTTGGTCGAACTCCTCCAAAATGGCCCCAAGATCCGCCCCGAAGCTCCCAGGGGTGCCCCACGAGGGCCCCAAGAGGCAACCAGGAGGCCCCAAAAAGCCCACTAGCGGTCCCCAAGAGGCATGATCATCATCATCATCATCATCATCATCATCATCATCATCATCATCAGCAGCAGCAGCAGCAGCATCAGCAGCATCAGCATCATCATCAGCAGCATCATCATCAGCAGCATCATCTGCATCATCAGCATCAGCAGCATCATCAACATCGTCATCATCATCATCATCATCATCATCATCATCATCATCATCATCCTCATCATCACCACCATCTTCTTCACCATCATCATCATCAGCAGCATCAGCATCAGCATCAGCAGAAGCAGCATCGGCATCATCACCCTCATCATCATCAGCACCACCATCATCATCGCATCATCAGCATCATCATCATCAACGTCAGCATCGTCATCGTCATAATAATCTGTATCATCATAATCAGCATCATCAGCAGCAGCAGCAACGTCATCATCATCGTCATCATCATCAGCATCATCAGCAGCAGCAGCATCATTATCATCAGCATCATCAGCATCAGCATCATCATCAGCATCTTCATCAGGATCTGCATCATCAGCAATCATCATCAGCATCATCACCATCATTACCATCATCAACATCATCAGCAGCAGCATCATCACCACGTTCAGCAGCACCATCATCATCATCATCATCGTCGTCGTCGTCGTCCTCATCAGCATCATCAGCATCATCAGCAGCATCATCGCATCATCACCATCAGCATCACCGACAGCAGCACAATCATCATAATCAGCATCATCAGCATCATCATCAGCATCAGCATCATCAGCAGCATCATCAGCATCATCACCATCACCATCACCATTATCATCATCAACCTGTGTGGTGTGTGTTGTGTGTTGTGCTGCGTGTGTTGTGAGAGTTGCGTGTTGCGTGTGGTGTGTGATG
The DNA here is from genome assembly GCA_963575745.1 of Prorocentrum cordatum. Classification (NCBI taxonomy): domain Eukaryota; class Dinophyceae; order Prorocentrales; family Prorocentraceae; genus Prorocentrum; species Prorocentrum cordatum. The sequence continues at coordinate 11,733 of CAUYUJ010012427.1, read as the reverse complement.
TGTGTGTGGTGTGTGGCTGTGTACTCTTGTGTGGTTGTGTGGGCTTGTGTGTTTTGTGTTTTTGTTTGGGATTGTGTGTGTTGTGTGGTGTATGTTCTGTAATGTGTGATCTGTGCGTTCAGTGTGTGTGTGTGGTGTGTACTCTGTGTGTTGCGTGTTGCGGGTAGTGTGTGCGCTGTGTGTGGTGTGTGGTGTGTGTTGTGTGGGTGTGTGTGTGTGTTGTGTGTGTTGTGTGTTGTGAGTTGCGTGTATTGTGTGCTGTTTGCGTTGTGTGGTGTGTGTTGTGTGTGTTGTGTGTGGGTGTGCGGGTTTGGGTGTGGGTGCGGGTGTGGGTGTGGATATGGGCGTGTGTGTGTAGGTATGGGGGTGGGCGTGGGTGTGGGTGTCGGTGTGGGTGTGGGCGTGTCCGTGTGCGTGTGCGCGCACGTGTGCGTGTGCCGTTGGGTGTGCGTGTGCGTGTGCGCGTACGTGCGCGTGCGTGCGCGTGCGTGCGCGTTCGCGTGTGCGTGTGCGCGCGTGCGCGAGTGCGGGCGTGCGCGCGTGCGCGTGTGCCCACGTGCGCGTGCGCGTGTGCGCGTGCGAGCGTGTGCGTGTGTGCGCGTATGCGCGTGTGCGAGTGTGCGCGTGTGCGCGTGTGCGCGTGTGCGCGTGTGCTGGTGTGCGGGTGTGCTCGTGTGCACGTGTGCGCGTGTGTGCGTGTGTGCGCGCGTGTGTGCGTGACTGCGTGTGTCCGTGTGTGCGTGTGTGCGTGTGTGCGCGCGTGCGTGTGAGCGCGTGTGCGTGCGTGCGCGCGTAGGCGTTTGCGCGTGTGCGCGTGTGCGCGTGTGCGCGTGTGCGCGTGTGCGCGTGTTGCGCGTGTGCGCGTGCTGCGCGTGTTGCGCGTGCGCGTGTGCGCTTGTGCGCGTGTGCGCGTGTGCGCGTGTGCGCGTGTGCGCGTGCGCGCGTGCGCGCGTGTGTGCGTGTGTGCGTGTGCGCGTGCTGCGCGTGTTGCACGTGGTGCGCCTGTGCGCGTGTGCGCATGTGCGCGTGTGCGCGTGTGCGCGTGTGCGCTTGTGCGCGTGTGCGTGTGCGCGTGGGTGTGTGTGTGTGCGTGTGTGCTTGAGTAGGTGTGTGTGTGGGTGTGTATAGGTGTCTGCAGGTGTGTAGGTGTGTAGGGGTGTGTATGTGCGTGTGTGCGTGTGTGTGTGCGTGCGCGCGTGTGTCCGTGTGATCGTGTGATCGGGTGTGCGTGTGTGCGTGTGCGGGTGTGTGCGTGTGTGCGTGTGTGCTTGTGTGTGCGTGCGTGCGCGTGTTCGCGTGTGCGCGTGTGCGTGTGTGCGTGTGTGCGTGTGTGCGTGTGTGCGTGTGAGCGCGTGTGCGTGTGCGCGTGCGCGTGTGCGTGTGTGTGTGTGTGTGTGTGCGTGTGCGTGTGTGCGTGTGTGCGTGTGTGCGTGTGCACGTGTGCGTATGTGCATGTGTGCGTGTATGCGTGGATGCGTGTGTGCGTGTGTGTGCGCGTGTTGTGTGTATGTGGGTGTCTGTGCGTGTCTGTGTGCATATATGTGTGTGCGTATGTTTGTGGATGGTGGGTTCTGGTGTGTGTGTGGTGCGTGTGGTGTGCGCGTTGTGCGTGGTGGGTGTTGGGTATGTGTTGTCAGTGTTGTGTGCGCTGTGTGTCGTGTCTGTGTGGTGGTGTGTGTGGGTGTGCATGTGGGAGTGGGTGTGGGTTTGGGTGTGTGCGTGCGTGCGTGCGTGCGTGGGTGTGTGTGCGCGTGCGTGCAACAATGCGTGCGTGCGTGCGTGTGTGCTGCGCGTGTGCGTGTGTGCGCGCGTACGTGTGCGCGCGTGTGTGTGTGTGCGAGTGTGCGCATGTGCGTGTGTGCGTGTGTGTGCGTGTGCGCGTGTGCGCGTTCGCGCGTGTGCGCGTGTGCGCGGGCGCGCGTGTGCGAGTGTAGACGTGTGCGCGTGTGCGCGTGTGCGCGTGTGCGTGTGGGCGCGTGTGCGTGTGTGCGTGGTGCGTGTGTGCGTGAGTGCGCGTGTGCGTGTGTGCGTGCGGCGTGTGTGCGCGCGCGCGTGCGCGTGTGAACGCGTGTGCGCGTGTGCGCGTGCTGCGCGTGTTGCGCGTGTGCGTGTGTGCGTGTGTGCGCGTGTGCGTGTGAGCGCGTGTGCGCGTGTGCGCGTGTGCGCGTTTGCGCGTGTGCGCGTGTGCACGTGTTTGCGTGCTGCGCGTGTTGCGCGTGTATGCGTGTGCGCGTGTGCGCGTGCGCGTGTGCGCGAGTGCGCGCGTGCGCGTGTGCGCGTGTGCGCGTGTGCGCGTGTGCACGTGTGTGCGTGTGCGCGTGCTGCGCGTGTTGCGCGTGTTGCGCGTGTTGCGCGTGTTGCGCGTGTTGCGCCTGTGCGCGTGTGCGCGTGTGCGCGTGTGCGCGTGTGCGCGTGTGCGCTTGTGTGTGTGTGTGCGCTTGTGTGTGTGCGTGTGTGCTTGAGTAGGTGTGTGTGTGTGGGTGTGTAGGTGTGTGCAGGTGTGTAGGTGTGTAGGGGTGTGTAAGTGTGTGTGGGAGTGTGTAGGTGTGTGAAGGTGCGTGTTGGCGTGAATAGGCGTGTGTAAGTGTGTTTGTGTGCAGGTGAATGAAGGTGTGTGAGTGGGGGTGTGTAGGTGTGTGTAGGCGTGCAGGAGTAAGTGTAGGTGTTGGCTTGGTGTGTGCAGGTGTGTAGGTGTGTGTAGGTGAGTGTAGGTGTGTGTAGGTGCGTGTAGGTGTGTAAGTGTGTGTATCGGTGTAGGTGTAGATGTAGGTGTAGGTGTGTATATATATGTGTATATATATATATACATATATGTGTAGGTGTGTGTAGGCGTATGTGTGTAAGTGTAGGTGCGTGTAGGTGTAGGTGTGTGTAGGTGTAGGTGCAGGCGGGTGTACGTGTAGGTGTAGGTGTGTAGGTGTAGGTGCAGGTGTAGGTGTAGGTGCAGGTGTAGGTGTAGGTGCAGGTGTAGGTTTAGGCGCTGGTGTAGGTGCAGGCGTGGGCGTGGGCGTGGGTGGGTGTGGGTGTGGGTGTGGGTCAAGCTAGCCAGCTCGAGCGAGTCAAGCATGGCATGCCCATTCCCACCCGCCCTCCCACAACATAAGAAACAATGATGGCACAACTGGGGGCTGCGCGGGCATTTCAGCGCGGGGGGGGAGGGGGGTGTGCCGCGCCCAATTCTTGCCATGCACTTTTGCGAACTGGACGACAAGAACAGCGAAGTGGGCAGGGAAAATCAGCACGGCATTGTTTCTGACAAGTAAGGTGGCCCCTCCCGCCTTGGGGTTGCCCCAGAAGTCCGCGCGCGATGTGCGCCGCGCCCCATTCCTGCCACGCATTTCGCATCGTCGACGACAAGACAGGCCATGATGAAAGGAAAAACGGCAAATCTGTATTGTTGCTTACAGTCAGGATGAGAGGGCCCGCAGCCCGCATGGACGTCCGCGCGCTATGTGCGCCGCGTCCCATTCCTGCCACATATTTCGCACCGTTGGCGGCAAGGCAGGCCATGCTGAGAGGAAACAACGGAGACTTTGTATTTATTTGTTTTACAGTCAGGATGGGCGGCCCGGATTGACGGCCGCGCGCGATGTGCGCCGCGTCCCATATGTGCGCCGCGTCCCACTGCTGCCACATAATTCGCACCGTCGGCGACAATGCAGGCCATGCTGAGAGGAAAAAACGAAGACTTGGTATTGATTTTTTACAGTCAGAATGGGCGGGCCCAGATTGACTGCCGCGCGAGATGTGCGCCGCGTCCCATTCCTGCCACGCTTTTCGCATCGTCGACGACAAGAAAGACGACGCGTTGAGAAGAAAAACGGCCACTTTGTATTGATTTTTTACAGTCCGGATGGGAGGTCCCGGATTGGGTTGCTATCGGCCGGAATACGAGGTAGGTGGGGGTATATAATGATGAGGAACAAGGATGTGGGTGTGGGTGTGTCGGTGTGGGTGTGGGTGTGGGTGTGTGGGTGTGGGTGTGGGTGTGGGTGTGGGTGTGGGTGTGGGTGTGGGTGTGGATGTGGGTGTGGGTGTGGGTGTGGGTGTGGGTGTGTGTGGGGGTGTGGGGTGTGTGGGGTTGGGCTGGGGGTTGGGGGATGGGGTGGGGGTGTGGGTGTGGGGATGAGGTTCTGGGTGTGGGTGTGGGTGGTTGTGGTTGTGGGTGTGGCTGTGGGTGTGAGTGTTGGTGTGGGTGTGGGTGTGGGTGTGGGTGTGGGTGCTGGTGTGGATGTGCGTGTGGGTGTGTGTGTGTGGGTGCGGGTGTGGGTGTGGGTGTGGGTGGTGTGTGGTTGTGGTTGTAGGTGTGTCTGTGTGTCTGTGTGTGCGTTTGTGCATGCGGATGGGTGTGCGTGCGTGTGTGCTTGTGTGAGCTTGTGTGTGTGGTTGTATGTGTGTTTGTGGGTTTGGTTGTGTCTGTGTGCATGTAACTATGTCTGTCTGTCTGTCGGTCTGCCTGCCTGTGTGTCTGTCTCTGCCTGTCTGCCTGTCTGTCCGTCGGTCTGTCCTTGTGTGCGTGTGTGTGCGTGTGTGCGTGTGTGCGTGTGTGTGTGTGTGTGCGTGCGTGCGTGCGTGCGCGCGTGCGTGTGTGTGTGTTGCGTGTGTGTGATTGTGCATGTGTCTGTGTGTGTGTGTCTCTGTGTGTGGTGTGTGTGGTGTGTGTGTGTGTGGGTGTGGGTGTGGGTGTGCGTGCTTGTGTTGGTGTGTGTGTCGTGCGTGCGTGTGCGCGTGTGTCCGTGCGCGTGTATGTGTGTGTGTGTGGTTGTGTTTGTGTGTGTTTGTGTGTGTGTCTGTGTGTATGTGTGGTGAGTGGGCACGGTGGTGTGTGTGGGTGTGCGCGTGTGTGTGTGTGTGCATGTGTGCATGTGTGTGTTTGTGTTTTTTTCCCTGACGGTTCCGTGATCGGGTCGGTCCCCCATGCACGAACCACGACGTCCAAGATAAGGTACAACAACTTTCAGCACGTGAATTGACACGAACTGCTAAATGAGACGACGTCGTACGTGTTGTGACAAACCTTCTCCAGGACTATAAGTAAGCCAAACTTTGGCCACGGAAAGGCTGTTCGTCCAGAACGGACCTTAGCCAGCATGGACACCAAAACCGCCTTCTTGAGCGGACTCACATGCAAAGCGCTGGCAAGGGCGACTGTTGATATGAACGCATGCTTTGCTCGACACTACCGCCAGAGACTGCTAGACTGTACAAGCATGGGCGTGAACAAGCACATGTTGCGTCGTCTGAATTTGCGACGCACCGAAATCTGCGCATGAACGTACAAGCGCCAATGTGGCACTATGTGCACCTGCAAAGCCCGTAGGCGCGACCAAGCCCACAGGATAACTGGCGCCCACAGTTCGTGTGGGGCCTGTGCTCTGTCGGCAATGCTGCCGTACATTTGGTAAGTGCAAGGTATTCGAAAGACGCACCGACCTTAGATGCTGACTACAGGCCTACGACAGCACAATGCCATTCACATCAAGCATTATCTTGGACAGACGCACTTGAAGCTGAGAAACACCATCGGGACCATGTGCACTCGCAATGGCATAGCTGGAAGGACAGCCAGGCACATACTGGTACACAATGACCCCCTCATCGCCGTTCCAGAGGATGTTCGCCGCACGTAAGGACTCGAAGATACTCTCGATGGAAGGTCCGTGTAAAGGAACCGTCCACGATCCTGTGAACACGGTCAACGGTTTCTCTGAAATGCTGGCCCACAACCGGACGGCGAAGTTCCCATTCGGGCGTCCCATGTTGATGTCCACGATGACTGCGTCTCCACCCTTGTCAAGGACAAAGTCGAGGCCCCAATTACTTGTCATACCCCAAGTCTTGTTGATCTCCTGGGAAGCTGTCACGCAAGCGCTGAAGAGGTCCTCACCTTGCAACATGGATGGGAACCTGTTTCCCAGATTGGTGGCGCAGTCGTCTGCAAGTACTTGATCGGCAAGGGGCCCACAAGGTGTGTCCCCGATCATGTAGAGTGTTGGGGACTGCGGGATGTCAAGGCCGATAATCATCTCCTCCAGGATCGCTGAGCCCCCAGACGAGCCGAACACGAAGGCGTCTAAATGGGCCTCCGTTGCATCAAGCACGACGCCGCAGCCCCCAGAACCCGCCGCTGGCTTCAGCACGAACTTCGTCCCAGCGGGGCACTCCCGACGAAGCTGCACCAAAGCCTCTCGCAACTCATCGACGTTGTAGGCCACGAAGCCCCTTGGCCCCCGGACTCGGCCTCCGAGGGCAGAGAGCACAGTGCGCAGGCAAGAGCTGTCACGGGCACCGACGTGCGGGTGGAGCCAGGCCTTGGCCGCGTTCAGGGGCATGAGCCTGTGATCCTCGGGGTCCCCAATCATCGGCATGTTGAAGGTCGTGGCTTCCTGCGCGATCTCAGGAAGCCAGTACATCGGATAGAACACCACATTACGGGAGCCGGCCAGCTGCGCCAAGACCTCCCTGCAGACTGCCAGGGCAGGATCGTCGGAGGCGCTGGGTCCTTCGAGCCTCGGGTGGAACCACACGGCCTGATCGGAGACCAGTCCGTGCGCCTCGCTCCAGCAGCCCCAGAGCTCCTCGACCTCGGGCAGCAGCGGGAGCGCAACGAAGTCCACCCTCGGCCGCACCGCGGGAAGGCACCGCGTCGTCCGCTCGGCGAGCTCCGTCCGGACCCAAGAGCGGGAGCGGGGCCACCACCCGAAGAGGACGGCCGACCCCGACTCGCGAAGGAGCGGCCCGTACAGGCCGTCCTGCGCGTCGTGCAGGGCGGGCAGGGAGCTCACCGACAGCGTCTGGGCCTCGAAATGCGTGGACGCGTCGCTCTTGATGGAGCAGCCACTGGGGCAGGCGGTGGTGTCCTGCATGGCTGAGAAATGCAAGTGCCAATTATCAGTCAGCGCGGGAGAATCGCAGCTGCAGCTTGCAGACAAAACTTTAACCAAAACGGCTCCGAAAATACAGAGGGGGTCCTGGGGGGGGTCACGAGGGCTGTAAACCTCCAACAAGGGGGCACCCTTCCCTGGGAGAAGCTTTCCCCTCAACGTCTTGCCTCTCAAACGCCTCGAACTCACTTGTGCCACGGTCGGTCCCAGAGGGCCCTGAAACAGCCCAAGATCGTTCCAAGACGGCCCAAGATACCCTCAAGAAGGCCTCAGAAGCCCCACAAACGTCGCAAGAGGACCCCAAGAAGAGCTCGAAGGGCCCCAAGAGGCGAAAAAATTAACGATGTTCATGTCGTTTTTCCCTGCCGTCCTGTGTTGGGCTTCTGTTTCCAACCCTTCTGCGTTGGGTTCTCGTCTTGAATAGAACACTGTGGTCGCATCCTCCTTCCTCCCGCCTCCCTCTCCCCTTCTCTTCTGCCTCTCACCTCGCTCTCTCCTGCGTGCTAGCTTGCCTCCTACCTGGCCATCCCTGGGGGGCTGCGATCTGCGAAATTGTCGCGACTTTCGAGGGTTGCTGGGGGGGACCAACGGAGTGGGGCCCCACGCAGATTCAGATTCGACCTCGCCATCCCTGGGGGGCTGCGAAATGCGAAACTATCGCCACTGTCGAGGGCTGCTGGGGGGGCCCTGGGGGGGCCAACGGAATGGGGCCCCACGCAGACTCAGCGTAGACCTTGTCATAAATGGGGGGGGGGGGGGGGGCGATCTGCGAAACTACTGTCGCCACTTTCGAAGGCTGTGTGGGGGTGGGCCAGCGGAGTGGGGTCCCACGCAAATTCAGATTAGACCTCGTCATCCCTGGGGCTGCGATCTGCGAAACTTTCGCCATTTTCGAGGGGGGAGGTCCACCGGAGTGAGTCCTTTGCAAATTCACATTCGACCTCGTCATCCATGGGGGCCTGCGATCTGCGAAATTGTCGCCACTTTCGAAAGCTGCTGGGGGGGGACCAACGGAGTGGGGCCACAGATTCAGACTCGACCTCGCCATCCCTGGGGGGTTGCGATATGCGAAACTGTCGCCACTGTCGGGGGCTGCTGGGGGGGGCCAGCGGAGTGGGGTCCAACGCTGATTCAGATTACACCTCGTCGTCCCTGGGGGGCCGCGATCTGCGAAGCTGTCGCCACTTTCGAGGGTTGCTGGGGGGTCCAGCGGAGTAACGTCCTACGCGGATTTACTCTCGACCTCGCCATCCCTGGGGGGCTGCGATCTGCGAAACTGCCGCCACTTTCGAGAGTTGCTGGCGGTCCAGCTACCAGCGGAACGACATTTTACGCGGACTCAAATTAGACCTCGCCGCCCCTGGGGGGCTGCGATCTGCGAAACTGGCGCCACTTTCGACGGCTGCTGGGGGGCCCAGCGGAGTGAGGCACCACCCAGAGTCAGATGAGACCAGACCTCGCTCGCCATCCCTGGGGGGCTGCGATCTGCGAAAGTGTCGCCACTTTCGAGGGCCGCTGGGGGGTCAACGGGGTGAAGCACCACCCAGACTCAGATTAGACCTCGCCATCCCCGGGGGTGCTGCGATCTGCGAAACTGTTCCCACGTTCGAGAGTTGCTGGGGGGTCCTTCGGGGCGCTGTCGCGGGCCGCCCACAGACCTGGCGGCGCGCCTTTGGGTTTTTAGCCCCCGCACTTAAAGTGCAGGAAGGATGCAGGGAAGCTGGCGGGCGAGCTAGCGCTCGTTTCTTGCAATCCGCCGGCCCCCCTGCGGGGCCACCAGGCTGTAGGCCGGGAGTGTACTGCTCCCTGTACCAGTTGCTGCTTCCAGTTTCCACTGTTACAGTTCTGCTTCTTGCTGCTTACTGTTCCTTGTTGATGAACGCGCGAGGGGGGAGCCCAAACCAGCAGAACTACCACGCCCTGGGAGGGTTCTCTAAATTTCTGGGGGGTAATCACGCAGATCCGCAGGGTCAGGGTCCAAAAGCACACCGGATTTGCCACATTTCTAAAATCCGGAGGCACCCCTCACGCAGATCCGTAGGGTCAGGGTCCGAAAACGCATGGGATTTGCCACATTTCTGAAATTCGGTGGCACCCCTCACGCAGATCTGTGGGTCAGGGTCCACAAACACACGTGACTTGCCACATTTCTTAAATTCGGTGGCACCCCTCACGCAGATCCGTAGGGTCACGGTCGAAAAACACACCGGATTTGCCACATGTCTACAATCCGGTGGCACCCCTCACGCAAACCAAAAACAAATGGATTTGCCACATTTCTGAAATTCGGTGGCACCCCTCACGCAGAACCGTAGGGTCAGGGTCCAAAAACAAATAGGAGTTGCCACAGTTCTGAAATTCGGTGGCACCACTCACGCAAATCTGTCGGGTCAGGGTCTAAAAAACGCATGGGATTTGCCACATTTCTAACAGTCGGTGGCACCCCTCACGCAGATCAGGAGGGTCAGGGTCCAAAACCGCATGGGAGTTGCCACATTTCTGAAATCCAGTGGCACCCCTCACGCAGATCCGTAGGGTCAGGGTCCAAAAACGCATGGGATTTGCCACATTTCAACATGATCGACCCACGAACCCGGAAAGGAATATAGAACTGTAACACATGGCAGCGTTTTCAAAGACACCTGATTGGGTGACGGGCAAATGCAATGCTGAGTGTATCGATCTTGATGTACCCTGCCAGGGGCTGTGCTGTGCTGCGCCGTGCTGAATTGCGATGTGCCATGCCGCGGTTGTGCTCTATAGCGTCGTGGATCGAGTCCTCCTTTGCATCCGAGTCCTGACCGAACTGATCTGGATCTTAAGCTCGAGCTGCCTGAACACATAGTAGCTGCCCCAGAGCTAATGGACAGGGGAACATGCCAGGAGGACGCGCCGCGAAACGTCCCAAGGGATGCGCCAGGCGACGTGCCAGGGGACGCGCCATGGGGTCGCACCGTAGGACGTGCCAAAGGGACGCGCTACGGAACGTGCCAATGGATGTGCCACGGAATGTGCCAGGGGACGCGCCACGCGACGTGCCAGGGGGACTCGCCAAGGGACGCCCCACGGAAGGGTGCCAAGGAACGTGCCAAGTTGCAATGCTGAGTGTATCGATCTTGATGTACCCTGCCGGGGGCTGTGCTGTGCTGCGCCGTGCTGAATTGCGATGTGCCATGCCGCGGTTGTGCTCTATAGCGTCGTGGATCGAGTCCTCCTTTGCATCCGAGTCCTGACCGAACTGATCTGGATCTTAAGCTCGAGCTGCCTGAACACATAGTAGCTGCCCCAGAGCTAATTGACAAGGGGAACATGCCAGGAGGACGCGCCGCGAAACGTCCCAAGGGATGCGCCAGGCGACGTGCCAGGGGACGTGCCATGGGGTCGCACCGCGGGACGTGCCAAGGGGACGCGCTACTGAACGTGCTGGGGACAAGCGTTTCGCTCGAGACATCCTATCAAAATCATCCGAATTCCTACGCGCGGGACGCGGCACGCGCGAGACATCCTCGGAATTCCTGCGAGCGGGACACGAAAACAAGCGTTTCGCCTGAGACATCCTCTGAATTCTGGCCCCCCACGAAGCCCCCGCTCGAGACATCCCCCGATTTTGCAAAACCAGCGTTTCGCTCGAGACATCCTCAACAAATTATGAAAAACAAGCGTTTCGCTCGAGAAATCCTGTCAAAACCCCAAGAAATCAAAATTCCTGCGCGCGGGGCGCGGCACGCGCGAGACATCCTCGGAATTCCTGCGCGAGGAGCGCTTTTCCGTGTCGCGGTCGGCTCTGCAAAACCAGCGTTTCGCTCGAGACATTCTCAACAAATTCTGAAACCAAGCGTTTCGCTCGAGACATCCCCAACTCTGCAAAACCAGCGTTTCGCTCGAGACATCCTCAACAAATTCTGAAAAACAAGCGTTTCGCTCGAGACATCCTCAAAAATAATTCCGCCGGCCCTCTTCCTGCACGTAATTTATCGCAGAATAATTTCGCCGGCCCTCTTCCCGTCGATTCCGAGGGTAAACCCACTAAACATGATGGACCCACGAACCCGGAAAGGGATATAGACATGTGCAGCATGGTCACGTTTTCACGATATCCAACTGGGCGACACCTCACGAAACATCCCACGAGACACCCCGCGAAACATCCCAGGAGACACCTCACGAAACAACCCACGAGACACCTCACAAAACATTCCACGAGACACCCCGTGAAACATTCCACGAGACACCCCACGAACAGGCAACCACTCAACCAGACACCCCACGAAACATTCCACGGGGGTGCGACTGGGTGTGGTCGTGCTGGGGTGTGGTCGTGCTGGAGTATGGTCGTGTTGGGGTGAGGTCGTGCTGGGGTGTGGTCGTGCTGGGGGGTGGTCGTGCTGGGGGGTGGTCGTGCTGGGGGGGTGGTCGTGCTAGGGGGTGGTCGTGCTGGGGCGTGGTCGTGCTGGGGCGTGGTCGTGCTGGGGCGTGGTCGTGCTGGGGTGTGGTCGTGCTGTGGTGAGGTCGTGCTGGGGTGTGGTCGTGCTGGGGTGTGGTCTTGCTGGGGGGGGGTCGTGCTGGGGTGTGGTCGTGCTGGGGTGTGGTCGTGCTGGGGTGTGGTCGTGCTGTGGTGGGGTCGTGCTGGGGTGGGGTCGTGCTGGGGTGTGGTCGTGCTGGGGTGTGGTCGTGCTGGGGTGTGGTCGGAGCTAGGGTGGGGTATGCTGGGGTGGGGTCGGAGCTGGGGGTGGTCGTGCTGGAGTGTGGTGTGCAGGGGAGTGGTCGTGCTTGGCGTGTCGTGCTGGGGTGGGTCGTGCTGGGGTGAGGGTCGTGCTGTGGAGTGTTCGTGCGGGGGTGGTCCGCACCC
>CAUYUJ010012426.1:0-12500 GCA_963575745.1 Prorocentrum cordatum | reverse complement strand
CGAGGGCTTCCCTGGCGCCCGCGTGATCCTCTTGGACATTCGCGGTTCGGGATGGGCCTGGCCAGGGAGCAGAGTCGGGCCGGACGAAAGGGGGGGATTGGGAAAGGGGGGCTTACGAAATCTGCTGCATGCAGCTTGTTTCGGCCCCACCGAGGGGCCCATTCCTCGATACATAGCCGCCTCCGGCGCCGGGAGGCGCCGGGAAAATCAGCTACGTGAGCTGATTCTCAACCCCCCCCCTTCGGTATTCCCCCCCCCTTTCGCCTGGCCCGACAGAGGATGCGTACAGATCTCGTCGCCCCCGCAGAGCGCAGTCGGGTTGGGCCGCCGCGGGACCGGGGGGCCCCGAGGGGCGCGGGGCCCGAGCTTCTGTCTGCCGCCCTCGGGCTCAAAGGGGAGAGCGGCTCGGCACGCAGAGCGGGTCCCGGGGAGCGCCCCGCCCGTCGTCCAGCGAGGAAGAGGTGGCCCATGGCGCTGCCCTTGCCTCGCCGCCCACTTCTCTCGGCATCGCTCGGGCGTGTGCCTTTTTGTCTATGGCGGGGGCCATCGAGGAGCCGATTGGATCATCTTACGAGAAGCACAAACACACACCAAACACACACACACGCACACACACACACGCACACATACACGCACACATACACACACAGACACACACACACACACACACACACACACACACACACACACACACACACACACACACACACACACACACACGCACGCGCGCGAAAGCGAAAAACGCACGGGGAATGGACGCCCGAGCGGTGGCGAGTTCTGGGGTCTCCTGGATTCGCCTCGAAGGCCTGGCCAGGATCGCACCCGTGGAGAGGTCCGGGGGGGGGGAGTGGCGGTATTGGTGTTTTCGGGCTTCCCCCCTCCCTGGGTGCGAGGCGGGGATGTACACATATCCACCGCCTCGGAACCGACGTCCTGGTGCCCCAGCGGGCGGTGGACATGGATACACATTGCTCATCTCTGATTCTTCGAGAGTTCTTTGATTTTTTGGGTGGTCCAAGATCCTTTCATTTCGAATTCTTCTATCCTGGGCCTCTTCCTGGCCACTAGGGGGCCAGGAACAATTAGAAACGAGCACAATTAGAAATGAGCACGATTAGACATTAACGACGTGTATAGTTCGGCTCCCGGTGGCCTGGACATATCCATAATCCACCGCCTCCAGAGGTCTCCGAACGTTGATCCTCAAGGGGGTGGTCATGTATAGATTCCCGCCTTGGACCGAGGTCCAGGACCCAGTTCTCTCGGGGCCCGCTTCCTTCGTCGTCGTCGTCGTCGTCGTCGCCGTCACCGCCGCCGTCGCCGTCGCCGTCGTCGTCGTCGTGGTCGTCGTCGTCGTCGCCGTCGTGGGCGTGGTCGTCGTGCCCAGGTACGACGCCATGAAGGCCGCCGAGCTGAAGGCGCTCTGCCGGGAGAAGGGCCTCGCGGTGTCGGGCACGAAGGCGCTGCTCGTGGCCCGCCTCGAGGCGGCGGAGGGCACGGCGCCGCCCACGAAGACCCGGAAGACGACGAGGAAGGCCCCGACGCCAGCCCCGGCGAAGAATGGGGGAGCGCAGGGTGGCATAAAGACACGAGAACTCCGGAGGTCCGCGCGGATGTCTTGGATCCGCGCTGGACCCCCCCGTCCCTGGCGCGCGGAGGCGCCGCCAGGGAGGCGGGGCCGGAGGCGCCGCCAGGGGGCTCCAGCGCGGACCCGAGAAATCCGCGCGGAGCTCGGAGGTTGTATGCTTGTGCCAGCTTCCGTTCCCCTAGAGAGGGCGCCAGCGCCAGCGCCGGCGAGGGGGGCTCCAGCGCCAGCGCCGGCGCCAGCAAAGCCCGCGCAGGCACCCAGTGAGAAGAGGGCTCCCTCGAGCAAGACGGCCCTCGAGCCTGGCGACAGGCTCATGGCCCGCTACCACCGCGACGGCCAGATGCACCCAGGCATCCTTCTGATGATCCAGGAGAACGACAGGTATTTGATCTCGTGGGACGAGCCAGACGACAACGAGCCGTTGACAAGCTGCACGGACGTGCAGCTTCTGAAGAAGGCCGCGACACCACTGGAACCTGGGAAGCAGCAGATCTTGACCGCTTCGCGGGAGAGCACCCAGAGGGGCCAGGGTCGGGCAGGCCCAGGATGAGGATCCATTGTTCCAGAGCGTTCCCGAACGCAGCGTCGACCTGGCAACGGCTTCGTCGGTTGCCTATGCGTCTTTGGTCCCTTTCACGATACCTCGCGTTGTCTTTTTGGTGGTGCGGTTGTTTCTTGGGGCCACCTCGCCCCGCGCTCTCGAGCACGCCGTGCGCCCCAGGTGAGGGCGAGGGCGAGGGCGACGACGGGGCGAGGCCGCCCCATGTATGCAATGTGCACTTCTCAATCTAGGGGCCTTCGGCCCATCCGGCCACCGCGCTTGGGTTGTGGACGAGGGGCCTCTTGGATGCTTCGCGTGGCCTCCCGAGACGCCTCTCGCGGGTCTTGTTGACGCATCTCGGGGCCCTCCCGGGAGCCTCCTGGGAGCCTCTTGGAGGCCTCTGGGGGCCTCTTGGAGGCTTCTCGGGAGCCCGCTGGCGGTCTCGGGGGCCATCTCGGATCATCTTTGGGTGGGGGGGCTCCAACTTTCAGTCCGAGTTCCCCCTCTTGGGCCCCCGTTGGGGGTCTCTCGGGCTGCTCTCAGAGCCTCGGGGGCTTTCCCTGGCCGCTCTCGTCGGCCACTTGGGTCGTCTCAGACGCGCTCGAGACCGAAACGGACGCGCTGCGAACCGCATTTGGGGGGGGGGGGACGCGACGGAGGGGGGCAGGGCAATCGAAGAGGAGGGCGAGCAGGATGACGATGAGTATCAGGGCGAGGGCGGGGGTAAGGTGCGGAAGAAAATGAGGAAACGGATGCGCTTGGAACGTGGGTTTTCACTGTTCCTGAGGTTTGGAGGTGCAGGGGGCGCAGCAAGACTTCCCCTCACCTGCCGCTTGTGATCAGGGGCCACCACTGCCGACCTTCGGCTTAGACATTGCCAGCCCAGCGCGCCCGCCGGCAACCAGCGCGCGCGCGCGCGAAAGAAACATTTTCGACCAGTTCGACGGTTTTGCGCACTGAAGCCATGGCGCCTGCGCAGGAATACCAACTCGGATGAAGCGCGCGCCCCGCGGGCGAGTTCAGCGCAGACACGGCGAGCGCTTCTTTGGTGTCCGTGGCGCTCCCCAGCGATCTGGCGCACGCAGATGTTGCCCCGGCTACCACACGCACTCGTGCCAACGGTGCTGTCGCCGCGCAGTTGAACCCGAGCTCTGTCTTCAGCGCCTCACGATTGCGTTTGGGCGCCAACCCGCGCGGCCCCGAATTGGCGCCAGCAGTCGGGCAGACCCTGTGGTTGGCCGAGAGCATGCGTTTTGCGGCGGTGGCGAGCGCGGGGGGGGCCCCGACGCAGTCTCGAAGCCCTGCTTTATCAGCGCGAAGGGGGCGCTCGCGGTTGCGACCGGCACGCGGCCGACGGTGAAGGCGCAGGTTGGCGGCTCGCGCGGCCTTTGCGTTCGGCGCCTGTCTGCCGGCAGCTGGTCGCGGTCTGCCGAGACGTCTCGGTGCCCCGCGTATAGGCGCTCCAGCCAGGGAGGGAGGCGCCCGCCTGGAAAAACCGCGGCATCGATGTCACCGCGTCGCGGCTCGTTCGGCGCCTGAGACCGCGCCGTTGGCGTCGGCGCGCGCCGAGGAGCTCTTGGCCGCCACGGCTGGCGCTTTCGAGGATTTCGACAACTGGGTGGATGCATTTTCGCAAGCGTGCGCGGACATATGAGAGAGCGTGGCCGTCGCCCCAATGCGCTTCGCAGACTCCGCAGGCGCCCCGGCGGCGCCGCGCACCTGCCCCGAGGCAGCGAAGGACGGCAAAGCGTGCCAGATTATACGCAAGGGGCGGGGTCCCGGACCGCGAGCGCTTTCTTCGGAGGGCGTGAGTTCCAGCGCGCGCCAGAAGTGCACGCGCAGCGCACTTGGTCGTGCGCGGTCAGTCGTCCCGGATGCCTGCGCATCTGGCCGCGCATTCCTCTCGGCCGACGTCGTCGGCGAGCTGCTCGTCGCGGGGGACTTCTGGCCATCCTTGCTGCTCGTCTTCAAAGAGACGGAGTGCTACGAGGCGGTTCGCCGGCACGTGACAGCGGCCACCGCTGATTCGATGGCGCGATCCCTGCGCGGGCACCCTCACCTGGGCGAGCTGTCAGGCTTTGAAAAGCCGCTCTGCTCCGGGCGTTCGACCGCGCCGCGGACCTCGCCCCAGATGTTAAGACTTTCGCATCACTTTTGTCGGCTTACGCCAACGCGGTGTGGACGCCGCTTTGCGTTGACCTGTCCGGGTTAGCGTTGGCGGCCACTGGCGCCGTCTTCAACATGAATATCAGCGCGCCCGACTGTCGGCAGCTGGCATGCCGAGCGCTCGGGGGCAGGCAAGCGCGCGAGCGCATGTTCGGGGGCATCGCCGCCCTCGACGACATTCCGCCTCTGCTGCCGCTCTACTGCCCGATTGAGAATCGGCCCCAGAAGGAGAAACTCTGGTTTACCGCGCTCACGTTTATGCAGCTGGACGGCGCCCGGCCGATGAGGGTGAACGCGGACAATTTGGCTGCGGATTTCGCGATGGTGGTTTCGCGTCTTCAGGCAGCTCTGCCACCTGGCGCGGTAGTCTTGCGCGACGACCCCGCTGCTGCCTTTCTCCGCGCGCAGTTGGGCGCCGGCCACGTCGTCGCAGACCACTCGGCCTTCGAAGCATTTGATTGCGAGCTTGGCGAGGACCCGCTGCGCGCGCACATGAGGCCGCCGGGCGCCGTGCGCCTCTCGTCTCGCGAGGCTGCGCGGGCTGCCCGCCGCCTGCGCACAGCTTCGGGCGGCTGGGACCCCCGGCGAGGGTCCGACGTCGCCGACCGCCGGGGCGCGCAGGAGGAGCAGCTCCGCGCCGCCGAGATCCTCGCCGCGCACCGCAGCGCGCAGCGGCTGCCGCAGACCGCCTTGAAGACGGCCCTGGCCAAGGTGCCGGACACGCGGTCGCGCCCGGACAGCGGGGCAATGGCAATTTCGCCGCCGTGCGCCAAGGCCGCGGCGATTGACGAAATCGCCCGTTGGACGAACCCAGGGGCTCCGCGAACTGAGGCGGCGGCAGCGGCGCATCGCGCCTGCTGTGAGCCTCTTCCGACAGCCGAATCGATCCGATCCGATTTGTGCGATCTCGCAAAGTTGCTGCGTGCGCCCAGTTTTGCCAGCGCGCCGCGGGGCGCCGATGGCGCGCGGCACGAAGCCCAGCGCGCATTTTTGCAGAGGTCGCTGAAGAGGCGGCCCGCGATGCGACGGGAAGACGGCGACCAAGGAAGAACCGCTGTTACTTTAACGGCGCTTCCAGCGGGCCATCAGCCATCCCGCGACGCCGTGCAAGAGCAGCGCAAGGACGTCCACGTCCACGGCTTGTTGGCGGCGTTGCGCATCATGGCCTGGGCCCGCGCGCGCGGCTTCGATGTCAGCCCGGGCAGCGTTGGGGTCGAGCGCTTGCGGCGCAATGTCCAGCGGCAGGCGCGGGGCAGGGGGCGCTCTCAGGCAAGCTTGCGCACCGTGCATCTCCTCGCCCTTAGCCGCTGGATGCGTCTCTTGCAGAGTCGCCCCTCCCGCTTTTTCCACGCCCGCGGCGACGCAAACGCTGCCCATCTGGCGCAGCTGCTTCTTTCAAAGGAGAAGCTTCCTGCCGCGCTGGCTGGCGAAGCTCAGTGCAGGGCGCCGATTGCGCAGTCGTCCCGGGCGACTGCCCTGCCGTCGTCCGAGGCAGAGGTTGGCCGGGGTGCACAGCGCCGTCGCTTCGGGCAGCGTCTAGCGCCCCACCCCCGTGCCTGGCCCTGCTGGAAAATCATCCGGCGGGCGCAGAGGGGGGCGACACAGATTGGAACGGATGCGTCGGGGTCAGTTTGCACTTCCTCGCCAGCTCCAGTGCACCCGAGGAGGTTCCCATGCGGCACAAGAGGTCTCCAAGACGCCCCATTAGGGGGCACCAGTAACTTCCGTGGAAGGCTCCAAGAGGCAAGCATCATCCAGATGTTTGGAAAGCAACTATCACAGCGTATCACATCATACCGTATCATATTCGAGTTGCAGACTGTCACCACGTCGAGACTGCCCCAGAGCCCTCCCCCCAAACGGCGCCCCAAGACAGCCCCAGAGGCACACTAGAGGGCCCGCATACGGCCCGAGATAACACGGAGACGGCTCCAGAGGCGCCCAAGAAGCCCCCGAGGCTCTAGGGGCGGCCACGAGAACTCTGACCCGCAACCTTGGCACGGTTGCTGGTGGACCACGGGAAGTTCGATATGGTCGGCGCGTTGAAACGGAGACGTTGGGAGCAGCATGCGCCTGGCACTCAGATGAGGGGAAGTCTCCAGCCCCTTGAGCGCCATTTGTTGTCATCTGAATAGCCCCTCAAGCGCCGCGAGCCTCCCCCCCCTCCTCCCCCCCCCCGAGCTACTGCCCCCGATAGCCTTCCGAAAGGACCCCAAACAAGCATCCACGAGGAAGCTGGCCCGCAACCCTGGCACGGTTGCGGGTGGGCCACAGATCCTTCAATACCGTCGACGGGCTGAAACAGAGAAGTTGGGAACAGCATGCGCGCCGTGCCAGGCACTCACATGAGTGGAAGTCTCCAGCTCCTTGAGTGCCACTTATTGTTTTTTCGTGGGCGAACGAATTGATTGGCAGAGGCGAGCAGGTCGAAATGTAAAAAAACAGAGAAGTAAAAACGTAAAAAGGGAATGCCCATGCCTTCCTTCTACTTTTCTAGTTATCGGATCTGACGGCCGTGGAAGCCGACTTGTTTATTGTTCTCACGTTTCTCCTTTTCGCGTGTGGCTTTCAGCTGGTTGCATTTCCCCTGCTTTTCTACTCTGTTCCTTTTCGCGCCTAGCGTTCTGCCTTCTGCGCCTTTGGACTTTTCCACGTTTCTATGTGTGTGCGGCTTCCGCCATGCGCCACTCAAAAACAACAAAGAATTTCACATTTTCTTCAGTGAGAAGGAGGGGGAGGAGGAGGAGGAGGAGGAGGAGGAGGAGGAAAAGGAGGAGGAGGACCAGGAGGAGGAGGGGAGGAGGAGGAGGGGAGGAGGAGGAGGAGGAAGAGGTGGAGGGGGTGGAGGGGAAGGAGGAGTAAGAGGAGTAAGAGGAGTAAGAGGAGTAAGAGGAGGAGGAGGAGGAGGAGGAGGAGGAGGAGGAGGACGAGGACGAGGACGAGGACGAGGACGAGGAGGAAAGGACGAGGAGGAATAGGAGGAGGAAGGAGGAAGGAGGAAGGGAGGAGGGAGGAGGGGGAGGAGGAGGAGGAGGAGGAGGAGGAGGAGGAGGAGAGGAGGAGGATGAGGAGGATCAGTATAAACCCAAGACTCATCAACGATGTTGGAATACCCCCCCCCTCCAAGCTCCCAGGCCCCTACAAGTGTCCACTTCCACTGGGGCACGTGCGCCGTTGTGGGACAACCTTGTGACAATCTTGGGGCGTGCCAAAACGGCATCCTCAGGACTTCAACGCCACGAATCAACCTGACTGCTGCGTCTTGACGATGCTAAATCGTCCCAAAGCACCATTCCTGGGACTCCACCGCCGCGATTCAACGAAGATGTTGCGCCCTGACAGTCCTGAATCCTTCCAAAGCGCCAGCTCTGGAATGTTATCCATGAGAGTCCGTGAAACTCTTACAATTTCTTAGGACGAGTGCGCGCGGCGCTCAGGCGAGAGCCAGATTTTCAAAAGGACCCGACCTCAATCCGTTAAGTTCTTGCGAATGTTTAAAAAGAACGTGCGCGGCGCTAAGGCGACAGCCGCATTTTTGAAGCGACCCGCCCTCCATCTGGGACCCCCCCGGCGCGCCCTTCCGATTGGCTTTGGGGTGCGAAAGGGATGAGTTCTTCACAAAGACAAGTAATGAATGAGAAAGGGGACGAGGAGGAGGAGGAGGGGGAGGAGAAGGAGGAGGAGGAGGAGGAGGAGGAGGAGGAGGAGGAGGAGAAAGAGGATATGCCTTGGAGGAGGAGGAGGAGGAGGAGGAGGAGGAGGAGGAGGAGGAGGAGGAGGAGGAGGAGGAGGAGGAGGAGGAGGGAGGAGGAGGCGGAGGAGGAGGAGGAGGAGTGGAGGAAGGGGGGAGGGAGGAGAAGGCGGAGGAGGAGGCGGAGGAGGAGGGGCAGGAGGAGGAGGAGAGGAGGAGGAGGAGAAGGAGGAGGAGGAGGAGGAGGAGGAGGAGGAGGAGGGAGGAGGAGGAGGAGGAGGAGGGGGAGAAGGAGTGAACGGGGCGCTCGGGTCAGGGACCCTAGGTTTTCGGCACTTTTCCAGTCTCGGGGTGCCTTCCAGCAGGTGCGCCTGGCCGAGAGAGAGTTCCGGGGGGGGCCGGGTCGGCCCGAACGGCCACGGGAGAGCCGAGCTATGACCCAAAAACCACCAGGCTTCCGAGAGGGGGCAGGCCTTCTCAGAGTGGAGAGCAGCGGGGCTTCTCAGAAGCCCTCGCAGGAGGGCGCCCCCTGCAACTTCACCGAGCCTGGCCAGGCCCACCCTCGGCCCAGCATCGGTGTGTACGCCCTCCTGGCCCAGCGAGGAAGGCATACACACCACAGGTCTTGGGCCCTGGATGGGCCTGGCCAGGATCGGTGTACGGGTATAGTCGGCGCTCTCCGAGGTCGTGCCTTCTGAGAAGCCGTCGGTAGCTTCGGACAAGGCCCACAGAGCTCTTCAGGATGCGCGAGAGGGCCTCTGAGAATCCCCGCCGCCTTCTTACAAGGCTCGCCCCCTCTCCCGTCCCCCCTGCCTTCGCCGGCGGTGCATTACATGCTCGGGTCATGCGCACAGCGTGCTCTGCCCCCCCCCCCGCGCGGGGGCCGCCGGATTTTCCATGTCGGCGACAAGGTCATGGCCCGGTTCCCTCAGGACAACGGCTTCTACGAGGCCGAGCTGCTGGAGCTGATGGAGGGCAACCGTTGCAAGGTCAAGTGGGACGATCCGGACGGCTACGACCCGATTGTGACGATGCCAGTCGGGGATGTGCAGCTGAAACTGCGGGCGCCATCCGCATGCTGACACACCAAATACAAGTGAAATTCCACAGAAAGACTCCTTCTCTCCCGAACGCAGTGCAGCAGCAAATCAGAGCCATGCACCCGTCCACCTCGAAAGGCAGCCGCAGCGCAATGCACATCATACGGTAGAGGGAAACAATTAGTGAACACCCCCCTGCCCCCCAAACTCAAAGTTGGCACGCGCGGGGGAGACTGCGGTCGAGGTGCAACTCATCAGACCCACCGCCAACTTTGAACATTGGGTGGAGGGGGAGGCGTTGACAGATGAATGCGGCATGGGTGTTCGCTATTTTTTCCGAGGCCTGTATCAATCGTCACCAATGCAGCGACTCATATAGCAAAGCAAAGCCAAGCAAGACAACGCAACGCAGTGCGAAAATCCCATCAGCACGAAACACCGTAAATCATTGCAATCCAAGGCAAAACAATACAATGCTATGCAGAACGGCTCGGGACAACTCAACCCATACGACAGAAAGCAGAGGCAGCATTGAAACAGACTACACTGCAGCCGCCGCATCTGATTGCGCCTGCCCTGGATGGAAGGCAGAGCAAAGCAGCCCCAGACAAAGCCCCATGCAATTGCGACAGCCTGGTCCCCTCGTGCGCGGGTCGCTGCTGGCCTGCTCCCGTCAGTCTGTCTGCAGTCTGACATTCGACTCTTCGTTTAGGCCAGAGCTCAATCAAACGACACCTCGTGATTACGCTCGAGGAGGAGGAGAAGGAGGAGGAGATGATGATGATGATGATGATGATGATGATGATGATGATGATGAGGAGGAGGAGGAGGAGGAGGAGGAGGAGGAGGAGGAGGGCGGAGGAGGAGGAGGACGAGGAGGAGGACGAGGACGGGGAGGGGGTTTTCCCAGGAGGGGTCCCCCAGGGGCTTCGCACCCCCTGTTTTGACGAGGTTCCGAGGCCCCTGGGGTTCTCTCTGGAAAACCCCCTCCCCCCAAGCCCCCTTTGGAACCCACTGGAATGGTTACATTGTGGTTTTTTATTATATACGACCCCGTTGACCACCCTCTCGTTCGCTGCCACCGCCCCCTCGCGCGGGGGAGAGGCGAGGGTGGAGTGTGTGGGGGGGGTCGACGGACCCGCTCGCGTGCTCGGATGCAAGATCGGGCAGAGGCGCCAGAGAGGGAAGGAGAGGAGGAGGAGGAGAAGGAGGAGGAGGAGGAGAAGGCGGAGGAGGAGGAGGAGGAAGAGGAGGAGGACGGACCAGGACGAGGACGAGGACGAGGAGGAGGAGGCGTCGGAGGAGGACGCGGACGAGGAGAAGGAGGAGGAGGACGAGGACGAAGAAAGAAGGAAGAGGAGGGGAAGGCGGAGGAGGAGGAGGAGTAGGAGGAGGAGGAGGACAAGGAGGAGGAGGAGGAGGAGGAGGAGGAGGAGGAGGAGGAGGAGGAAGGAAGCAGGAGGTGAAGGATGAACAGGACGAAGGGGCGTACGATGGGGCAGGAGAAGGACGGATGGGCGGGCGGAGGAGGAGGAGGAGGAGGAGACGTTAGCAGGCGAGCCTGCTCACGGCGACGGCTTCGCCCCCCCGTGGGCCGGCCGACGTCAGGGCCGACTCTCGCCCCGATGCGGCAGGCCGGCTCGTCAGAACGGGCCGCGTCCGCGCAGCTTGCCCTGTCAGGCTGCCAGAACGGTGTGGGCTCAAGCAGTGGCGAAGCGTCACGGCCTGCCGATGTGTCCACCCGAGAGTGTTCTAAGTTTGCTCGAGAGGTTCTCAGAACACTTCTGGCAGGGACTGTGCCGTTTTGTCACGTCGGTCTCATGCCCTTAGAACCGTGTTCCTGTTAGTAGAGCAACTGTTGTTCAAAAACATGTCGTGGTAGGCGTATAGGAATGCCGGGACGGTCGGTTCCTGCTCAAGGGAAACAGGCAAGGCAAGGAGACGGCGGAGGAGGAGGAGGAAGGAGGAGGAGAAGGGATGGAAGCAGAGAGGGGAGGAGGAGGAGGAGGCGGAGAAGGGATGGAGGCAGAGAGATGGAGGAGGAGGAGGCGGAGGAGGAGGAGGAGGATGAGGATGTGGAGGAGATGGGGGAAGAGGAGGAGGAGGAGGAAGGATAAGGAGGAGGAGGAGGAGGAAGAAGAAGAATAAGGAGGAGGAGGGATGAGGAAGGGAGGAGGAGGAGGAGGAGGAGGAGGAGGAGGAGGAGGAGGAGGAGGGAGCATGAAGGAAGGATGAGGAGCAGGAGGAGGCGGAGGGAGAAGGAGGAGGAGGAGGAATGAGGGGGAAGAGGAGGACGAAGAGGAGGAGGGGCAGGAGGCAGACGTTGGAGGCGGCACTTGAAGTAAGCTGCCGACCCAGGTGCTGACCCCTGGACGTCTCCGTAGATCCCCTGAGGCCTGTGGAGGGTCAACAAGGGCTGACACGTGGATATAAGCACGCATGGATACCTCCACCCTCGATCCTTGCGATCGGTCGAGCCCAGACCGCCGACGCTGTGTGCTCTAGCGTGGTCCCCTGGAGGTCTGGATCGCCTTCGTGGGACCGACAGCTTACCCAGGGCCGCATTTTGAAAGGCGGCCCGGGGGCCCAGTGAGGGCCCCCCGAGGCCGGAAACGGCAGCAGGTACCGTCCGCGGTGATGTCTCAGCGACGCGGCGGGGTTTGGGGAGAGCAGCACTTGGCACGCGGAGGGCGCGGCCGCGGCTATCTCTCGACGCCCCCCCCCCCCTTCACCCCGTCCTCCGCTAGGGAGGCAGGAAGCGAAGGAGCGCGCGAGGAGGATCGGATCTGACGGGATCGACTCGGCCTTGCGCGTGTCGTGTGACGTGGAACTGCACGCACCGTGTGACATTGGGTGCTCACCTCTTACCTCAGACAAGTCGCCCAGATAGCGCGCGAGGTCATTGATTACGCGCGCCTCGCAGCCACTGGTACACATCTACAACTAGGCTGGACACAACGGGATTCACCATCCGAGGACGAGGAAGAGGGAGAAGGGGGGGGAGGAGGGGAAGGAAGGGAGGGGGATGAGGAGGAGGAGTCGGGGGAGGCGGAGGAAGACAAAAACGAGGAGGACAAGGACGAGGAGGAGTAGGAGGACGAAGGATACGGAGGGGGGGGAAAGAGGAGGAACATGAGGAGGAGGATGCGGAGGAGGAGGAAGAGGCGGAGGAGGAGGAGGACGAGGAGGAAAGGGAAGGAGGTAGAGGTGGAGGAAAAGCAAGGAGAGAAGGATGGAGGAGGAAGAGGAAGTGATGAGGAGGAGGAGGAGGAGGAGCAGCAGCAGCAGCAGGAGGAAGAGGAGGAGGAGGAAGAGGAGGACTAGGAAGAAGAGGAGTAGGAGGAAGGGGAGGAGGAGGAGGAGGACGGATGAACGGAGGAGGAGGAGGAGGAGGAGGGTACTAGTAGTAGTCGTAGTAGTAATGGTAGTAGTAGTAGTAGTAGTAGTAGTAGTAGTAGTAGTAGTAGTAGTAGT
>CAUYUJ010012425.1:303161-454700 GCA_963575745.1 Prorocentrum cordatum | reverse complement strand
CCGACGCTGAACCGCTTCTGCTCCAGCACGCAGCTGCCAGCGATATCAGCAACATATCCCTGGACTCGTTCCACGTGTCGGACGATAGCCAGAACGACTCCATCCACGACACGGAAACCCAGGACCCCGGCGGCACGCCACCGCCAAGTGACGCTGCCCAGCGCGACCGTGACAGCGATCCCCACACAGGGCGCTCCCTGTCGCGCAGCAGTGCGCCCAACAACTCGGCCCAGGCCGACCCCAGCGCACAGCTCAGCGACGCCGAAGGTGCCACCGCCGTCGACAAGCCAGGCCATGCCACCGCACCGCCAGCTCCCACCAGCCCGCGCAGTGGCGGCTTCAGCCCCGCTGCAGCACTGGCTGGACCTGGGCGTCTTCAGACCTCAGGTGGCAGGACCCCGTCCCGCACCCTTGTCCGCCGAGCTAACTCGACTGACTCCAACTCCAGCGCCGTCGACCACTGGCAGGCTGGCCTCGACAACGATCCCATCGAGGACGCGGACCCCGACGCCAGCGGCCCCCATGAGGCCCCGCACAGCGCAGCGGCCTCTCGACGCTGCGGCTGTCTCATCTGCCTCTTCGTGGTCACGTACGCCATCTTGGTAGCCATGCCGTACCAGGACCAGATCGACGGGCACCTGCCGACACCGAGCCGAGACCCCAGCTACCGGCAGCGACGACGCCGTGAAGCTGCGGCACCAGGCCCACCCGTGTCCACTACGCCCCGACGCACACTAGCATACGACGCCGCGGCCGCCCTGTGGGGTCTTCTCAGGTGGACCAGCGCCAAACTCAGAGACACTGTCTCGGGCGGAGCCAGCGCAGTCGGGTCTGGCCTCTGGGGCGCCCTGAAATGGGCCAGCGGCAAACTCGGAGCTATCGCCACAGGCGGAGTGGTTTGCGGTCTCCCCCTGGTCGGCGCCAAACTTCTCGCTCAAGGAGCCGTCGGACACGTAGGAGCCCGCATCTGTGCGCGCGTCCTGGACTCACCCACGGCCCAGTGGTGCCTCCGCTGTTGCCAACCGATCAGGAGCCCGCGCGATGAGGCCCCACACACGCTTCCGCGCACGCATCCCGACGACCCCGAGAGCCAGCACGTTCATCCCCTTCGACACCCGCTGCTACAGGAACACTACGCCGCTGCAGTTGCCGCCGCAGTCGCCGATGTCACCACCGCCACCACCGCCGCCATCGTTGAAGTCACTGCCGCGGTATCGCGAGCCTCGTCTGTCACGCCACGGTCGACCAGCCCGTCCCCGCGAGACGGCCCCACAAGCGGCGCGGCCTCTTGCAACCCGCCGACTCACGAAGCCGCCGCAGCTCAGGCCACCGACGCCGAGGCAAGTGAAGCACGTGAGCGCACCCTCGACGGCGACGGCGTGCACGGAGCGCCCGACGACGAAGCGGATGCAAGCAACGCCCGTGGTTCCTCTTCCGACACGGACACCCAACCACCACGACGGCGAGCACGCCACGCATCACCCGCCAGGCCCCAGGCGCCTTCAGGCCCTGGTACGCCCCACCCAGCCCTCTGGCCACCGACGCGCAACTTACGCAGCACCATCCAGCGCGACCCAGCGGTCCCCGTGCCGCCGACGAGCATCCTCACCTCCCTGTACCAGAACGGCTTTGCGCTTGGTAACAGTGGCGTGACTACAGAGGACATCAAAGACGCCCTGCGACTCTACGACCATCCTCGATTCACCCATGGCCCAACGCTCCAAGCGTTGGCGCCGTGGACTGACATCATGCAGAGGCCCCCGAACCGACTCATTTGGGTGCTGGAAGACTCGGGCGGGAACTCAGGCGAGACGATCGTCCCCTACCTCACGTGGGACCTCCGTGCTCCTACCACTGACACGCCCACGGTCTTCTGGCACGGGACCCGCGGCGACCTTGCGGCCCGTCTCGCTTTCAACGGAGGTCGCCTCCTGCCGGGCCCCCGCCGTGAAGCGAAGGGCCGAACCGCCACAAATGTCGGCCGCACGTACGTGGGTGTGCACCCGTCGCTGGCCGCGTGGTACGCGGTGCCGCCTCACCCGCCCCGCAGCCTCGAAGACGACACCCTCGCCTGGGGTCCCATCGCGCTCTGGATGTGCGAGGCTACCAAACCGCCGCGCGGTGAGAACTGGCACAACTTCGTGAACGGGGAGGCTCACGGAGCGCGCCTCATCTACCCACGGGTCCTGGGCCTCCTCATCCGCATGGACTGGTGTGCCCCCACCGAAGCTGCCTCCAGGTGCCGTGCCCTCCCGCACACCTGTGGCATGGGCGACTGCACGCACGCCCTCCACATTGCCGGCTTCGATCACCCAGACCTCCGCGAGGCGGCTGAAGCCCGCGACCAGGAGGCAAAGATCTGGCGCCGGCTGGACACCGCGGCAGCGTGGCCACCGCCGCAGGCACTATACTCGCCAGAGGCAGCGCGAGCATGGGCTACACAGCACTACGACACCGAAGCAGCCACCAGGGCCGACCCCAACCAGCCCCGTCCGCGTGCCTCGCTTCGCAAGCTCCAGCTGGACCCGCAGCCACTGATCGACCTGGTGTACACTGCCACGGCGCAGGCTGTACCCGAGCGGTGGCAGTCTGACGTACGAGCGCCGCGCCCCAGCGGCTCCAGCCCTGGGGCCGCGTCTGGCCCATCGCACACCTCTCAGCCAGGTGCCGCCTCGGGACACAGTCCAGACCGCTCACCGACGGCATCGGGAGCCGACGACCGCCGTACGCCGTCCCTTATCAGCGCGGCCGCCGCCCTCGCCCGAGGCCATGCTCGCTCACGGCGCTCCGCCTCACGTTCGTCACGGCAGAGCGGCGGCAACTCCGCCTCTGACAGCAGCGACATCGACACGTGGGAGCACATCGAGACGGAAGAGGAGCCGACCGCCTACCACGTCCTCGCCTTCCACGTCCGCGATGTGCGGTCCCGTGTGAACGCCCCTGGCGTCGAGGTCTGGCTCGACCCAGGCGAGCATCACGATGGCGCCTACCTACCGTGGGGGGCGACCGTTGTGGGCCACCGCGTCACTGACCCTGCGGTTGCGGGTCGCGATGGCTGGGTCATCCTTCACCACGACCACGGCGACACCACCACCAGGCTCTGGGCACCGACCCAAGTCCACGTCAAGGCGGACGACACTTGGCGCACGGTCATGATCGCAGCGGACCTGGGGCCCCAGTGGATCAGCGCCATGCTGACGACGCTCGCCTCCCCGCGGAGGCGGTCCGCACTACAGGCCAGTCCTGGTTCGCCGACGTCTGGCCTTTGTGGGATCGACCCCGACCCCACCCTGACGACGCAGTCACCGACGAGCAAGCGTTCCCGCCCCTACCAGGACGCTGGATTTGCCTACAGTGCCGATTCCAATGCTGCCAGTATTGTGCTGCCCGCCGCAACACGCAGCTCGGCACCTCGGGCCAACCGACGTGCCCGGACTGCTCCCTCAGCGGACTGCGTGCACCTATGGACTGGTCCACGGACTACTCTTGCAACAGCTGGACGTGCGTGTACAGCACCGACGACAGGGCCGCCGACACATGCTGCCTCTCCAGCAGATGCCCGCATCCGCCTCGTCCGCACAGCCTGTTCGACGTCCGTGCCACAGGGATGCCTCCGCACATCCTCGCCCGCCAATACGGCAACGCGCCAGCCCAGCACGACCTCATGGAGCCCCCCGAGCGCCTTCAGGCCCCGGGGGGGAGCCTCCGCAACCAGGCCAAGCAGGATACCAGGGCCAATGGTATCTACCACCGAGGCCGCGTCGCGTCCCCAAGCAGGGATTGCCCGACGGCACGAGGCGGCCACCAGGGTTCACAGGGACGGGGATGCCTGAAGACCCGTCTCCCGACCAACCGCTGTGGAAGGAAGGCTACGTGCTCTTCGGCCCGCACCAGGCCCTCAAGGAGGATTTCATCTTCAACAAAGCGGTGCGCCGACCTTACTCCCTAGCCATCACCAACATGTACAGGGATCGTGTCACAGTCAGGACCGTCTGCGAGTCTATCGCCGAGCGCATCCACACTACCCGCACGCGCTGGCGGGATGTGGTACTGTACTGGGATGCCGAGGGCGGCCCTGGGCCTCAAGCTCTCGACTACGACATGCGCCTCTGTGACGCCATGGTAAGTCGTGCCACGACCGAAGCCGAGTTGAACCACGACCGCAGCAACCGTGGTAGCTTCTGTCTCTATGGACCAGCGCACCAGCGGGCTGTGAACATCACGGTGCTCCCCGAGCCGCAGAACATTGACTTCGTGGAGCATGTACGGCGCTACTCACCCGTCGGGGAGACTTACCCAGACCATGCCTTCGAGCACGTCTATCAGGGCTGGCGGCGGCCCGACGTGCCGCCCATCCTCCCCGACACCCGCCCGCTCTCGAGAGCCGACCAGCAGCGCTACCAGCAGCACCAGCAGCGCACCCAGCAGCGCGACCAACGCGACGCAGGTCAGCCGAGCACGCCACGCAACCGCTCTCCCGCGCGCGTCCCGACAGGCGACAGAGCGGTGTACGGCGGGGGCGCCGCCTACCACCGTGGCCCCATTGGTGCCATGCCCGCGGCGGCAGGGGCAGCCGCCTCCAGCTACGGCCACGTCCCCCACGCCAGGGTGCACCCAGCGGTCGTCGGCTACCCGCGCGCACTCGGGCAGGCTCCCCCACGGGCCACCTCGCCCGCGCCAGGGTCCACGCGTGCCTGGGGCCATTACCCAGGCCGCCACGACAGCACCGCCAGCAACCAGTCCGCAGCGGCACCCCCTGCGGCTTCAGCCCAGGGGGCTGCACCAAGCCGCGGCAGGACAGGGCGCCCCGAAGGATGGCGCGAGGCGAACGTGCGCGCCTGGCAACCGCGCCAACACACGCCCCCGCCAAACGTGGCCGCAGCGCAGCGCCCTGCCCAGGCAAAGCCCGCCCCCCCTGAGCGCGAGCGGCAGCCGCTCGTCCCGCTCGTCCTCACGCACACCCAGGCACACCACAGCGCCTCCCCGCGGCACAGCGAGGGTAGTGCCCACCGCGTCAGCCCCCGGCCTGACGCCGCCGACCCTGACCAGGCTGCAGCCTCGGCGGCGGGCGGCACAGGCGGCTCCCGCCCGCCCAGCCCAGCACCCAGCGCAGCGCCGATCCGCTCCCCGAGCAGGGCGGACTCTGCGCGCGCCAACGCCCAGGCGGCCTCGCCACGTGACCGCCACACGGGCGGGCGCGTCCCGCGCAGCCGGCCCAGCAGCCGCCACCGCTCGCGCAAGCCCCCTGGGAGTTCCACGAGCTCGCCGCCCCGCGAGACTCAGGCTGACGCCCAAGCCCCCGATGTGGTGCCACGTTTCGGTGCCGGCGCCAAAGACCCTAACGAGGTCGACCTCGAGCCGACGCCGTCCACGGACCAGGAGCTGCCACCGCCCACCCGCGTCGTCGCCCCCGACGAGGCGCCGACCTTCGACCCCTTCAAGCACAAGTACTCCGTCAAGGACCTCGCGGCGGGCTTCGGCGGCGGCTCACCGCTGTCTCCTCAGAGCCACGGCGGCGCCCCCGCCACCTCTGCCGCTGCCGCGGCAGCGGCGGCCCCGCGTGGAGTCAGCCCTGTCCGCAACGCGAGCCTCACGGCAGCGGGCATGGACGAGGCTCAGCGCCAGGCCACCGACCGCGCCGCTCGCCACGCCCAGCTAGTGGCTGACGCGCTGGCAGGGCGTGCGCCGCCGCAGCCACAGGGCCCACCGCCCGAGGCGAGCGCGGAGGGCGCACACGAACAAGCTGTTCCAGCTGATGCTGCTCATCACGGCACTGACGGGGCGGGCGCGCCGCCGCAGGACGGACCAGCGGTGTCGCGTGCGCAGTATTGCGCGCGCGCTGCGCCGCTGCCGCGCCGCGCTGCCGCCGCTGGTTTGCTTTTGCTCTTGCGCTCGGCAGGATGGATCGAGGAGTCGCCTCCCTCTCCCCCTGCTGCCGTCTCACCTTTCCACCCTCCGCCCCCCACAGTACAGGAGTGAGGAGGTTTTTTCGAGGCAGTTTTGCCGATGTTTATGACCCCCCCCCCGGCGCAGCGTCGACCATGCCTTGCCTACACTTTTGGCCCGACGGCGGCTTCAGCCCCGTCCAAGCCAATCTGCTGCGACGCCATGAGCTCCTACTGTGGCCAAGCCTCCTACCTGGGTGACGGCCAGGCCGCCCTCCACCGTGCGGGGCGTGCTAACCCCAGCTCCACCGACGGAGATGGGCCAGGTCGCTCCATCCACCTCGTCAGCCTCAACATCACGAGTCTTCCAGCGAACTGGCCAACCATTACCGCCCTAGGTGTCGACCACAACGCCGCAGTCATAGCGCTGCAGGAGACCCGTCATGCCAAGCCTACCAGGCAAGCCATCGCACCAACGCCGCCAATCCACACCACGGAGGATACCAGGCCAGTCTGGGACCTGACCTGGACCTGGCGCGTGCCCAGCGCAAAGCTGCTCACGGTGGCACGGACCACACGGTCGAGGGCAACACCGGCGCCTCGGGCGGGGTTGCCATCCTCTCTAAGGACGCCATCGTCGACTCCACCGTCGACGACATTGCGACCTGTATCGCCACCCTCAAGGCCAAGAAACGATGGCACGAGGTCTTCCTCCCGCTCTGCACCCAGCACCGCCGCAGGCGGCGACGAAACAACCACGGTCCCGCTGGGATCTACATTGCGAGCCTCTACGGGGTCGCTGGAGGGGACAGCGCCGATATATTTCGGCTTGCTGATTGCGCCGCCGCGAGGGTCGGCTCAGCCCCGTATTTCATTTGTATGGACGCCAACACGAACATCGACGACAATCCACACCTGCTGCACATGATGCAGCACGGATGGTCCAACGTCGCTGAAGGCACACCAGACCACACCATGCACACATATGGCAATATCCCTGACTGGGACCGCGTCACCAAGTGCCCCCGCACTTCGCGCATCGACTATGTCATCGCCAACCAAGCTGCGCGATCCCTTGTCACCGACTTCTGCTATCTGCGTGACTTGCTAGCGAAGTCCCATGTTGGCCTGCAGGTCACACTCGACCTAAGCCGCCTCGATCACACGGCCCCACGCCTTTTGGCCCCCACGCCATACCCTCCAAACGACGGAGCTCATGAGGACCACGAACTCCAGGCACTAGGGACCCACATCGCCGGACGATACCACGACCGCATGGAGCAGGCTGACGCACGCGACGATGTGGAACGCATGTTCGCCCTGGCAAACGAGGCCAGCCATGAGTACCATCTCACCCGGCTGCGGGACCTGCCGCCCCCACCGCCAGACCACCCAAAAAAGAAGGCCCCTACCATGCACGGGCTCACACCCACGTTCGAGGAGCGACCCGCCGTCCCCCGCGCCTTTCCCACCTACGGAGCTTCCACGATTCACATGAACCGCCTTCGCAAGCTCCATCGGCAACTTTGCGAGCTTCGCTTCATCGGACTGCACCATCATATAGACTGCCGTGCTATCCCGCCGCACCTGGCGCAACGCATCGACTGCACGTGGGCCGCGGCCCGCCTTCTCTGCCACAAGCTGCGCCCCACGGCCCTCCTGGCTTTTCCTGACGCCTGGACCCCCGACGTGCCAGCGCCACGCGGAGAGCAGCTCGATCGTCTGATCCAAAATCTAGACTCGGAGCTGGCGCGACGTGCAAACCGAGCCAAAGCTGAACGCATCAAGATCTGGTCTGAGGGCGTCCGCGAGCCAAGCGGGCGAAAGGCGGCCATATACGCACGGGCTGCCGACTGCTCGCCCACGGCGTATCTCCGCACGCCTACCACTCCCGACGATGCACAGCTCCACTGCGACATCACCGCCTTCAACCCTGACCAAGCTAGCACGGACGACAGTGACGCCGACACCGACGCCGGCGGCTTCAGCCCCGGCGACGGTAGCTCGCCCGACACGGACAACGACGACGGCCCCATTCGTGGCCCACTACCAGCCCAGGTTCCCGACGCCCTCCCCGCCAACGCTATCGTTGCCAACACCAAAGACATGCTCAAGCTCATGGTCGACACCTGGGAGCCCATCCTGGGCACGTACCGCGCTCGCGCGGGCCATGACGCCGAAGCTATGCCGACGTGGGCGGACTTCTACGACGAATACCGCCAAGAGCTGCCTACGCCATCACCAGCAGCCCCCTTCCACCTTACCGACGACCAACTCATCCACTTCATTCGCACCCGTTCACCGCGCCGCGCGGGGGGACTCGACGGCTGGACGACCAAGGAGGCAAAGGAGTTACCCGACGACATCCTTCGCCTCTTCGCCAGCGTCTTACGTGCTATGCAACGCACTGGCACCATCCCCGAGCCCCTCCTGCACGTGCCAAACCCGTGCCTCCGAAAAGGCCGAGGGGAACTCCCGACGGACCAACGGCTTCTCTCGGTTCTTTCCGTGTGGATGTATGCGTGGGAGG
The DNA here is from genome assembly GCA_963575745.1 of Prorocentrum cordatum. Taxonomy (NCBI): domain Eukaryota; class Dinophyceae; order Prorocentrales; family Prorocentraceae; genus Prorocentrum; species Prorocentrum cordatum. The sequence goes on along the minus strand of CAUYUJ010012425.1, from coordinate 446,285 downwards.
CGCCGGCCTACCGTAGCCTCACGACCTGGCGGCAAGGATGGACCCATGCCACGAGCTTCGGCGCCGTTCCCAAAGCCACCATTGGGGATGTCAGCACTTCTCTCGCCCTGCGCATCGAACACGCCAGGACTTTACTCCTCCCCTTAGCTGGAGCAGCCCTTGACCGACAGAAGTGCTTCGACTACCTCATCACGGACATCTGTCTAAACCTTGCGCTGCACGCGGGGTGCCCACAAGATATCGTTACTGTCCGCCGAAACTTCTACAGACACCACAAACGCTACATCCGCATGAACGGAGCGTACTCCAGGGACCTGGCCAGGACAAACGGTCACCTCCAGGGCAGCTCGTGGTCCCTGGATGACATCAAGCTGCTCATGTGCGTGTGGACAAAGAGGCAGCACCGATACGTTCCTCGATCACTCAGCACTACCTTCGTTGACGACAGCAACTCCACTACCCACACCGCTCCTGAGCTGCAGAAATCTCTCGACGAAACCGCCAAGTTTGACCGATTCTCCGGTCAACGCATTCACCCTGGTAAAGTGGCAGGGTGGGCGCTCACCGATGAGCTGCACGCCGCCGTCACCCAGCTCACACTGGCGGATCGCCCCCTCCGAGTGGTCGATTCCTTCAAGCTCGTCGGGAGTTACATCAACGCCGAGGCAGCGCCGGCTCCAGCCGCGCTTAACCTCACGGCCACCGCAGACGCCCGTGTGCGGAGGGCGACTATCCGCCTGCCGCGCATTGGCAAGCTCCCGTCGCCGATGCTTATCAAGGCGCGGCACGCCCGATCCCTGGCCGCCAGCGTCTGCACCACGGGCACCGACATCCAAGCACCATCAGGCCCAGCCAAGACTGCCTACAACCACGCCCTCAAGGCGGCTATCCGCCCCAAGGGGAACAAGTGGGTCGAGTTCTGGACTCTCATGGCCGTGTGCGTGCCGGGACACGCCCTTGAGATCGACGCCATCACGCAGCGTGAAGCATTCCTGTGCCTGCGGCGTCAGGTTAACCGCGACGTCACACTCTGCGGGCTCGCCAGAGACCTCCAACACCACGTCCAGACCCTGTTTGGTGGAGGACCCGTCGGGCGACTCGTCCAGTCGCTCCAGCAGCTCCGATGGACCTGGCCCACATTTGGCATCATGTACGATGACTGGGGCTGCCCGATCAGCTGGCTGAATCTACCCCAAAACGCCTTCCTGCACATGCTGCGGGCCTCACAACGCAGGGCATTTCTGCGGAAGATCAAGCCACGGCGACACGACCTTGGCTACCTCGCCTCGGTCAGACAGGGCCTTGACCTCTTCGCCAGCACGTGGCTCGCGCGAACCAAAGGAGCAGCCAAATGCACTGCCTGGCAGCTGGCGCTCCTCCTGAACTACCTGTCGGGCGGGGACCACACCCAACAGCGACGATCCCGATCCAACACGTCGGCAGACCCCAGCCCCATGTGCCGCTACTGCGACGAGGAAGAGGAAACTCAGGAGCACACTGTCCGCGACTGTAAGTGCTGGGCCCGAGAAAGAGTTCCTCTTACCACCCTCATCAGTGACGACCAGTGGGCCCGTCTTCCGCCGCACACAAGACACTGCGGGCTCTTCGACGAAGACCCAGCCCTCCTCGACCTGCAGGCCGACCTCGCGAGGGACCCGCTGCCACAGCCCATCCCGCGGCCCCCCCCTGAGGGTGATCCTGCGGCTTCAGCCCAGGACACCTACACCACCTACCTTGACAACGACACTGGATGGACATGGGTCTATGCTGCCACGGACGGTGCGTGCACCAACCAAGCCATCCCACTCCTAGCACGAGCGGGCTACGGCGTCTACTACGGCATCGACCACCGCATGAACTACAGTGCACGCGTTCACGGCCTAACGCAGAACGCCCAGGTTGCGGAGACCCTTGCCATCGTCCACCTTACGGCGTGTGCCGAACGGCCCGTGCACGTCTTCGTGGACAACCAGGCGGTGGTCGATGGGTTCCAAAGCATCATCGACGGACATCCAGCGCCGCAGGGCACGCACGCGGAGCTCTGGGCAATGATTCACCGATGTGTCCTGGCCAAGCCCGACATGTTTCGCGTCGAAAGAGTCGCCAGCCACCTGGGAGACCTGGGCATCGACCTTGGGCTCATCGGGCCCATCGCGGAGGAGTTCAACCGTCAGGCCGACGCCCTTGCCACAGCGGCGGCACGCACGCACAACCTCCCCGACGACATCGTTGAAGCTGCCAAAACACGACATCGCCAAGCGACCGTGCTTCACGGGGTCGCTGTCGCCATCTACGAGCGCAGACACCGTACTCTGCCGCTCCCACACCGCAGGGCTGGGTTTACAGCGGCTGAACTCAGCAAAATGGAACCGAACCCCCTGCTGTCGGACCAGGCACCACCCGCGGCTGGACCAGACATCCCGCAGAACCCGGACGAGCTCTGGGCCGAGGCCCAACGGGCGATGTACGACGAACAGGAGGACGACCCGTTCGGCTTCGGCGGGGGACTAGACTTCCTGGACGACGGGCCAGCCAGCGCCAACCTTGCCCCGTCGGGCATCCGCACGACGCCCACCTCGACTCCGCCACCGAGAGCGGCACCGCACCCACATGATGACGTCGCTCACCTCCAAGACGCCGACGAGGACTTTTATGATCCCCTCGGATTGGGTGGCAGCATAGACGACGTCCCGCCGACACCCCACGCTGCCGACGATGCCGCTTCATCGAGTCGCCACCCGGTCACGCGGCCGACCTCTGAGCCCTCGCACGGCATCATGATTGGTCCCTCCGTGCCACCAACCCCGTCCCCCCACCAGCGCCAGCCCGCGGGGGCGGCTTCAGCCCCCCCGCAGGGCACGGAGCCAGTCAGGCCGTCGCGCCCCGTCCACGCTCCTACTGTTGCAGGCTGCGAGGCTGCGGCTCCTCCGTCCTCAGGGGGCGTGGCCCCGGCGGCTTCAGCCCTGGGACCGCGCGACACCCTCCAGTCGCCTCGCCACGGCGACGGCCGCCAGCGCACGGACCGCCGCACCGCGCTGGTCCACCACCTGGCCAGGCGCACCGATGACCTCGTCCCCGCCGCGAGGCCCGCGGCCGCGGGCACAGAGCAGCCGCCCCGCACCGACCGCGAAGCCGAGCTGTCCCAGTCTATGGCCGCTCTCCAGCAGAGGTGCGCAGCTCTCGCCGCCGACCTTGCCGCTGCCCAAGCCCGTCAAGGCCCTTTGCTCCAGCGCCTCCACCGCGCCGGTCGTGCCTTCGCCGAGCTGCTTACACCCCCGCCCGATGGTGCTGCGCCGCCACTCACCCTCCATGCTATGCTGTCATCGCTCCGCGGCGCTCTGCCTGGAGCCCCGCGCTAATCTCCGCCATTCTGCCTGCCCGTGTGCACGCGTGGCCCCGCGTCCACGGTGTCAGGGCGTGGGGGCGGGGGGTGCCCCGTCCCTGCGCGCCGCGCTGCGGCCAAGCGCCCAACTGGCGGTCTGCCAAGCCGCCTAGCCACGTGTCCGCACGTCGCCTTTCTTGTTGGGGCCTTCTTCGTCACGCGGTCTGACACGTGAGATCTTCACAGTCTGTCCGCCGTCCGTAGCTTCAGACGCAATGCGCCGGGGGAGGGGGTCTGTTGCCCGCCCTCGTATCTTAAGGCTGCACCGCCGCTAATAGTGTTTTGCGGGTTGTCGCACCGCAGTGCGCCTCGCGGACGGACCCTGGTCCGCCTACTTGTCCGGTCTCTCTCTCTCTCTCTCTCTCTCTCTCTCTCTCTCTCTCTCTCTCTCTCTCTCTCTCTAGTCTCGGCTCGAGAGTGCTCTGCACTCAGACCGCAGCTACGACGCGAAGCGCCCCGCCTCGGAGTCAGACTCCCAGGCCTCGCGAGACCGGAGGGGCCCCAGCAGGACCCTACTGATTCGCGTCACCTCTCCGCACCAGAGTGCCCGCAGCAATGGCCCCCAAGAAGCCGGAGCGCCGTCACTCTTCAAAGCAGCCTCCGAGCTCCCGTCCCACGCGCCCTGCTGCTGAAGGGTCCCTCCTTCAACGCAAGCAGGACTGCGTCGCAGCGTTCAGGCAAGCGGGGTCTGACCGCCCCACGGCCGCCTATAACGGGCTAGCCGAACTGAACGCGGACGAGCTCCAGGCAAAGTACGACATGCACAAGTCCAACACGAAGAAGCTTGGCAGCGCCCTTATCCGCATGTGCGCCGCCAACCAGATCAGCTACACGCTCGACCACTACCAGCGCAGCAAGCCTAAGCGCACTGGCGGTGACACATCGCACCCACCATCGGGCTCCGCACGTCTTCAGGCTGCGGACACCCAATTCATCGCCTTGGACCCTGCCTTTTGGAAGGTCCCTGTTCTTGCCGAACCCACCTCGCCTGACGACGGCAAGACGTACAAGCCCAGCATCAGCCTCCACGACTCCGAGAGTGGCGAATGGCTGCTGCAACACCACCTCGGGCAGGGCAAGCGAGCCACGGGCCAGCTCGCGATTGCTGTCATGGGCCCGAAAAACGACAACTACGTCGGTACCGAGCTCGCCGTCCCCGTCCTGAAGCGCCACCCCAAGGCGCCCAAAGTGGTCCACACGCACGTCCCCGTGATCGTGTACCAGCTGGGCACCAAGGAGGTCGCCTGCACGGAAAAGGTAGCCGTCGCCACCATCGACCCCGCCGACCACGTCTGCTGGATTCGGGCGACCATACACGAGACCGAGGCCATTGCCACAGTCCCCTCCATGCACCAGGCCTTCGAGGACCAGTTCTCGGGAGGTGCCCCCGTGAACGGTGGTCCACGCGCCAAGGGCCCTTTTCGAGGCGACTCCGCTCCACAGGACAAGGCGCGCCAAAAGCACAAGGAGTCCAAGAAAGACGCTCGCCGCCAGGAGCTCGATGGCCAGCTCCAGGACACCTTCAAGGCCCTCTTCCACGGCAACTTTAAAGCCGTCACCATCCTCGAACCCTGCAAAAGCCTAGGCAGGTTTGGATCGGGCGTCGGAAAGAGGTCCCTGGCTGCCACCTTCGGCGTCAGTCTCCAAGCGGTCGACAAGGTCCTGGCGGGATCAGGGCAACTCGGTGCCACCTACGACCTCAGCAACGTAGGTGCAGACGAGCCCACCGCCGACAAGTATCAGACCGTGTGGTTCCCTGAGGACCAGCCCATCACGATGGCAGACGCGTTCCAGAAGTCGGTGGAGCTCAAGGCCCTGGGAGTCGTCAGGCACGGCAAGTCAGGCCTGCTGGGGATCCGTGTTCCGCGGGGGTCTGACGTCGCCAAGGCCGCTGCTGTCAGCATCCGCGGCTGCGAGGCCACCCTCGCCAAGACGCGCTACCGCATCACTGGCATTGCGTCACGCCACGCCACGCTGACCCAGCTCGCCAAGACTCTCACGGGCCCGTCCGTCAAATGGGACTGTGAGGTCTACCACACCGCCTGGGACCCAGCCACTGCGGCCCAGTTTGCCCTAGTGCGCGCCCATCGGCCCCCACTCACCTATACGGTGCAGGTCGCGGGGTGCTCCATCCCGTGGAGCATCGCCGAGGCCCCGCTGGCTGAGGTGGCGCCGAAGCGGGACAACGTTACCATCGTCACGCCTACCACCATCACAGAGCCTGCGACGCCGCCAGCCGGTGGTGGCGGCTTCAGCCCCGCCACCGGCACACTCCTCACCAAAGCGGCCCAGAGCCCCTACCTCCACGACCTCATGACTGCCACGCCCAAAGGCAAGGGCGTCGCACCGCTCCTGACCCCCAAGGAGGAGCCTTTAGCCAAGCGCCACCGCTCCTCCAGCGGGAAACGTGACGCCACGCCGCCCGCAAGGCCACCCCGCGCCCCAGGCCGCAGCTCTTCTGCGCCCCCTCACGGCACGGACGGAGCCGCTGAACCGACGGCCGCCCCAGGACCAGGTGGCCACGACCCCTGGCTTGGCACGGCGGCGGCGGAAGGAGGGGGCCACACCGAAGGCGCCGCTGCCACAGCCGCCGAAGTACCAGGTGACGTCGTTGACGTCGAGATCCTCTCATCAGGCGATGAATACAGCGTGGCCTCCCACGAACTCAACACCTTCGGCGAGCGCTTCGCATCGGCCTCTAAACCGCCCGATGCTGCCACGACCCGCATCCAGCACATGGAACAGCAGCACGAGCTACTAGCCACCACGGTGGATAACATGCAGATGCAGCTTGCGGGCGTTCTCTCCTCCCAGGCCACACTCACGGAGCACGTTTCAGGGCTGGAACGGGGGCTTGCCACCGTCGTCACCCAGCAACAGACGGCAACCGCCGACGCCGCTGCACTGCGCGGCGACATCCAGACCCTCCTCGGGCACCTCACGGGAGGCACCATCCACCTGCCACAAGCGGCCACTCTGGAAACTAAGAAGGAGGAAGCCGCAGCGGCCGCCGAGCCCGCGGCAGCCTGCAGTGCGACCGACCAGCCAGGCCAGGCCACCCCAGGGACGGGGCCCCCAGGGGCCGACAAAGGCAAGGACAAGGGTCGGGCCACCCAGGACCCGTATTGAAGGTGCCTCAGAGAGCCCGCCTCAGCCCTCCGAGGAAGCGCCTTCAGAGGCACCGCTCCCCTCTTCGCGTCGTATCTCTTTCTTGTTACCTCATGTCTGTTTTGGCAGCAGCACGCGCAAGCTCTCTGGTGTAGGGACACCCGTAGTCTTGCAGGGGGCGTGATTGTAGCGATGTACATGAGCATTCAGGGGTGTATGAGGACGTGTGCTGCCACGCAGCTTTCGGCTCATCGCTCGCGCCGCCCGCCAGGCCTCGCCATCATGCGGCGCCTCGCCTGCGGCCTGGCCCTCCCCTCGCTGGCTGGAGCACACCCGTCTTCAGGCGGTGCGCCCCAGCACGGAGGAGAGGCTTTCCTGCGACATGCGGAGCGTAGGACGTTCTTCTACCTTTACGATGACAGCATCTACAAATACGATCACAGCGCCATTTTGGACCCGATCGTGAACAGCACCGCCGCCGCTGGCCCGTGCGGCACCGGGCTGCTGGGCGCCCCCGTGAGCGCCTGGCCTGAGCAGCACCAGGGGCCCTGCCCCACGCGCTGCCCCCCTGGGACTTCGACGGCTACTACTATGCCTACGCCGAGTACCAGCACGTCTCCTACGAGCACGCCCTCGTCAACTACGACACATGCATCGCAGTCGACCGCCGATTTTGCCGCAGCTGAGCTGACTCCTGCGTCCTCCGGCCACGCCTCGCACCGCATGCAAGTTCAGCTACGAGGGCTACCATCACTCAATGCGACGCCTGCGGTCGACCGTCGTACAGCATATCCTCGATGGCACCCTGTCTCCAGCTTGTCCTCGACCGTCGTGCAGCATATCCTCGACTGGGCCGCTGGCAAGGCCCAGGCACGCAGTGGCGGCTTCAGCCCCGCTGCAGTGCCCTGGCTGCCACCGCCCCCGCATGAGGCAACGCACGCCGCGCACGACCACCTGCGAGAGTTACCACCGACCACGACGCCTGCCGCCGTACGTCGCACCGTGTACCCTCCAGAGTGTCGCACCCCCACAGCGTGCCGACCTGACAGCTTCGACATTACTGACAGCGGTGGGCCGTGCCACGCTGGAAACCACGCCGCTGAGCCAGCGCCGCAGACGGCTCCACCGTGGCCCCCACAGACCACAGGCGCCTCGCTGCGAGCCATCTGGCTCCTCGCGCCCTACCTGTGCATCACCGTGGAGCCCAACACGCTATGTGGGCTGCTAATTATGGCCGTGCTTAGCACCCACGCACACGGCCTGACTACCAGCAACACAGCGAGTCCCGCTTCCCCTCTGTGCGCCAGGGGTGAACCTGATGAGGACCCCGCCTTCTGGCACCTGATGAACATCCGAGCACGGCTCATCCCGTGCGCCGCGGCGTGGGCACCAGGTGAGGACCATCAGGACGTTTACTGGGCATGGCTCGAGGACTGCGTCCCGCACGTCCTGGCGACGCTCCATCTGCCACAGTACGACCACCTTTTCCAGGAGGACTCCGCGGAGAAAAACGACGCCCTGCGTCACCGCACCGCGGTCGACATGTGCGAGGATATCTGGCACAGAGCGGGCCCCGACAGACAGCGCACCAACCGCAACCTCACTCGTATTCAGGGCAGCCACGAGTACCCCACCCGTTACCTTGGCCTCCTTCTGGAATACCAGTGCGCTCGTGCCCAGCTCGTCGGCCCTGAGGCTTTGCGGCACCACTGCCGCCATACCTCTCACGGGCCCACGCCTTGCTGCCAAGAGGCCTCCCTCCGCCCGACCAAGACGCCCTGGCGTATCTCGTGGATGCGATCCCGCACCACCCGCCAGACCTGCAGCCGCTTGTCGAGGCGGAGCTCGCCGCGGCACCGATGGAACCGCTAAACCTACCACCGCCCGCTGGCCCCCCCGCCCAAAACGCCACGTGTGACCAGCCCGCGGCCGACGCTGAACCGCTTCTGCTCCAGCACGCAGCTGCCAGCGATATCAGCAACATATCCCTGGACTCGTTCCACGTGTCGGACGATAGCCAGAACGACTCCATCCACGACACGGAAACCCAGGACCCCGACGGCACGCCACCGCCAAGTGACGCTGCCCAGCGCGACCGTGACAGCGATCCCCACACAGGGCGCTCCCTGTCGCGCAGCAGTGCGCCCAACAACTCGGCCCAGGCCGACCCCAGCGCACAGCTCAGCGACGCCGAAGGTGCCACCGCCGCCGACGAGCCAGGCCATGCCACCGCACCGCCAGCTCCCACCAGCCCGCGCAGTGGCGGCTTCAGCCCCGCTGCAGCACTGGCTGGACCTGGGCGTCTTCAGACCTCAGGTGGCAGGACCCCGTCCCGCACCCTTGTCCGCCGAGCTAACTCGACTGACTCCAACTCCAGCGCCGTCGACCACTGGCAGGCTGGCCTCGACAACGATCCCATCGAGGACGCGGACCCCGACGCCAGCGGCTCCCATGAGGCCCCGCACAGCGCAGCGGCCTCTCGACGCTGCGGCTGTCTCATCTGCCTCTTCGTGGTCACGTACGCCATCTTGGTAGCCATGCCGTACCAGGACCAGATCGACGGGTACCTGCCGACACCGAGCCGAGACCCCAGCTACCGGCAGCGACGACGCCGTGAAGCTGCGGCACCAGGCCCATCCGTGTCCACTACGCCCCGACGCACAATAGCATACGACGCCGCGCCCGCCTTGTGGGGTCTTCTCAAGTGGACCAGCGCCAAACTCAGAGACATTGTCTCGGGCGGAGCCAGCGCAGTCGGGTCTGGCCTCTGGGGCGCCCTGAAATGGGCCAGCGGCAAACTCGGAGCTATCGCCACAGGCGGAGTGGTTTGCGGTCTCCTCCTGGTCGGCGCCAAACTTCTCGCTCAAGGAGCCGTCGGACACGTAGGAGCCCGCATCTGTGCGCGCGTCCTGGACTCACCCACGGCCCAGTGGTGCCTCCGCTGTTGCCAACCGATCAGGAGCCCGCGCGATGAGGCCCCACACACGCTTCCGCGCACGCATCCCGACGACCCCGAGAGCCAGCACGTGCATCCCCTTCGACACCCGCTGCTACAGGAACACTACGCCGCTGCAGTTGCCGCCGCAGTCGCCGATGTCACCACCGCCACCACCGCCGCCATCGTTGAAGTCACTGCCGCGGTATCGCGAGCCTCGTCTGTCACGCCACGGTCGACCAGCCCGTCCCCGCGAGACGGCCCCACAAGCGGCGCGGCCTCTGGCAACCCGCCGACTCACGAAGCCGCCGCAGCTCAGGCCACCGACGCCGAGGCAAGTGAAGCACGTGAGCGCACCCTCGACGGCGACGGCGTGCACGGAGCGCCCGACGACGAAGCGGATGCAAGCAACGCCCGTGGTTCCTCTTCCGACATGGACACCCAACCACCACGACGGCGAGCACGCCACGCATCACCCGCCAGGCCCCAGGCGCCTTCAGGCCCTGGTACGCCCCACCCAGCCCTCTGGCCACCGACGCGCAACTTACGCAGCACCATCCAGCGCGACCCAGCGGTCCCCGTGCCGCCGACGAGCATCCTCACCTCCCTGTACCAGAACGGCTTTGCGCTTGGTAACAGTGGCGTGACTACGGAGGACATCGAAGACGCCCTGCGACTCTACGACCATCCTCGATTCACCCATGACCCAACGCTCCAAGCGTTGGCGCCGTGGACTGACATCATGCAGAGGCCCCCGAACCGACTCATTTGGGTGCTGGAAGACTCGGGCGGGAACTCAGGCGAGACGATCTTCCCCTACCTCACGTGGGACCTCCGTGCTCCTACCACTGACACGCCCACGGTCTTCTGGCACGGGACCCGCGGCGACCTTGCGGCCCGTCTCGCTTTCAACGGAGGTCACCTCCTGCCGGGCCCCCGCCGTGAAGCGAAGGGCCGAACCGCCACAAATGTCGGCCGCACGTACGTGGGTGTGCACCCGTCGCTGGCCGCGTGGTACGCGGTGCCGCCTCACCCGCCCCGCAGCCTCGAAGACGACACCCTCGCCTGGGGACCCATCGCGCTCTGGATGTGCGAGGCTACCAAACCGCCGCGCGGTGAGAACTGGCACAACTTCGTGAACGGGGAGGCTCACGGAGCGCGCCTCATCTACCCACGGGTCCTGGGCCTCCTCATCCGCATGGACTGGTGTGCCCCCACCGAAGCTGCCTCCAGGTGCCGTGCCCTCCCGCACACCTGTGGCATGGGCGACTGCACGCACGCCCTCCACATTGCCGGCTTCGATCACCCAGACCTCCGCGAGGCGGCTGAAGCCCGCGACCAGGAGGCAAAGATCTGGCGCCGGCTGGACACCGCGGCAGCGTGGCCACCGCCGCAGGCACTATACTCGCCAGAGGCAGCGCGAGCATGGGCTACACAGCACTACGACACCGAAGCAGCCACCAGGGCCGACCCCAACCAGCCCCGTCCGCGTGCCTCGCTTCGCAAGCTCCAGCTGGACCCGCAGCCACTGATCGACCTGGTGTACACTGCCACGGCGCAGGCTGTACCCGAGCGGTGGCAGTCTGACGTACGAGCGCCGCGCCCCAGCGGCTCCAGCCCTGGGGCCGCGTCTGGCCCATCGCACACCTCTCAGCCAGGTGCCGCCTCGGGACACAGTCCAGACCGCTCACCGACGGCATCGGGAGCCGACGACCGCCGTACGCCGTCCCTTATCAGCGCGGCCGCCGCCCTCGCCCGAGGCCATGCTCGCTCACGGCGCTCCGCCTCACGTTCGTCACGGCAGAGCGGCGGCAACTCCGCCTCTGACAGCAGCGACATCGACACGTGGGAGCACATCGAGACGGAAGAGGAGCCGACCGCCTACCACGTCCTCGCCTTCCACGTCCGCGATGTGCGGTCCCGTGTGAACGCCCCTGGCGTCGAGGTCTGGCTCGACCCAGGCGAGCATCACGATGGCGCCTACCTACCGTGGGGGGCGACCGTTGTGGGCCACCGCGTTACTGACCCTGCGGTTGCGGGTCGCGATGGCTGGGTCATCCTTCACCACGACCACGGCGACACCACCACCAGGCTCTGGGCACCGACCCAAGTCCACGTCAAGGCGGACGACACTTGGCGCACGGTCATGATTGCAGCGGACCTGGGGCCCCAGTGGATCGAGCGCCATGCTGATGACGCTCGCCTCCCCGCGGAGGCGGTCCGCACTACAGGCCAGTCCTGGTTCGCCGACGTCTGGCCTTTGTGGGATCGACCCCGACCCCACCCAGACGACGCAGTCACCGACGAGCAAGCGTTCCCGCCCCTACCAGGACGCTGGATTTGCCTACAGTGCCGATTCCAATGCTGCCAGTATTGTGCTGCCCGCCGCAACACGCAGCTCGGCACCTCGGGCCAACCGACGTGCCCGGACTGCTCCCTCAGCGGACTGCGTGCACCTATGGACTGGTCCACGGACTACTCTTGCAACAGCTGGACGTGCGTGTACAGCACCGACGACAGGGCCGCCGACACATGCTGCCTCTCCAGCAGATGCCCGCATCCGCCTCGTCCGCACAGCCTGTTCGACGTCCGTGCCACAGGGATGCCTCCGCACATCCTCGCCCGCCAATACGGCAACGCGCCAGCCCAGCACGACCTCATGGAGCCCCCCCGAGCGCCTTCAGGCCCCGGGGGGGAGCCTCCGCAACCAGGCCAAGCAGGATACCAGGGCCAATGGTATCTACCACCGAGGCCGCGTCGCGTCCCCAAGCAGGGATTGCCCGACGGCACGAGGCGGCCACCAGGGTTCACAGGGACGGGGATGCCTGAAGACCCGTCTCCCGACCAACCGCTGTGGAAGGAAGGCTACGTGCTCTTCGGCCCGCACCAGGCCCTCAAGGAGGATTTCATCTTCAACAAAGCGGTGCGCCGACCTTACTCCCTAGCCATCACCAACATGCACAGGGATCGTGTCACAGTCAGGACCGTCTGCGAGTCTATCGCCGAGCGCATCCACACTACCCGCACGCGCTGGCGGGATGTGGTACTGTACTGGGATGCCGAGGGCGGCCCTGGGCCTCAAGCTCTCGACTACGACATGCGCCTCTGTGACGCCATGGTGAGTCGTGCCACGACCGAAGCCGAGTTGAACCACGACCGCAGCAACCGTGGTAGCTTCTGTCTCTATGGACCAGCGCACCAGCGGGCTGTGAACATCACGGTGCTCCCCGAGCCGCAGAACATTGACTTCGTGGAGCATGTACGGCGCTACTCACCTGTCGGGGAGACTTACCCGGACCATGCCTTCGAGCACGTCTACCAGGGCTGGCGGCGGCCCGACGTGCCGCCCATCCTCCCCGACACCCGCCCGCTCTCGAGAGCCGACCAGCAGCGCTACCAGCAGCATCAGCAGCGCACCCAGCAGCGCGACCAACGCGACGCAGGTCAGCCGAGCACGCCACGCAACCGCTCTCCCGCGCGCGTCCCGACAGGCGACAGAGCGGTGTACGGCGGGGGCGCCGCCTACCACCGTGGCCCCATTGGTGCCATGCCCGCGGCGGCAGGGGCAGCCGCCTCCAGCTACGGCCACGTCCCCCACGCCAGGGTGCACCCAGCGGTCGTCGGCTACCCGCGCGCACTCGGGCAGGCTCCCCCACGGGCCACCTCGCCCGCGCCAGGGTCCACGCGTGCCTGGGGCCATTACCCAGGCCGCCACGACAGCACCGCCAGCAACCAGTCCGCAGCGGCACCCCCTGCGGCTTCAGCCCAGGGGGCTGCACCAAGCCGCGGCAGGACAGGGCGCCCCGCAGGATGGCGCGAGGCGAACGTGCGCGCCTGGCAACCGCGCCAACACACGCCCCCGCCAAACGTGGCCGCAGCGCAGCGCCCTGCCCAGGCAAAGCCCGCCCCCCCTGAGCGCGAGCGGCAGCCGCTCGTCCCGCTCGTCCTCACGCACACCCAGGCACACCACAGCGCCTCCCCGCGGCACAGCGAGGGTAGTGCCCACCGCGTCAGCCCCCGGCCTGACGCCGCCGACCCTGACCAGGCTGCAGCCTCGGCGGCGGGCGGCACAGGCGGCTCCCGCCCGCCCAGCCCAGCACCCAGCGCAGCGCCGATCCGCTCCCCGAGCAGGGCGGACTCTGCGCGCGCCAACGCCCAGGCGGCCTCGCCACGTGACCGCCACACGGGCGGGCGCGTCCCGTGCAGCCGGCCCAGCAGCCGCCACCGCTCGCGCAAGCCCCCTGGGAGTTCCACGAGCTCGCCGCCCCGCGAGACTCAGGCTGACGCCCAAGCCCCCGAGGTGGTGCCACGTTTCGGTGCCGGCGCCAAAGACCCTAACGAGGTCGACCTCGAGCCGACGCCGTCCACGGACCAGGAGCTGCCACCGCCCACCCGCGTCGTCGCCCCCGACGAGGCGCCGACCTTCGACCCCTTCAAGCACAAGTACTCCGTCAAGGACCTCGCGGCGGGCTTCGGCGGCGGCTCACCGCTGTCTCCTCAGAGCCACGGCGGCGCCCCCGCCACCTCTGCCGCTGCCGCGGCAGCGGCGGCCCCGCGTGGAGTCAGCCCTGTCCGCAACGCGAGCCTCACGGCAGCGGGCATGGACGAGGCTCAGCGCCAGGCCACCGACCGCGCCGCTCGCCACGCCCAGCTAGTGGCTGACGCGCTGGCAGGGCGTGCGCCGCCGCAGCCACAGGGCCCACCGCCCGAGGCGAGCGCGGAGGGCGCACACGAACAAGCTGTTCCAGCTGATGCTGCTCATCACGGCACTGGCGGGGCGGGCGCGCCGCCGCAGGACGGACCAGCGGTGTCGCGTGCGCAGTATTCGCGCGCGCTGCGCCGCTGCTGCGCCGCGCTGCCGCCGCTGGTTTGCTTTTGCTCTTGCGCTCGACAGGATGGATCGAGGAGTCGCCTCCCTTCCCTGCTGCCGCCTCACCTTTCCTCCCTCCGTCCCCCACGGTACAGGAGTGAGGAGGTTTTTTCGAGGCAGTTTTGCCGATGTTTATGAACCCCCCCCGGCGCAGCGTCGACCATGCCTTGCCTGCACTTTTGGCCCGACGGCGGCTTCAGCCCCGTCCAAGCCAATCTGCTGCGACGCCATGAGCTCCTACTGTGGCCAAGCCTCCTACCTGGGTGACGGCCAGGCCGCCCTCCACCGTGCGGGGCGTGCTAACCCCAGCTCCACCGACGGAGATGGGCCAGGTCGCTCCATCCACCTCGTCAGCCTCAACATCACGAGTCTTCCAGCGAACTGGCCAACCATTACCGCCCTAGGTGTCGACCACAACGCCGCAGTCATAGCGCTGCAGGAGACCCGTCATGCCAAGCCTACCAGGCAAGCCATCGCCACCAACGCCGCCAATCCACACCACGGAGGATACCAGGCCAGTCTGGGACCTGACCTGGACCTGGCGCGTGCCCAGCGCAAAGCTGCTCACGGTGGCACGGACCACACGGTCGAGGGCAACACCGGCGCCTCGGGCGGGGTTGCCATCCTCTCTAAGGACGCCATCGTCGACTCCACCGTCGACGACATTGCGACCTGTATCGCCACCCTCAAGGCCAAGAAACGATGGCACGAGGCCTTCCTCCCGCTCTGCACCCAGCACCGCCGCAGGCGGCGACGAAACAACCACGGTCCCGCTGGGATCTACATTGCGAGCCTCTACGGGGTCGCTGGAGGGGACAGCACCGATATATTTCGGCTTGCTGATTGCGCCGCCGCGAGGGTCGGCTCAGCCCCGTATTTCATTTGTATGGACGCCAACACGAACATCGACGACAATCCACACCTGCTGCACATGATGCAGCACGGATGGTCCAACGTCGCTGAAGGCACACCAGACCACACCATGCACACATATGGCAATATCCCTGACTGGGACCGCGTCACCAAGTGCCCCCGCACTTCGCGCATCGACTATGTCATCGCCAACCAAGCTGCGCGATCCCTTGTCACCGACTTCTGCTATCTGCGTGACTTGCCAGCGAAGTCCCATGTTGGCCTGCAGGTCACACTCGACCTAAGCCGCCTCGATCACACGGCCCCACGCCTTTTGGCCCCCACGCCATACCCTCCAAACGACGGAGCTCATGAGGACCACGAACTCCAGGCACTAGGGACCCACATCGCCGGACGATACCACGACCGCATGGAGCAGGCTGACGCACGCGACGATGTGGAACGCATGTTCGCCCTGGCAAACGAGGCCAGCCATGAGTACCATCTCACCCGGCTGCGGGACCTGCCGCCCCCACCGCCAGACCACCCAAAAAAGAAGGCCCCTACCATGCACGGGCTCACACCCACGTTCGAGGAGCGACCCGCCGTCCCCCGCGCCTTTCCCACCTACGGAGCTTCCACGATTCACATGAACCGCCTTCGCAAGCTCCATCGGCAACTTTGCGAGCTTCGCTTCATCGGACTGCACCATCATATAGACTGCCGTGCTATCCCGCCGCACCTGGCGCAACGCATCGACTGCACGTGGGCCGCGGCCCGCCTTCTCTGCCACAAGCTGCGCCCCACGGCCCTCCTGGCTTTTCCTGACGCCTGGACCCCCGACGTGCCAGCGCCACGCGGAGAGCAGCTCGATCGTCTGATCCAAAATCTAGACTCGGAGCTGGCGCGACGTGCAAACCGAGCCAAAGCTGAACGCATCAAGATCTGGTCTGAGGGCGTCCGCGAGCCAAGCGGGCGAAAGGCGGCCATATACGCACGGGCTGCCGACTGCTCGCCCACGGCGTATCTCCGCACGCCTACCACTCCCGACGATGCACAGCTCCACTGCGACATCACCGCCTTCAACCCTGACCAAGCTAGCACGGACGACAGTGACGCCGACACCGACGCCGGCGGCTTCAGCCCCGGCGACGGTAGCTCGCCCGACACGGACAACGACGACGGCCCCATTCGTGGCCCACTACCAGCCCAGGTTCCCGACGCCCTCCCCGCCAACGCTATCGTTGCCAACACCAAAGACATGCTCAAGCTCATGGTCGACACCTGGGAGCCCATCCTGGGCACGTACCGCGCTCGCGCGGGCCATGACGCCGAAGCTATGCCGACGTGGGCGGACTTCTACGACGAATACCGCCAAGAGCTGCCTACGCCATCACCAGCAGCCCCCTTCCACCTTACCGACGACCAACTCATCCACTTCATTCGCACCCGTTCACCGCGCCGCGCGGGGGGACTCGACGGCTGGACGACCAAGGAGGCAAAGGAGTTACCCGACGACATCCTTCGCCTCTTCGCCAGCGTCTTACGTGCTATGCAACGCACTGGCACCATCCCCGAGCCCCTCCTGCACGTGCCAAACCCGTGCCTCCGAAAAGGCCGAGGGGAACTCCCGACGGACCAACGGCTTCTCTCGGTTCTTTCCGTGTGGATGTATGCGTGGGAGGCGCCGGCCTACCGTAGCCTCACGACCTGGCGGCAAGGATGGACCCATGCCACGAGCTTCGGCGCCGTTCCCAAAGCCACCATTGGGGATGTCAGCACTTCTCTCGCCCTGCGCATCGAACACGCCAGGACTTTACTCCTCCCCTTAGCTGGAGCAGCCCTTGACCGACAGAAGTGCTTCGACTACCTCATCGCGGACATCTGTCTAAACCTTGCGCTGCACGCGGGGTGCCCACAAGACATCGTTACTGTCCGCCGAAACTTCTACAGACACCACAAACGCTACATCCGCATGAACGGAGCGTACTCCAGGGACCTGGCCAGGACAAACGGTCACCTCCAGGGCAGCTCGTGGTCCCTGGATGACATCAAGCTGCTCATGTGCGTGTGGACAAAGAGGCAGCACCGATACGTTCCTCGATCACTCAGCACTACCTTCGTTGACGACAGCAACTCCACTACCCACACCGCTCCTGAGCTGCAGAAATCTCTCGACGAAACCGCCAAGTTTGACCGATTCTCCGGTCAACGCATTCACCCTGGTAAAGTGGCAGGGTGGGCGCTCACCGATGAGCTGCACGCCGCCGTCACCCAGCTCACACTGGCGGATCGCCCCCTCCGAGTGGTCGATTCCTTCAAGCTCGTCGGGAGTTACATCAACGCCGAGGCAGCGCCGGCTCCAGCCGCGCTTAACCTCACGGCCACCGCAGACGCCCGTGTGCGGAGGGCGACTATCCGCCTGCCGCGCATTGGCAAGCTCCCGTCGCCGATGCTTATCAAGGCGCGGCACGCCCGATCCCTGGCCGCCAGCGTCTGCACCACGGGCACCGACATCCAAGCACCATCAGGCCCAGCCAAGACTGCCTACAACCACGCCCTCAAGGCGGCTATCCGCCCCAAGGGGAACAAGTGGGTCGAGTTCTGGACTCTCATGGCCGTGTGCGTGCCGGGACACGCCCTTGAGATCGACGCCATCACGCAGCGTGAAGCATTCCTGTGCCTGCGGCGTCAGGTTAACCGCGACGTCACACTCTGCGGGCTCGCCAGAGACCTCCAACACCACGTCCAGACCCTGTTTGGTGGAGGACCCGTCGGGCGACTCGTCCAGTCGCTCCAGCAGCTCCGATGGACCTGGCCCACATTTGGCATCATGTACGATGACTGGGGCTGCCCGATCAGCTGGCTGAATCTACCCCAAAACGCCTTCCTGCACATGCTGCGGGCCTCACAACGCAGGGCATTTCTGCGGAAGATCAAGCCACGGCGACACGACCTTGGCTACCTCGCCTCGGTCAGACAGGGCCTTGACCTCTTCGCCAGCACGTGGCTCGCGCGAACCAAAGGAGCAGCCAAATGCACTGCCTGGCAGCTGGCGCTCCTCCTGAACTACCTGTCGGGCGGGGACCACACCCAACAGCGACGATCCCGATCCAACACGTCGGCAGACCCCAGCCCCATGTGCCGCTACTGCGACGAGGAAGAGGAAACTCAGGAGCA
Source organism: Prorocentrum cordatum (assembly GCA_963575745.1). Classification (NCBI taxonomy): domain Eukaryota; class Dinophyceae; order Prorocentrales; family Prorocentraceae; genus Prorocentrum; species Prorocentrum cordatum. Next base: position 427,958 of record CAUYUJ010012425.1, on the reverse strand, counting down.
CACTGTCCGCGACTGTAAGTGCTGGGCCCGAGAAAGAGTTCCTCTCACCACCCTCATCAGTGACGACCAGTGGGCCCGTCTTCCGCCGCACACAAGACACTGCGGGCTCTTCGACGAAGACCCAGCCCTCCTCGACCTGCAGGCCGACCTCGCGAGGGACCCGCTGCCACAGCCCATCCCGCGGCCCCCCCCTGAGGGTGATCCTGCGGCTTCAGCCCAGGACACCTACACCACCTACCTTGACAACGACACTGGATGGACATGGGTCTATGCTGCCACGGACGGTGCGTGCACCAACCAAGCCATCCCACTCCTAGCACGAGCGGGCTACGGCGTCTACTACGGCATCGACCACCGCATGAACTACAGTGCACGCGTTCACGGCCTAACGCAGAACGCCCAGGTTGCGGAGACCCTTGCCATCGTCCACCTTACGGCGTGTGCCGAACGGCCCGTGCACGTCTTCGTGGACAACCAGGCGGTGGTCGATGGGTTCCAAAGCATCATCGACGGACATCCAGCGCCGCAGGGCACGCACGCGGAGCTCTGGGCAATGATTCACCGATGTGTCATGGCCAAGCCCGACATGTTTCGCGTCGAAAAAGTCGCCAGCCACCTGGGAGACCTGGGCATCGACCTTGGGCTCATCGGGCCCATCGCGGAGGAGTTCAACCGTCAGGCCGACGCCCTTGCCACAGCGGCGGCACGCACGCACAACCTCCCCGACGACATCGTTGAAGCTGCCAAAACACGACATCGCCAAGCGACCGTGCTTCACGGGGTCGCTGTCGCCATCTACGAGCGCAGACACCGTACTCTGCCGCTCCCACACCGCAGGGCTGGGTTTACAGCGGCTGAACTCAGCAAAATGGAACCGAACCCCCTGCTGTCGGACCAGGCACCACCCGCGGCTGGACCAGACATCCCGCAGAACCCGGACGAGCTCTGGGCCGAGGCCCAACGGGCGATGTACGACGAACAGGAGGACGACCCGTTCGGCTTCGGCGGGGGACTAGACTTCCTGGACGACGGGCCAGCCAGCGCCAACCTTGCCCCGTCGGGCATCCGCACGACGCCCACCTCGACTCCGCCACCGAGAGCGGCACCGCACCCACATGATGACGTCGCTCACCTCCAAGACGCCGACGAGGACTTTTATGATCCCCTCGGATTGGGTGGCAGCATAGACGACGTCCCGCCGACACCCCACGCTGCCGACGATGCCGCTTCATCGAGTCGCCACCCGGTCACGCGGCCGACCTCTGAGCCCTCGCACGGCATCATGATTGGCCCCTCCGTGCCACCAACCCCGTCCCCCCACCAGCGCCAGCCCGCGGGGGCGGCTTCAGCCCCCCCGCAGGGCACTGAGCCAGTCAGGCCGTCGCGCCCCGTCCACGCTCCTACTGTTGCAGGCTGCGAGGCTGCGGCTCCTCCGTCCTCAGGGGGCGTGGCCCCAGCGGCTTCAGCCCTGGGACCGCGCGACACCCTCCAGTCGCCTCGCCACGGCGACGGCCGCCAGCGCACGGACCGCCGCACCGCGCTGGTCCACCACCTGGCCAGGCGCACCGATGACCTCGTCCCCGCCGCGAGGCCCGCGGCCGCGGGCACAGAGCAGCCGCCCCGCACCGACCGCGAAGCCGAGCTGTCCCAGTCTACGGCCGCTCTCCAGCAGAGGTGCGCAGCTCTCGCCGCCGACCTTGCCGCTGCCCAAGCCCGTCAAGGCCCTTTGCTCCAGCGCCTCCACCGCGCCGGTCGTGCCTTCGCCGAGCTGCTTACACCCCCGCCCGATGGTGCTGCGCCGCCACTCACCCTCCATGCTATGCTGTCATCGCTCCGCGGCGCTCCGCCTGGAGCCCCGCGCTAATCTCCGCCATTCTGCCTGCCCGTGTGCACGCGTGGCCCCGCGTCCACGGTGTCAGGGCGTGGGGGCGGGGGGTGCCCCGTCCCTGCGCGCCGCGCTGCGGCCAAGCGCCCAACTGGCGGTCTGCCAAGCCGCCTAGCCACGTGTCCGCACGTCGCCTTTCTTGTTGGGGCCTTCTTCGTCACGCGGTCTGACACGTGAGATCTTCACAGTCTGTCCGCCGTCCGTAGCTTCAGACGCAATGCGCCGGGGGAGGGGGTCTGTTGCCCGCCCTCGTATCTTAAGGCTGCACCGCCGCTAATAGTGTTTTGCGGGTTGTCGCACCGCAGTGCGCCTCGCGGACGGACCCTGGTCCGCCTACTTGTCCGGTCTCTCTCTCTCTCTCTCTCTCTCTCTCTCTCTCTCTCTCTCTCTCTCCCCTCTCTCTCTTTCTCTCTTTCTCCCTCGTTCTTCCTGTCGGCATGGCGAGGCAAGCCCGACGCTCCTGGGGTCGCCTCCGCGCAACCGAAGAAGCATGCGACAAGAGGGGGGCGAAGAGGAACCTGACCAGACAAGGGCGGGAAGCGTCGCCTTTGTCCACGAAGCTCGTCAAATAACGCCCCGGCCCCGTGGGGCCCCCCTCGCCCCGCTGGGCCCCCGGTCCGGTCCTGACCCTGGACCCAACCTCCCCCCCTGGCCCTGGCCCCGGCCCCCCTTGCCCCGCTGGCCCAGGGCCTGGACCCAGCCTCCCCCCCGCCGGCCCTGTCCCCAGTTCCCCTCGCCTTGGACGCTTTATTTTCGTTTGTCGTCGTCCCTCTGGTCCTGGCCCTGGACCCTGCCTCCCCCCCTGGCCCTGGCCCCCCGCCCCCCTGGCCCCGCTGGCCCTGGCCCTGGACCCAGCCTCCCCCCCCCGGCCCTGGCCCCAGCCCCCCTCGCCCTGGACCCTTTGTTATCTTGCGCAGCTGTGTTCTAGAGCTCGGACCTCTTTATTTTCGCTCGTCGTCGTCGTTCGTTCGTCGTTCGTCCCCCCCCCGGCGGCCGCAAAAATAAACTCCTGGAGGAAGGGGACGACAGCCTCCTGTCTCTCGCGGCCCCTTAGTGCAAGAGCCAGGGCACGCGTGCCACTTGTAAGGTTTCAGGAAGGCTTGTTTCCAACAACCTTCCAACAACCTCCCAAAAACCTTCCTGAGGAAGGTTGTAGGAAAGTGTCAGGAAGGTTGTTCTAAACACCTTCCAAAAACCTTCCGGAGGAAGGTGTTAGGGAGGTTGCAGGAAGGTTTTTTGTCCAAGAACCTTCCAAACCCCCCAAAAAATCTTCCTGAGTAAGGTCTTAGGAAGGTTCCAGACAGGTTGTTACAAAAACCTTCCTTCAACCTTTCGAAAACCTTCCTGAGGAAGGTTTTAAACAAAGGTTTCAGGAAGGTTTTTTTCCACCAGCCTTCCAAAACCTTCCAAGAACCTTCCCGAGGAAGGTTTTAGGAAGGTTCCAGGAAGGTTTCTGTCAACAACCTTCCACAAACCTTACAAGAACCTTCCTGGGGAAGGTCCTAGGAAGGTTTCAGGAAGGCGTTTCCAAACACCTTCCCAAAACATCCCAAAAACCTTCCTGAGTAAGGTTTTAGGGAGGTTCCATGACGATTTTTTCACCAAAAGCAGTGCAAACAAAAAAAAAAACGTCCAAAAACCTTCCTGGGGAAGGTTTTAGGAAGGTTCCAAAGAGGTGTTTCCAAAAACCTTCGAAAACCTTCGGGAAGGTCTTAGGAAGGTTTCAGGAAGGTTGTTCCAACAGGGCGGTTTTAGGAGGGTTTCAGTAGGACTCCTTGTGTAGAGGCTCTCACCAGGAATCATTTTGTGGAGGCTCTCAATGGGAATCCTTCTGTGGAGGCTCTCAATAGGAATCCTTTTGCATTGGCTTCCAATAAAAATCCTTCTGTAGTGGCTCTCAATGAGAAACATTTTGTAGGGGCTGTCAATAGGAATCCTCTTGTATTGGCTTTCAATAGGAATCCATGCGTAGAGGCTCTCAATGGGAATCCTTTCGTCGAGGCTCTCATTAGGAATCCTTTTGCACAGGCTCGCAGTAGGAAACCATTCGTATTGGGTTTCCATAGGGTTGAGTACTGGGAGTTGTCTCGGGCGCGGAGGCCGCTGACTACAGGGTGTTGTCTTCGAGACGGAGGCGCTTGAGTACAGGGTGGTGCGTGCTGCAATGAAGACGAGCCGGCGGGCGGGCGGCGGGCGGGCGGCAGCCGGCGGGCGGGCGGCGGGCGGGCGGGGATTTTAACAGAATCCTTCATGATTCTCTCCTGCAGCGGGAGCCTGTTGAATACTGGGCGTTGTCTTGGAGACGGGGGCTGTTGATTGCAGGGCGTTGTCTTGGAGACGGAGGCAGTTGAGTACAAGGTGGTGCGCGCTATAGTGAAGGATGGCGGGCGGGCACGCGAGCGGGCGGGCGGGCGGGGGGCGGGCGGGCGGGAGGGCGGGGACTCGAATAGACTCCTTACTGATTTTCTCCTGCAGCGGGAGCCTGTTGAATACTGGGCGTTGTCTTGAAGACGGAGGCTGTTGACTGCGGGATGTTGCCTTGGAGACGGAGGCAGTTTGGCACAGGGCGGCGCGCGCTACAAGAAGGCGGGCGTGCGGGCGGTCCCGTTGTAGAGGCTCTCGATGGGAAACATTTTGTATGGGCTCTCACTAAGAATGAATAAGTTTGTATTGGCTTCCAATAGAACTCCTTGTGTAGAGGCTTTCAATAGGAATCCTTTTTGTGGAGGCTCTCACTGGGAATCCTTTTGCACGGGCTGTCAGTGGGAATCCATTTGAATTGGGTTTCAGTAGGGATCCTTGTGTAGAGGCTTTCAATGATAATCCTTTTTATCAAGACTTTCAATCGAAATCCTTTTGCACACGCTCTCAGTAGGAATCCATATGTGTTGGGTTTCAATAGGAATCCTCGCGTAGGGGCTCTCAATCGGAATCCTTCTGTGGAGGCTCTGATCGGGGATCCTTTTGTACAGGCTTTCAATGGGAATCCATTTGCATTGGGTTTCAATAGGAATCCTTGTGTAGAGGTTTTCAATGATAATCCTTTTTGTTAAAACTTTCAATTGGAATCCTTTTGCACAGGCTTTCAATACGACTCCTCTTGTAAAGGCTGCCAATTGGAATCCTGCTGTAGTGGCTCTCAATAGGAATCATTTTGTGGAGACTTGCAATGGGAATCCTTTTGTAGAGGCTCTCAATAGGAATCCTTTTGTATTGGCTTCCAATAGTAATCCTTCTGCAGAGGCTCTCAATAACAAGCCTCGTTATAGGGGCTCCCAAAAGGAATTCTTTCGCATTGGCCTTCAATGGGAATCCTTGCGTAGAGGCTCTTACTAGGAATCCTTGTGTCGAGGTTCTTAACAGGAATCCTCTTGCACAGGCTCTCAATAGGCAAAACCATGTGTATTGGGCTTCAATAGGGTGAAAATTGCGCCTTGTCTCGGACACGGAGGTTGTTGACTACAGGGCGTTGCCGTGTAGACGGGGACAATTGATGACAGGGTGGCGCGTGCTACAAAGAAGGCAAGCCGGCGGGCGGGCGGCGGGCGGGCGAGCAGCGGCGGGCGGGAACCGGCGGGCGGCCGGCGGGCGGGCGGGCGGGGATTTTAGTAGACTCCTTAATGATTTTCTCCTGCAGCGGGAGCCTGTTGAAAACTGGGCGTTGTCTTGGAGATGGAGGCTGTTGACTACAGAGTGTTGTCTTAGAGATGGAGGCAGTTGAATACAGGGTGGTGCGTGGTACAAAGAAGGCGGGCGGGCGGGCGGGCGGCGGGCGGGCGGGCCGGCTGGTGGGCGGGGATTTGAATACACTCCTTAATGATTTTCTCTTGCAGCGGGAGCCTGTTGAAAACTGGGTGTTGTCTTGGAGACGGACTCTGTCGACTACCAGATGTTGTCTTGGCGACGGAGGGATTTGATTGCAGGGTGGCGCGTGCTACAAAGGCCGCTGACTACAGGGTGTTGTCTTGGAGACGGAGACAGTCGAGTGCAGGGTGGTGCGCGCTACAGAGAAACCGCGCGGTCGGGCGGGCGGGCGGCGGGCGGGCGGGCGGGGATTTTAATGCGCTCCTGAATGCTTTTCTTTTGCAGCGGGAGCCTGTTGAATACTGGGCGTTGTCTTGGAGACAGACGCCGCTGACTACAGAGTGTTGTCTTGGAGACGGAGGCACTTGAGTACATGGGGGTGCGCGCTAGAAAGAAGGCGGGCGGGCGGGCGGGCGGGGCGGGCGGCGGGCGGGCGGGCGCGCGAGCGGGCGGGCGGGCGGGCGGCGGGCGGGCGGGGATTTTAGTCGACTCCTTAATGATTTTCTTTTGCAGCGGGAGCCTGTTGAATACTTGGCGCTGTCTTGAAGACGGAGGCTGTTGACTTGGAGACGGAGGCAGTTGAGTGCAGGGTGGCGCGCGTTACAAGACGGCGGGCGGGCGGGCGGGCGGGCGGTCCTGTTGTAGGGGATCTCATTAGGAAACCTTTCGTATGGGCTCTCACTAAGAATCCTTTTGCATTGGCTTCCAATAGAAATCCTTGTGTAGAGGCTTTCAATAGGAATCCTTGTGTGGAGGCTCTCAATGGGAATCCTTTTGTACAAGCTTTCAACGAGAATCCATCTGCATTGGGTTTCAATCGGAATCCTTGTGTAGAGGCTTTCAACTATAATCCTTTTTGTAAAGACTCTCAATGGGAATGATTTGCACACGCTCTCACTAGAAATCCATATGTATTGGGTTTCAGTAGAAATCCTTGCGTAGGGGCTCTCAATAGGAATCGTTTCGTAGAGGCTCTCAAGGGGAATCCTTTTGTACAGGCTTTCAATGGGAATACATTTGCATTGGGTTTCGATCGGAATCCTTGTGTATAGGCTTTCAATGATAATCCTTTTTGTGAAGACTTTCACGAGGAATCCTTTTGCAAAGACTTTCAATAGGAATCATTTTGTAAAGGCTGTCAATAGGAATCCTTATGTAGTGGCTCTCAATAGGAATATTTTTGTGGAGCCTTGCAATGGAAATCCTTTTGTAGAGGCTCTCAATAGGAATCCTTGTGCATTGGCTTCCAATAGGAATCCTTCTGCAAAGGCTCTCGATGAGAAACCTTTTTTTTAGGGGCTCTCAAAAAGAATTATTTTGTATTGGCTTTCAATGAGAATTTTTGGTGTAGAGGCTCTCAATAGGAATCCGTTTGTCGAGGCTCTTAACAGAAATCATTGTGCACGGGCTCTCAATAGGCAACGCCATTTGCATGGGGCTTCATAGGGTAGAATATTGGGCTTTGTTTCGGACACGGAGGTTGTCGACGACAGGGTGCTGTCGTGTAGACGAAGACAGTTGAGCACAAGGTGGTGCGTGCTACAGAGAAGGCAAGCCGGCGGGCGGGCGGTGGGCGGGAGCCGGCGGGCGGCCGGCGGGCGGGCGGGCGGGGATTTTAGTAGACTCCTTAATGATTGTCTCCTGCATCGGGAGCCTGTTGAAAACTGGGCGTTGTCTTGGAGATGGAGGCTGTTGACTACAGGGTGTTGTCTTGGAGATGGAGGCAGCTGAGTACAGGGTGGCGCGCGGAACAAAGAAGGCGGGCGGGCGGGCGGGCGGCGGGCGGGCGGGCCGGCGGGCGGGCGGGGATGTGAATACACTCCTTAATGACTTTCTCTTGCGGCGGGAGCCTGTTGAATACTGGGTGTTGTCTTGGAGACGGACTCCGTTGACTACAAGATGTTGTCTTGGAGACGGAGGCAATTGGTTGCAGGGCGGCGCGTGCTACAAAGGCCGCTGACTAGAGGGCGCTGTCTTGGGGACGGAGACAGATGAGCACAAGGTGGCGCGTGCCACAGAGAAACCGGGCGGTCGGGCGGCCGGCGGGCGGGCGGGCGGGGATTTTAGTAGACTCCTTACTGATTTTCTCCTGCAGCGGCAGTCTGTTGAAAACTGGGCGTTGTCTTGGAGATGGAGGCTGTTGACTACAGGGTGTTGTCGTGGAGATGGAGGCAGTTGAGTACAGGGTGATGCGTGGCACAAAGAAGGCGGGCGGGCGGGCGGGCGGCGGGCGGGCGGGCTGGCGGGTGGGCGGGGATTTGGATGCACTCCTTAATGATTTTCTCTTGCAGCGGGTGCCTGTTGAAAACTGGGCGTTGTCTTGGAGACGGACCCCGTCGACTACAGGATGTTGTCTTGGACACGGAGGCAGTTGATTACAGGGTGGCGCGCGCTACAAAGGCCGCTGACTACAGGGCGTTGTCTTGGAGACGGAGACAATTGAATGCAGGGTGGTTTGTGCTGCAGAGAAACCGGGCGGGCGGGGGGCGGGCGGGGGGATTTAAATTGACTCCTTAATGATTTTCTTTTGCAGCGGGGGCCTGTTGAATACCGGGCGTTGTCTTGGAGACGGCGGCCGCTGACTACAGAGTGTTGTCTTGGAGACGGAGGTACTTGAGTGCAAGGAAGTGCGCGCCATAAACAAGGCGGGCGGGCGGGCCGGCGGGGCGGGGGGCGGGCGGCCGGGCGCGCGAGCGGGCGGGCGGGCGGCGGGCGGGCGGGCGGGCGGGCGGGGATTCCAATAGACTCCTTAAGGGTTTTCTCCTGCAGCGAGAGCCTGTTGAATACTGGGCGTTGTCTTGAAGACGGAGACTGTTGACTACAGGATGTTGTCTTGGAGACGGAGGCAGTCCTCAGGAAGGTTTCCGGAAGCTTTTTGGAAGGCTTGTGGAAAAACCTTCCTGGGACCTTGCTAAAACCTCCCCCCCAGGAAGGTGTCCGGAAGGTTTGGGAAAGGTTGTTGGAAAAACCTTCCTGAAACCTTCCTACAAACTTACTCAGGAAGGTTTTTGGAAGGTAGTTGGACGGTTTTTGGGAAAGAAAAAACATCCTGACACCTTCCTAAAACCTTCCTCGGGAAGGTTTTTGGAAGGTTTTGGAAGGTTGTTGGGAAAAAACCTTCCTGGAACCTTCCTGAAAAAAAACCTTCCTCAGGAAGGTCTCCGGAAGGTTTTGTCAAGTTTTTTTTTGTTTTGCGCAAGCCCTTCCTGGAACCTTCCTAAAACCTTCCCCAGGAGGTTTTTGGACGGTTTCCGAAAGGCTTTTGGAAGGCTCGAGGAAAAAAAACCTTTCTGAAACCTTCCCCGGGAAGGTTTTTGGAAGGTTGTCAAAAAACCTTCCCGAAACCTTCCTAAAACCGTCCTCGGGAAGGTTTTTTTGGAAGGCTTCTGGAACAAAAACCTTCCTGAAATCTTTCTAAACCTTCCTCCGGAAGGTTTTTGGAAGGTATTTGGGAGGTCTTTGGAAAAACCTTCCTGGAACCTTCCTAAAACCTTCCTCAGGAAGCTTCCCGGAAGGTTTTTGGAAGGTTTCTTCAAAACAACCTTCCTGGAATCTTCCTAAAACCTTCCTCAGGAAGGTTTTCGGAAAGTCGTTGTAAAAAAACTTTCCTGGAACCTTCCTAAAACCTTCCCCAGGGAGGTTTTTGGACGGTTTTTGGAAGGTTGTCGGACAAGCATTCCTGGAACCTTCCTAAAACCTGCCTCCGGAAGGTTTTTGGCTGGTTTTTGGAATGTTGTTGGAAAAACCTTCCTGGGACCTTCCTAGAACCTTGCTCAGGAAGGTTGTTGGAAGGTTTTTGGAAGGTGTTTCGGAAAACCTGCCTGGAACCTTCCTAAAACCGTCCACGGGAGGGATGTCGGAAGGTTTTCGGAGACATCTTCCTGACACCTTCCTAAAACCTTCCTAAGGAAGGTCTTTGGAAGGCTTTTGGGAAAAAACCTTCCTGAAACCTTCCTAAAACCTTGCTCAGGAGGGTTTTCGAAAGGTTGTTTGGAAGGTTTGTTTGGGGGGGGGCAACCTTTCTGACGCCTTCCTAAAACCTTCCGGATATATATATATATATATATACATATACATACCCCCCCCCCCCCCCTCCCCCCAGCGCCCCCAAACCGCGGACTGGAGGGCATCCTCTCCTTGATCTCTCCACCCTCTCCACACTCTCTCTCTCTCTCTCTCTTTCTCTCTCTCTCTCTCTCTCTCTCTTTCTCTCTCTTTCTCTCTCTCTCTCTCTCTCTCTCTCTTTTCTCTCTCTCTCTCTCTCTCTCTCTCTCCCTCTCTCCCTCTCTCTCTCTCTCTCTCTCTCTCTCTCTTCCTCTCTCCCTGGAGGTCGCGATTTTGGCTGCAGCTTTGCTTTTCTCCTAAACGTCTTTGCGATGTCCGATAATCAGAAGAGCGCCAAAACTCCTGCACAGAAGGAGATCACCCGCCAGAAGCGCCAGCGGGCGGAGGCAGTCGCACAAGGGCGGACCTTCAAGCCCAAGAACGGATGGCATTTCAACACAGAGGACGAGCAGGCACTTTTCAAAAAAGCAAAGCTGGCGCACGACGGGGAGGTTGACAGCGAAAACGACAAGAAGGAGAACAAGGGGAAGAAACAGGAGGACAAGAAGGGGGACGAGAAGGATGACACAAAGGAGGACACGACAGAGAGCACGAAGGAGGACAAGAACGAGGACACCAAGGACAACAAGCTTTCCTGGGAGAAGAGGGTGGAAGCCAAAAAGTCTGCAGCACAGAGCTCCGCTTGGCGCCCTGCGCACGAGAAGGACGACAGGAAGGAGGACAAGACGGAGAGCAGGAAGGAGGACAAGAACGAGGACACGAAGGACAACGAGCTTTCCTGGAAGGAGAGGCTGGAGGCCAAAAAGGCTGCAGCGCAGAGATCCACTTGGCGCCCTGCGTGCTGGTTCTACAACAACGCCATTTGCATCAAAGGGAGCGACTGCCCCTTCTTCCACAGGGCCCAGAAGAAGCCCCGCGAACCCTGCCGCAAGTTCGCGCAGGGCCTCTGCTACCGAGGCAACAACTGCTGGTACGCGCGCCTGGGGGGGAAGGGGGTGGACAAGAGCAAGGGGGAGACGAAGCAGAACGACAAGACGAACGAGAACACAGAGGAGGTGAAGAAGGAGGAGAGCAAGGAGGTGGAGAAGGACGGGCCCGAGGTGCAAAAGACGGGGGACCAACTGCAGGAGACGCCCAAGGAAAGGGCACTCGACGAGGAGATCCTTCAGCAAAGCCGCGCGGGCGAGTGGGGGCAGTGCACGACCAAGACCAACAAAACAGTCGTGCGCTCCAAGGCCACAGGGGAGGTGCGCTTCACCCCGCCCGCGCAGAACGAAATTGAACAGGAGGACGCGAAGTTCGCTGACTTGAAAAAGGCGCTTCTTTTGAAGAACAACCAGATGCATTTCAAGGTGGCCAATTTGGCCGCAAAGTACAACATCAAGTTGGAGGGGCTGAACAAGGACAGTCGGCGGGGCCAAAACAGGCAGGAGAAGGAGGAAGAAGAGGAGGAGTAGGAGGAGGAGGAGGAGGAGGACGGGAAGGATGTCAGATAGGAAAAAAAAAAAAACGAGGACACCACCGATGCCCCAATTTCCCCCCTCTTTTTTTCGTCTGTTTGATTACCTCCGTCCTCCGTATTGTTTTCCCAGCGAAGGAGGTCGATAAAGTGCGCGCCGCTGAGGCGCGGAGGCAGGCGGATTTCAACTGCCGCCGCCGGCGGGCGCTGCAGGGTTGTAAACTGTAAATTGTCATAGGGTGGGCATTGCGCGTCTTGTTTTTCGCTCGCCTCAGTTTCGGATGGGGCCGAAGCCAACTGGAGAGAAACGACAGAAACGCTCACCATTCTCTACAACTGCATCGAGAACGGCATCGAGCGGGCCCCCGAGGAGTACAACGTGCTGAGGGACAAGCAGCTCCGCTTCATGAAGGGGTTGCTCGACAAGGGCGCCGCGCCCATGCCCGTGCCGGTTAAGAGGGAGCTCGTCGACGGCAGCGAGGACGACGCAGACGCGGCGCTCCGCGAGCCTCTGCCAAGACTGCCCCATCGCATCAAGTGGGCCAGGTCTTTCGGGAGCATCCCAGGCGGCCAGATTGACATCACGACGCCGCCGCGCGCGGCCCGCGCGTCGTCATCCGCGGACATCGCCCCCGAGAGCGCCCACGACGCCAGCTGCCCCCTGGGCACTCAGGATGTGGATGCTGCTATGGCCGACGCGGATCTCGGGGACCAGATGGGCCTTGGCGGGGGCATGTCTGGCGATACTGACTGAGCGGGCGGCCGGCAGCCAACGCGGCGCTTCGGCCTTGCGTCGATTCATCCCCTGATTGAGCAGGGGGTGGCCAACGGCCATAGCTGCCCCTTTGCTATATAAAACACGCGCCCCCGTTGATAGTGCGGGCACAGCAAACGACGGCATGCCATACTCATTGAAAACGCCATATCTGCCTGGCTCCGCTATGCCTGCCTCTTTCTTGTCTCCCTCTGTCCTCGGCTCCTCTTTGCTGCTGGTTCCCTCTCCCTGCTGTTGACTAGGAAGCACCAACTGATCGTGTTCTCCTCCGTTTCCCCGTCCGTCTCCTCCTCGTTCTCCGTTCCTCCTCCTTCTCCTCCTCCCCCTCTCCTCCTCCCCCTCCCCCTCCTCTTCCTCCTCCTCCTCCTCCTCCTCATCCTCCTCCACCTCCTCCTCCTCCTCCTCCTCTTCCTCCTCCTCACCCCCCGACGCATTGCGGAGTACTGCCATACCTTGACCCCCTCCTTGCTCCCCCCCTCCCCGTCTTCCTCCGCCTCCCTCAGGGACAGTGTGCCAGGCAGGAAACCTTGCGAAAACACAAATAATTCGGATATATTGTTGGTGGTTTTCTTAAGGAAACCCTGTAAAAAGCACACATAAAACTGATATGTTTGGTGGTTTTCTTTAGGGAACCCTGTAAAAACACAGATAAAACTTATATTTTAAGGTTTTCTGGAGATGGCGCCCCCCTCCCCCTCCTCCCCGTCCTCCTCCGCCTCCCTCAGGGACAGTGGCGCCACCTCCAGAAAACTTTAAACTATCAGTTTTATATGTGTTTTTACATTGTTTCCTTAAGAAAACCACCAAACATATCAGTTTTATTTGTGTTTGTACAGGGTTTCCTTAAGAAAACCACCGAAAATATCAGAATTATCTGTGTTTTCACCGGGTTTCCTGCCTGGCACACTGTCCCTGAGGGGAGCGGAGGAGGACGGGGAGGAGGGGGAGGGGGGGCGCCATCTCCAGAAAACCTTAACATATCAGTTTTATCTGTGTTTTTTTACACGGTTTCATAAAGAAAACCACCAACTATATCAAAATTATTTGTGTTTTACAAGGTTTCCTTCCTGGAGAAAACCACCAAAAATATCAGAATTTTCTGTGTTTTTACAAGGTTTCTATGATGAGGGTGAGGAGGAGGAAGAGGAGGAGGAGGAGGTGGAGGAGGAGGAGGAGGAGGAAGAGGAGGAGGAGAAGGAAAATTATTTGTGTTTTACAAGGTTTCCTTCCTGGAGAAAACCACCAAAAATATCAGAATTTTCTGTGTTTTTACAAGGTTTCTATGATGAGGGTGAGGAGGAGGAAGAGGAGGAGGAGGAGGTGGAGGAGGAGGAGGAGGAGGAAGAGGAGGAGGAGAAGGAGGAGTACGGAGAACGAGGAGGAGACGGAGAGGGAAACGGAAGAGGAGAACGCGCAGTGGTGCTTCGTTTGGTTTGGGTGGTCTGGGGGTGCTGGGGTGAGGGGGCCGACATACCCCCCCCCCCATGGCCCCCAAACACTGGAAGGAGCCGCCCCTTCCTGATTCTCTCCACCCTCTCCACACTCTCTCTCTCTCTCTCTCTCGCTCTCTCTCTCCCTCTCTGTCTCTCTCTCTCTCTCTCTCTCTCTCCCTCTCTCTATCTCTCTCCCTGGAGGTCGCGATTTTGGCTGCAGCTGTGCTCTCCTAAACGTCTTTGCGATGTCAGATAATCAGAAGAGCACCAAAACCCCTACACAGAAGGAGATCACCCGCCAGAAGCGCCAGTGGGCGGAGGCAGTCGCACAAGGGCGGACCTTCAAGCCCAAGAACGGATGGTATTTCAACACAGAGGACGAGAGGCACTTTTCAAAAAAGCAAAGCTGGCGCACGACGGGGAGGTTGACAGCGAAAACGACAAGAAGGAGAACAAGGGGAAGAAACAGGAGGAGGACAAGAAGGGGGACGAGAAGGATGACACAAAGGAGGACACGACAGAGAGCACGAAGGAGGACAAGAACGAGGACAACAAGGACAACAAGCTTTCCTGGGAGAAGAGGGTGGAAGCCAACAAGTCTGCAGCACAGAGCTCCGCTTGGCGCCCTGCGCACGAGAAGGACGACAGGAAGGAGGACAAGACAGAGAGCAGGAAGGAGGACAAGAACGAGGACACGAAGGACAACAAGCTTTCCTGGAAGGAGAGGCTGGAGGCCAAAAAGGCTGCAGCGCAGAGATCCACTTGGCGCCCTGCGTGCTGGTTCTACAACAACGCATTTGCATCAAAGGGAGCAAGGGGGGTCGACCATATATATTATATAATATATAATATATATATCTTATATATATAATATATATATATATAAGAGAGATTGTTGGTCGGCTTGTGGAAAAAAAACCTTCCTGAAACCCTCCTAAAACCTTCCCCAGGAAGGTTTGTGAAAGGTGTTTGGAAGGTTTGTGGATTTCCTGAAACCTTCCTAAAACCTTCCCTAGGGAGGTTTTTGAAAGGTTGTTGGAAGTTTATTCGAAAACAAACCTCCCTGAAACCTTCCTAAAACCTTCCTCAAACATGTTTTGTTTGTAAGGTTGTTGGACAGCTTTGGGAAACAACCTTCCTGAAACCTTCCTAAAACCTTCCTCAGGAAGATCTCCGGAAGGTTTTTGGGAGGCCTTTTGGAAAAAAACCTTCCTGAAACCTGCCTGAAACCTTCCTCAGGAAGGTTTCCAGACAGTTTTGGGAAGGTTCTGTTTTATATAAAAAACCAAGAACAACCTCATTGAAACCTTCAAAAAACCTTCAGGGAGGTTTTTGGAAGGTTTTTGGGGCAACCTTCCTGAAACCTCCCTGAAACCTTCCTCAGGAAGGTTTCCGGAAGGTTTTTGGAAGGTTTTTAGACACAACCTTCTTGAAACCTTCCTCAGGAAGGTTTTTGGAAGGTTTGGGGAACAAAAACCTTCCTGGAACCTTCCGAAAACCTTCCTCGGGAAGGTTTCCGGAAGGTTGTTGGAAGGTTTTTGGGAAAACCTTCCTGAAACCAAAAGCCTGCATCAGGACTGTGTTTTGTATGGTTTTTGAAAGGTTTTTGGAACAAGCCTTCCTGACACCTTCCAAAAACCTTCCTCAGGAAGGTTGTTGTAAGGTTGTAGTTAGGTTGTTTGAAAAGAAAAAAAAACTTCCTGGAACCTTCCTAAAACCTCAGGAAGGTTTACGGAAGGTTTTCTGGAAGGTTTTTGGAAAAACCTTCTTGGAACCTTCCTGAAACCTTCCTCAGGAATGTTTCCGGAAGGTTTTTGGAAGGTTTTTGGAAAAAAGCCTTCCTGAAACCTTCCTACAACCTTCCTCAGGAAGGTTTTCGGAAGGTTTTGTTTTTCTTTTGGGGGGAAACCTTCCTGGAACCTTCCTAAAACCTTCCTCAGGAAGGTTTTTGGAAGGTTTTTGGGAAAACCTTCCTGGAACCTTCCTAAAACCTTCTTCAGGAAGGTTTCAGAAGGGGTTGGCCGAACTGCCGCACCCAACTGGGCGGTACCCACTCCCCTCTCCCCACCACGCCCACCTACCCCCCCCCCGTCCCGCGGCCTTTTTGCCTTCCCCCCCGCGAGCACCCCCTGGCCCGTTCCGGCCGACCGTGCCCCCGCCACCCCGTCCTCTGCGCACCCCCTAGCTTATTCCGACCGACCGTGCCCCCTCTCCCCTGCCTGTCATGTGCGCGCCACCCCCCGTGCTCATCCCGACCGACCGTGCCCTCCCCCTGCCCCCCGCCCCCCCCTCCTCGCCATATCCCTCCCCCTCGCCGCCCGCCCTCGGTTATGCCGGCCGACCGCTCTCCCTCTCTCGCGCCCCCCACTCCCTCGCCCCGCTGCCTTTTTGCCTCTTCCCGCGACCCCCCCCTGGCTTATTCCGACCGACCGTGTTCCCGCCCCCCCGCCCTCCGCGCCACCCCTGGCTTTTTCCGACCGACCGCGCTGCCCCCCCATTCAGACCGACCGTGCCCCCCTTCCCCCCTGCCTTCCGACCCCTTTCCTCGCCGTTCCCTTCCCTTCCTTTTCCTTTTCCTTATTCAGACCGACCGTGCTCCCCTTCTCTCCCCCTGTCCCGTGCCCCGCCTTGGCTTATTCTGATTCCCTCCCCCCTCGCCCCCGCCCTGGCTTATTCCGACCGACCGTGCCCGCCTCCCTTCTCCCTGTCCCGCGCCATCTCCCCGCCCCGTGGCCTGCCCGCCCCATCTGGCTTCTGACTGACCGCGCCCCCCTCCTCTCTTTGTCCTCCGCCCCCTCCCCTCTCCATTTCCCTCCCCTCTGGCCCCCTCCTGGCTTATTCCGACCGACGGTGCCCGCTCCCCTCTCCCTGTCCCGCGCCCTCTCCCCCCTCCGCAACCTATTTGCCCTCCCTCCCACAACCCCCCCCCCCGATTCCGACCGACCGGTGCCCCCCTGGCTAATTCAGACCGACCGTGCCCCCTCCCCTCTGCCTGTCCCGTGCCCCCTCCTGGCTTATTAATCCACCGGACCGGTGCCCTACATCCTCCCCCTGCCACCCCTTTCCCCCCTCGCGCAGCCCCAAACGCCCCCTCCCCCTCGCCCCCGCCTTGGCTTATCCCGACCGACCGTGCCCCCTCCTCTCTCCCTGCCCCCCGCCCCCCCCCCGCCCAATGGCCTCTTTGCCTCCCCCCACGAAACCACACCTGGCGTATTCCGACCGACCGTGCCCCCGCCCCCCCGTCCTCTGCGCCACCCTTGGCTTATTCCGACCGGCCGTGCCCCCTCCCTTGCGCCTGCCCCGTGCCCTCCCTCCCCGGCCTTATTCCAACCGACCGCGCCCCTCTCCTCTCCCCATCCCCCCACGCTCACTTTTCCCTTGTTCCGGCCAACCTTGCTCCCCTCCCCTCTCCCTGCCCCCGTGCCCCGCCTTGGCCTAGTCCGGCCGACCGCGCCCCCCTCGTCTCCCTGTCCTCCGCCCCCTCCCACTCTCCGTTCTCCGCCTCCTTCCCACCCTGGACTAATTCGGACCGACCGTGCACCCTCCCCTCTCCCTGCCCCGTGCCCGTCCCCGTCCCGTGGTCTTTTGCCCTGATCCCCAGACCCCCCCCCCCCCCTCCTCCCAGCTCATTCCGACCGACCGCAGCCCCCGCCCCCTTGTACACCCTTCGCCCGCGCCCCCCAAGGCTTCTTTCCAACCGATCGTGCCCCTCCTCTCTGCCCGCTCCCGGCACGCCCCCTGGCCTGATTCAGACCGACGCGCCGTCTCCCCTCCCCTTCCCTCTGCCCATCGCCCTCCTTTTCCTTCATTCGACCGACGTGTCCCCTCCCCTCTACTTGTCCCGTGCCCTCCCGGCTTATTCCGACGACCGTGCCCCTCCCCTCCTCTCCCTGTCCTCGCCCCGTCTCCCCTCTCCTGTCCCTTCCCCCTCGCGCCCCTTTTCCTTATTCCGACCGACCGTGCCCCCCTGTCGAGAGCTCCCAGGCCGAACCCAAAGACCCCCTCCAAAGCCCCGAGAATGCTTCCGGAGGCAACGCGCACCGACGGACATGGCTCGCCCCAATCATTGGCCGTCATGTCGCAGCAGTCGCACTTTTGCCTCACCAGCCACAGATTGCCGCCATCGCCATCACTCCTTGCACCCCACCAGTGGTTGTATGATCCTTGGCACGCGTGCCTCTGGTTGGCAGAGGCCTGTTGCTGCTTAGGATCGTTGCCTCTCTCTCCCTCGCCCCCTTCCTACCGCCCGGCTGCTGTTCCAGTTTGTATGAATGTAAATATACAAACAAATATCGCTTCTCTCTCCCCCTCTCCCCTTCCATCTTCCCACCGTGATTATCCCCATCTCTCCTCGGCCCTCTGCCAATGCTTCATTGCCCCACGCCCTCGTTCTCCCCAATATCCCGCTCCCCTTCTCACCTTCCTACTCCCCCTCCTCCTCATCCTCCTCATCCTCCTCATATTCCTCCACACCCTCCTCCTCCTTCTCCTCCTCCTCCTCCTCCTCATCATCATCATCATCACCATCACGATCATCATGTTCAATATCATCATCCTCACCACCATCAGCATCATCGTCATCATCACCACCATCAGCATTATCATCATCGTCCCCTTCCCAACCATCATCGTCATCATCATGGTCATCATCATCATCATCATCATCATCATCATCATCATCATCATCATCATCATCATCACCAACATCATTAACATCGTCACCGTCATCATCGTCATCAGCATCGTCATCATCGTAATCCTCGTCCTGATCCTCATCATCAGCAGCATCATCAGCATCATCATCAGAATCAGCATCATCAACATCAGCATCATTAACATCACCATGACCACCACTATCACCATCATAATCACCATCACGATCATCATCATCAGCATATATCAGCATCATCGTCAGTATCGCCATCATCATGACAGCGTTAACATCAGCATCTGCATCATCATCATTATCAGCATCATCACCAGCAGCATCATCATCATCATCATCATCAGCATCATCATAATCACCATCATCATCATCAACATCATCATCATCAGCATCATCATTATCATCATCATCAGCATCATCATCATTATCATCATCTGCATCATCATCACCACCATCAACAACAGTATCGTCAACATCAGTATCATCATCATCATCATCATCATCATCATCATCATCATCATCATCATCAGCATCATCATCATCATCATCAGCATGATTAGCATCAACATCATTATCATCAGCAGCATCGTCATTCTCCTCGTCCTCCTTCCTCCTGACCTCCTCCTATTCCCCTGCTCGTGTTCCTCAATCCTCCACGTTCCCTAAACAGAGCCCCATCAATTCCCTAGAGTCCGCCCCCAAATCAACAACAAAAACGAGAGCCCGCCCCAAATACCTTTTGGGTCCCTCAAACATTACCCTGTGACGTACCCAACCCATTTGTATCATGGGAAACGAGGAGTTGGCCGAAACTTGCATGGACAATCAAATTGCAGGATCCGTTGTTTGATATGTAACCTACTTGGGACGCGCGCCTATGGCATGATGCGCAGGAGAACCATACAAGAACGAGGGGCGACAACTACAGGCTTGAAGAGGACATGGGGAGTCGGGAACGAAGAGCAGGAGAAAGACGTGCGGGAAGCCCACTGTGCTGGGCCCCCCAACAGGCCTCGAAAGTGGCGACAGCTTCACAGATCGCAGCCCCCCAGGGATGGCGAGGTCACATTTGAATCCGCGGTGACTACCCACTGTGCTGGGCCCCCCAGCAGGCCTCGAAAGTGGCGACAGCTTCACAGATCGCAGCCCCCCAGGGATGGCGAGGTCTAATTTGAGTCTGCGGTGGGTACCCACTGTGCTGAGCCCCCCAGCAGGCCTCGAAAGTGGCGACAGTTTCACAGATCGCAGCCCCCCAGGGATGGCGAGGTCTAATTTGGGTCCGCGCGTGGCGTCACTGCGCTGGGCCCCCCCAGCAGGCCTCGAACGTGGCGACAGTTTCACAGATCGCAGCCCCCCAGCATCAGACAGTTCCAGGCGGAGTCCTGTGAGGTTTCCGCCGTGGGACCGTGAGTACCCACTGTGCTGTGCCCCTCAGCAGGCCTCGAAAGTGGCGACAGTTTCACAGATCGCAGCCCACCAGGGATGGCGAGGTCTAATTTGAATCTGCGGTGAGTACCCACTGTGCTGGGCCCCCCAGCAGGCCTCGAAAGTGGCGACAGTTTCACAGATCGCAGCCCCCCAGGGATGGAGAGGTCTAATTTGACTCCGCGGTGGGTACCCGCTGTGCTGGGCTCCCCAGCAGGCCTCGAAAGTGGCGACAGTTTCACAGATCGCAGCCCCCCAGGGATGGCGAGGTCTAATTGGAGTCCGCGGTGGGTACCCACTGTGCTGGGCCCCCCAGCAGGCCTCGAAAGTGGCGACAGTTTCACAGACCGCAGCCCCCCAGGGATGGCTAGAGGGTCCCATTTTTAGAAGACCAACCGTGTGGTACCCACTGCGATGGCCCCCACAGACAGCTCGAAAGTGGCGACAGTTTCGCAGATCGCAGCCCACCAGGGATGGCGAGGTTTAATTTGAGTCCACGGTGAGTACCCACTGTGTTGGGCCCCCCAGCAGGCCTCGAAAGTGGCGACAGTTTCACATATCGCAGCCCCCCAGGGATGGCGAGGTCTAATTTGAGTCCGCGGTGAGTACCCACTGTGCTGGGCCCCCCAGCAGGCCTCGAAAGTGGCGACAGTTTCACAGATCGCAGCCCCCCAGGGATGGCGAGGTCCCATTTGAATTCGCCGTGATGTACCCACTGTGCTGGGCCCCCCAGCATGCCTCGAAAGTGGCGACAGTTTCACAGATCGCAGCCCCCCACGGATGGCGAGGTCTAATTTGGGTCCGCGCGTGGCGTCACTGTGCTGGGCCCCCCAGCAGGCCTCGAAAGTGGCGACAGTTTCACAGATCGCAGCCCCCCAGGGATGGCGAGGGCTAATTTGAATCCGCCCGTGGCGTCACTGTGCTGGGCCCCCCAGCAGGCCTCGAAAGTGGCGACAGTTTCACAGATCGCAGCCCCCCAGGGATGGCGAGGTCTAATTTGAGTCCGCGGTGTGTACCCACTGTGCAGGGCCCCCCAGCATGCCTCGAAAGTGGCGACAGTTCTCGTTTGAAAGTGGCGACAGTTTCACAGATCGCAGCCCCCCAGGGATGGCGAGGGCTAATTTGAATCCGCCCGTGGCGTCACTGTGCTGGGCCCCCCAGCAGGCCTCGAAAGTGGCGACAGTTTCACAGATCGCAGCCCCCCAGGGATGGCGAGGTCTAATTTGAGTCCGCGGTGTGTACCCACTGTGCAGGGCCCCCCAGCATGCCTCGAAAGTGGCGACAGTTTCACAGATCGCAGCCCCCCAGGGATGGCGAGGTCCCATTTGAGTCCGCCGTGTGTACCCACTGTGCAGGGCCCCCCAGCAGGCCTCGAAAGTGGCGACAGTTTCACAGATCGCAGCCCCCCAGGGATGGCGAGGTCTAATTTGAATCTGCGTGTGGCGTCACTGTGCTGGGCCCCACAGCAGGCCTCGAAAGTGGCGACAGTTTCACAGATCGCAGCCCCCCAGGGATGGCGAGGTCTAGTTTGAACCCGCGGTGGCTACCCACTGTGCTGGGCCCCCCAGCAGCCCTCGAAAGTGGCGACAGTTTCACAGATCGCAGCCCCCCAGGGATGGCGAGGTCCCATTTGAGTCCGCCGTGTGTGCCCACTGTGCTGGGCCCCCCAGCAGGCCTCGAAAGTGGCGACAGTTTCACAGATCGCAGCCCCCCAGGGATGGCGAGGTCTAATTTGAGTCTGCCCGTGGCGTCACTGTGCTGGGCCCCCCAGCAGGCCTCGAAAGTGGCGACAGTTTCACAGATCGCAGCCCCCCAGCTGGCACGCAGCGACGAGCGAGGCAAAAGGCAAGGGGGAAGAGAGGGGCGGGAAGGAGGCAAGGCGACGCGCGAGCAGTGCTCTAATCAAAACGAGAACCCAACGCAGGAGGGTTGGGAAAAACTCACTCTTCCTTGCCTGTGGCCGAAGAGAAGGCCTCCAATGTCTCCAGGGGTCCGGAAATCGGGGTCTCCATGCACGGTATCTGCGGAGATGTGGGTCTCTGGAGGTCTCTGAAGGTCGGTTGAAGGCCCCCAAGGCCCCCCAGAGGCCCCCAGAAGCATCGGATGCCCTCGGGAGTGCCCGGAGGCCCAGAAAGCATGCAGAAAGTACTGTCACCATGGATCCTCGATCATCTGGACCTGCCCCAGAAAGGATGCGGGGCGCGCCAGCAGAAGCGGCGGCTCGGGTTGCTGGGCTCCCCCTGGCACCTCCAGCGCCGAGAGAGGGCTGGCCGTAGTACTCAACGCTGTCGCCGACGCCGCCGCCGCCGCTGACGGGAGGGCGAACAACCAGCGGGGGGCAGAGGTCTGGGAGGAGCCGCCGGGGGAGGGAATGAGGGAGAAACGTGCCATTCGCGCGGCGAGCAAGCTCTACGGACTTGGGGGGTTCTCCTGAGAGCCGCCCGAGAAGCACTGGGCTAAGGCAAAAGCGGCCGCGCACCAACTCCATGCCGCGACTGGATCAACGCCAGTCCGCCAACCGTGCCCCGCCCTATTGCCTCCCATCCCCCCCACAACCCTGCCCTGCCCTCCCCCCCGCAGCTCCAACCCCTCCAACGTCCCTTGCCACTCCTTGCAAGCCTCTCCCACCCTATCCAGTTCCCTCCCCTTGCTCGCTCCCATCAGCTTAGCTGCCCTCCCAATCCCCCCCCCATCCTATCGCAATCTTCCTCCCATCCACTTCCCCCTCCCCTTCCCGCTCTCCTCCTCCTCCCCCTCGCACTGCGCCTGCCCAACCCCCCTCGTTCCCTCACTCCCCGCCTCCCATCCATTGTATTTGTAAATAAATATTCCCTGTCGCACCACTAGACGTGTCGATCGGTCGGGCCAGGCATTTCGCCTGAGCCTTCCTCACTACCTATGACCCTGGAAGCTTGAATATTGCAGCAATTTCCTAGTTGGAGGGCGGGTGGTGTTCACAATGTGGCTCCCGCCTTGGTGCCGCGCACATTCTTTTCAAACACTTGCAACATATTCAATGATGGAGAGCGGGTGTTTTTCAGCATGTTGCTCTGGTCTTTGCGCTGCGTATGTTCGACTCGGAACCTTGCAGCCGGCTCATGGATGGAAGGCTGCTCCTGTTTCCCAACCCTCCTGTGTTGGGTTCTCGTTTTGAATAGAGCACTGCGTGGTCCGTCCCACCTCCTCCTCGTCCTCCTCCTCCTCACTCGACTCAGTCCTACAGCACTCCTACTCACCTCCCCACCCTCCTCCTCCTCCTCCTCCCCTCCTCCCTCCTCCCCTCCTACTCCTCCTCCGCTGCCGTAGCGGGTGTGGCGCCCCCACCAGCCCTCAGGGGGGCGGCCCTGAGCGTCGGTCCTGGGGGTCATGCACTAAACCGAAGCCACTTTGGGGCGTTGCAAAATCCGAATTGATCATTCATCTGTCAGGTGGGGGGAGGAGGAGGAGGAGGAGGAGGAGGAGGAGGAGGAGGAGGGGACGGAGGAGGGGGAGGGGAGGGAGGAGGAGGAGGAGGAGGAGGAGGAGGAGGAGGCGCAAGGCCCGCGAGGCAGCAGGGGCGGCCCGGCAGGGGCGGGGACAGGAGAGAGGAGGGCCGGTCGGGGGCGTTGGCGGTCGGTTCGGCGGTGGTCGCCGTGGTCACGGCGCTGCCGTGCTGTTGGAGGTGGTGGTCACGGTGCCTGTCGGCGGTGGTCGCGCCGGTTGTCGTGCCGGTCCTGGTCCTGGGGCGGCGAAGTGCGAAACTGTCACCGATTTCGTGGGCTCCCAGAAGCCACCATAAGGCTCCAGAAAGCCCGTTGTGCCCGCAACGCGGTATCTGGGGTCATCTTGCTCGTGGGTGTCCGTCGGCGGCGAGTCCAGCAACCACACCAAACTCTTGTGCGTGCACGGGAATGAGGAAACAATGTTTTACGGTACTGGCCGGTGGTGTTGCAGCCGACCGCCCAGGCAACAATTGTCACAGGTGACCCCCCGATGTTTGCAGTAAATCCTTGTCGTTCCCTGGGGGTGGATCTTCCCTGTGGGGGCCTTTGTCGGGATTCGCGCCTCCGGGAAGGGAACGGGATTCACCCATAGACTTCAACTCAAATCCGCACAGACCCCGGGCAGCACGTGCGGCCCAGGGGGAGGCGGACTGCTCACCCATCCCACCACCACACGGGGGATGCGAAGACCCTGTGAGCGGGACGGGGTGGGCACAGAGGGGGCCAACATATGGCTCCCCGTACCCGGGTCGTGGCCATCACGGGCCTCTTCTTGAGTTGAGGCGCCAATCGGTCTCTTGGGTGGGCACCATTGGCCAATCCACAACCCAAGAAAGAACACCACAAACCCTGCGCCGTTCTTTGACACTTCATTGCGACATGCATTTGACTATTTCACTTGATGCTCCAACCTCTCTCCAGATTGGGCCGTGACCGGGACTTGATTCCCCTGCCGGCCGTCCACTGCCCCCGCACTGACCTCAGAAAAATTACAGAACTTGTGAAGGGGGAGGGCGGGAGGGTTTTTTGTCGTCATCTTCGCTTTCCGTTGCCCTTTCAGGCTCCTTTGGTTTGCGACCGCAATCGGTTCGGTCACCCTTCTTGCCATGACAGTCGGCAGCTGGCAGCAGCATCGTCCCAGGGGAGATCCTCGCGCGATGCTCGTTAGGAGTTAGGAGGGTCAACGGGAGCGTCGCAGCAGAAGCCGTAGCCACCATAGGGCACGGACGTGGGACACGGGCACGAGCCACCATAAGGCTCGGGACATGGAGCGAACCCTTGCCCATCATGGGGCCGGCGGCCGCTCCAGGAGCCACCACAAGGCTCCAGAAAGCCCGTTGTGCCCGTAACGCGGTATCTGGGGTAATTTGGCCGTGTTTGTGTGTCGGCGGCGAGTCCAACAACCGCACCAAACTCTTGTGCGTGCACGGGAATGATGAATCAATTGGAATCAGACTTAGCGGTGCGATCTCGCACTGCATTATTTCGACCGACCGACCGTGCCTGAGATGTGCTGGGTCCGTGTGCTGGGATGCGTGACTGCCACGGTGTGCTGGGCCAGGCTGCGTGCTGGGATGTGTCGGTGTACTGCCTCGGTGTGCTGGGACCGGCGTGCAGACATGTGTGAAAGTACTCGGATGTGCGCTAGAGGTGCTGGGATGTGTGGAAGCGTGCCATGTGTGCTGGGTATGTGCTGCCTCCGTGTGTTGGAATGTGTGATTGCCTCGGTGTGCTGCGATATGTGCTGGCCGTGGCACACGTGGATGTGCGCTGGGGTTGCTGGGATGTGTGGAGGTGTGCCGAGGTGTGTGCTGGGTTGTGCTGCCTCCGTGTGCTGGAATGTGTGATTGCCTCGGCGTGCTGCGATATGTCCTGGCCGTGGCCTCCCTGGGTGTGCTGGAATGCGTGCTCGGTGTGCTCAGTGCTGGCCTGAGTCGGTGTACTCTTTCGGCGTGCTGGGATGTGTGCTGCCTCCGTGTGCTGGCATATGTGATGGGATAGTCTTTTGTCTGAATATTCATAATCCCTGCAAGATGTTGCGTTGATGTCTCATGGTCAGTGGGCTTCGCCGATGACATGGGGGAGAAAGGATAATGCCGTCGAGCATGCAATAGGGCAACCCTGAAGGGAGGAGGCCGGCCTGCCGACCGACGCACGCGCGCGCGCCGCGGGCTCGCTCCTTTTCCGTTTCCCTAAAGCCAAACAGCTACAGGATAAACATCAAAGTCAAGAAGAGAAGCAGACAGTGCAAGCAAGGCTAGAGAGCAGGACGGGCAGCAGGATGGCGGCGCGGAAGGAGTGCATTAACTCCCCCCGCGGCGGGATCCGCAGAGTCGCCCCGACCCCCAACCCACCTGGCCTGCACATATGCACAGCCACCGGAGCGAACCCCAAAAGCATTTTACCGCTCAACGGTGGTTGCCAGGGGGCGGAAGACCGAAGTAACCCGACGAACCCCGCCTGAGCTAATATTTTGGCAGCTCAGGCCGCAATGCCCATACAGACCTGGTGCACCCGCTTCATGATGAACTATTGACCGGCATCGACACAGTCGCAATGGTCCTTCTTGTACTGCACTATCTCTGCCAATCATTCCTCCAATCTCGAGAGATCATCCCAGGGGTCACTGTTGCGCCAGTTCCACTGGTACTGATCTCTTGGATAATTGTCACGCCTGCTCGAAATCCAGCTGTCTGGCTGGTCCTTGCCCTGGCCTTTTTCGGGCGGCCTCGCCTTCGGTGCAGGAGGTGGCGGAGGCTCTGGCAAGGTACTTGGCGTCCAAGGATCACGTTGGAACTTGTCGTTGAAATCGTTCAAACTAAGCCATTGCCAAGTTTTGGTATGACCAGCGACATTCTGATGGCGAGTCAATTGAACATAATCTCCTTGTACTTCCCCATTCATTCTTGCCCTCGTGGTCCAGCGTCGCGCCCCAGCCGCCATCGCTCGCGCGGCCGCCCGTTTCTACAGTGGGCTCATCTGCCCACGACTGGATCCGATCAGGGTCAATCCAGCCGGCATCGCTGCCCAACGCGGCTGGGCCGGCGGGCGCGGGAGTATAAGGAGCGGTCCTATAGGATTGCCTCTCCCCCCGATATCTCGGCCTCGATGCTGCGCGAGAATGCCGCTGGGCCCTCGGCCCCGAGGCGGCAGCGCCGATCGGGGCGCTGGCTTCAGCTATCATAACTGCGGCATCTGCTGGGGAATCAGCTGGGATAGTCTCTGTGGGAGAGTCGGCTGGGCCGCCCTCCTCCTTTTTCTTCTTGAGGGAATGGGTGAGACCAATGGCATCGTCTGTGCTGCAGAATCCAAAACGGCTGTTAGATACACAAACCCTGGCATTAAATGGGGAGTCTGTAGACGCACGCATGAAAACAATAGCACCGTGAATGATTCTGCAATTTTGTCTGACAGTCTCCGATACCTCATATCGCAATCCTTTGGCCCATTCGTGGAGTAGGTCGAATAATTCGATCGCGGGCCAAATTCGGCAATCCAAGGAAAATGCATCACGCGATGTTTCGCGAGAGATGTCTGCATAAGTAATCTGTGTTGCGCTGTACTTCGCATCGCGGAAATGCAGCGCAGAGACCCGCAGACATGAACAATAAGATTACTTCTCGCACGACCAATTCGGTCAAACGGTTCGGCCCATCTTCTATCCGCGAGCTCGGACACTTCAAGCGGCGCATCATGAACAACGCCAGTGTCCAACGGCGCCGAGGCCAGGGATGTTGGCAAATATTCAAAGATGAATTGCGCTGCAACTTTGATAATTCCCAGCCGAGCACATGCTCCAACATTGCGCTTCGCAATGGACCTGCAACCAAATATAGAAATCAAATCAAGCCAAAAAGGCAGCGTTCGCGTCGGGATAGCCAGCTTGTGTCGCTGTATAATGGTGTGGTCGTTTACGCCTTTCGGCAGTTCGGCTTTCTCTTCGCGGGATACTATTGCTTCATCAGGACGGCCGGGCCGTCGATGGAGTTAAGCAATCACCTTGGAATCTACGTCTCCTACTGTATTCGATGTGGAAATGTTGTTGGTTTCGGTCAAGTTGTCCGTTAACACTTGAGCTGATGGAACTATTGCTCCCATGTCCACCTGTTGTCGTTCCCATTGCTCCCAACCTAATTCTGGGCATATTTGCTCAGCACTAACGTGTTCCCAATCGAAAACAGGAAGGGCAGAACATCTTAACGGACGAGCGCATTGATCTAAGTCAGGCGTCCAAATCAACGGCCACGATTGGGCAGCAATCGGGGCATCTTCCCCATACTTGTACTTCAGCCAATCAATGAATGGGAGCTT
The DNA here is from genome assembly GCA_963575745.1 of Prorocentrum cordatum. Taxonomy (NCBI): domain Eukaryota; class Dinophyceae; order Prorocentrales; family Prorocentraceae; genus Prorocentrum; species Prorocentrum cordatum. The sequence goes on along the minus strand of CAUYUJ010012425.1, from coordinate 400,653 downwards.
GAGTGGTTCCAGATACTGGAATTATGGCTCATGACGCACCCGCGGCTGTGCCGTGGCGCTGTCAGGTTTCCAGGGAGGGACAGTCCCCGGTTGCGAATTTGAAAATGTTCGGCCCGCCAAAAGCAGCCCGGAGACGTGCATCTGGAGTATGAACCCACTCGCGCTGGGGTTGTTCAGCTTTGTTCAAATTTTCCAGCGCATCGGCAGAACTCTTGTTCATTGCTGTCAGCCGGTTAGGGATGATATTGGAGCCGCTATCCCCTTTTCGGGGTGTGCGTAGGTATGGACTCAGTCCCAGGCTCGCCCATGCAGCAACCAATGCATCTCTACCAGGTGGCGTTAAGTAGTCCTTTCGGACGTTGTACATATTTGTACTGAACTTACCCACGGCGAAGCCGCAGGAACCGAGTCTTCTCCTTCTGTCTGCGCGGTGACCGCCTCACTATTGACGCCGGTTGTACCGGTCAGCGTCACAGGATCAGTAGCCCTCCGGGCATTAAGAACTTCCCCCGACGCAGCAGAATCCACGTAGCGAACTTCGATGAAGTTACGCACGTAATGAGCCCAGTTTGTCTATAAGGCAACGAATAATCAATAGGTTCATTATTCTTTTCCCCTGCTTGCATCAGATAACGCATCGCCCAGGTGGTCGTGTCTTCTTTTAAGAAATGGGCCTCTTCATCAGAGAGTGCCCCGGTATCTTCAGGCAGATTCTCACCGGGGCGCACATACCAGAGCCATTTCAACACGTTCTCAAGTGACAACTGAGCTCGGCTCGATCCCGGTCCAAAGTGCACATCCAAGAGATCTCTGACAATCTTAACAACAATCGACACATAATCATCGCCTCCGATGTTCGCTGGAGGCGTAGGCAAGTTATGATATGGTTTCTCTCTCACTTCGCCACCCTCTTCAAGCCTTACCGGCTGCGGGTGCTGCGGGTCATCCAAAACAGGGTCCGCTGTGGAGGGATCTAGCAAGTCGAGCAAGAAAGTTTTGCGCCCCCCTGGGGTCTCCACCTCAATGGTTATTCTGCCTGCGCTGAGCTGGGCCAGGCTGCTTAGTTTGGGCATCCGTTGGCGTGTCGGATGCTCCCTCGTAAATCCCCGATTCGATCCTCGGAGGATCCCTCGGGGGAGGCGTCGGAGGCGCGGGCGCGGCCTTCGAACTTCCTGCGCCCGACGCCCCCGCCGGCGCTGCAGACGGAGGATCTCTCGAAGAAGGTTTCCACTTGTCTCGACTGTTGGGCGGAGGCGCCCTCGCCCCTCCCATAAGCGTCCGATCGGAGTCACTTGGCTCGGCCAATGACTTCGGAGCAGGCCCGGGGCCCAGGGGGGGGCGGGAGCGGCTTCACCACGTTGCCCGATAAGGGTTCCCAGGGATTTCTGTCTCCCGGCGGCGGCGCCGCGGGAGATAGGCTCTCTTCTTGCGAATCGTTACCCGATCGAGCAGTCGTCGCGCCTCCTTTGCATGCAGGCGCAGGCGGAGCAGGAGGTCTGGCTGGCATTGGCGGCGGCGGCTTCGGCGGCCTTAGAATAGCAGAAGATGGGGGCGGCTTGGCTGAGCTTTTCTGTTGCCCGGCGTCAGTATTACCCGGAGGAGCCGACGATCCCTTCGTATCAACGCCAGCAGTCACGCCCGAAGCAGACCCGCCCGCCGGCTGCGCTGGTGGCTTGGCCCTAGCCTCGCCATGGGCTTGTCTATCAGCCGTCCGCTGATCCCCTTCATTTGCTCCGTCCAAGAGCGAGCGTTCAGATGTGAGGTGGCATCCTTCGCTTCTCAAATACATCCAACGATCTTTCATCGGAGGAAGATAATCGAGGCACGGCGAAACATTTTCCTGCCATTCTATTGGAGTCCCAGAACCCATTGGCACTGCTGATCCCCAACTTTGTTCATCATGTCAGCTCTCTGTTGGTTCCTCGTCCTTTCAACGTTGAACTCCTTATCTATAGCTTCGCCGTCTTACAATCGGTTCCTCATCAGCGTCCAACTGCTACCCCCGTTCGCAAAGAACGCGGCGGGGTGCCAATGGTAAATGCGCATCTCAGACATTACAACCTGATCAGGGTTTTGCGTGCATTGCTGTGTGGGACCACCCATCACGGTAACGGCTTTCGGATGACTCCAACACACACAATCTCCACAGCGTTCCAATATCAGTCGGTGAACGTCGCCTCTGCAATCGCGTATATCGCGTGGATCGGGGGGTGTCGTCGGCATACGAGAAAGAATATATTCCAACATTTGACTTCTTCACATTGCCCCCGCATTCGGGGTCCGAGAGAAGAATCAGGCATCCTTCCAAGAGTGCATGAAGCGTCCCTACAGATGTTCCGTGGGGCTGCCTTGTCCAGTGCTTGCCTGAAATCAACTCCTCCATTTGATCGTCGTTGACTTTGAGAGGTAGCGTCAATCAAACGCAGCGCTCCTTTTCTGCATGCTCATGAATTGCTTCCTTTTCCCACATGACGCGGTCAGCAATTGTTTTCGGTGCCCCTGCCACCGAACGGTCACGTCGTGTAACAAAGAATTTCGCCCAATTCGGGATCGCGTATTCTGCAGATAGAACCGGTCGCCTAGTCGTCTCCTGAAGCAATTGTCCCGCCAACCAGGCTTCCCCATTTGGTGGCGCACACAGACGATTGTAAGCATCACTATGCTCGAATGTTTCGTTATTATTTATCTCCTGCAATCGCTCCTCATAGTTTTCTCCGGGCCACAAATTGTTTGCGCTTTTGAAACGATTAGCCAGCTCTCTAGCGTTCAAGGGCTTCAAGAAAACAAGTCTACAATTTCTCTCAATCGCTGCGGTCGTGGAATGATGTGACAATTTCATTGGCCATATGCGAACATCGTCGTGGTCAACGGGAAGAAACATCTTCCTGTTCTTGCCTAATGGTGCTCCTTTCTGATGCTTATGGCATTTCTCCTTTATCATTCGCTCGAAGCGAACCGGGGGGGATTCAGCAGCCAGTGCCTCAGCGGGCTCAACTGACCGCGCTCGGTGCTTAGTGGGGCTCGTGGCTGTGCCAGGTCCAACCAAACCTCCCGCGTTACCCGTAGAGCCAACGCTTGACGCGGCCCACTCAGTGCCGACCTGCAACTGACCACCTTGCCTGGCAACGGGCCGCGCCTCCAAGGCCCGCCAAACGATCTGTTTAGCCGCTTTGGCAGGAGACTGGAAGTCGGGTTGAGATGCTTCCAAAAATGCTATCGCTTGATGCATGTATTGATCAATGAGAATATGTTCCCCAGTGCGCCGTGCATCTTCCCCCTCGGGGGCCATGCCGGGAGTGCGTGGCAAGCTTCTTTTGAAAAAGAATTCGCTCCGTTGCAAATAGGTCTGATGCCCTGATTCCGTCGAAATGGAATTTGGCCACTCTTGGGAAAACAAAGGACGTCGCGCACCTTGTCCCGCGCCAGTTGAACTGGCCGTGAATAGGTATTGCAAGAGGGGGTCAGCGAACGGGAGCGCGCCCAACATCGAATTTGGAATGCCGTTTTCGGTAGGGCACCAATCAGTCCAATACGACACATGCTCGTCGTATGTAGCTTCTACCTGTGCGTATCCGTCTGCTCGCAGCATATCTTCATTGACAAACCCCTGGGCGGCTGAGCCACCGGCGGGCTAACGGAAAACACCCAGCCGCAAGCTTGGCCGCTATCAACATATGATGCAAACAGCTCGGCCGCAACTACCCTCGTTGGTACACCATCTATGTCCAATGTGTAGGAGTCATGCTGGTCGAGAAAATGGTGCGCATCAGACGAAGTATGATGCGCTTTCAGATGCAAGCTAGCGCCATCCAGAATCATTATTCTGGATTGAATCCCACAGCCTTATAGCGCTTAGTGCGCTGATTCATTCGCGCTCGCAACAAAGTGGAGACATCGCCCCACATGGCATCCATCTTTAAGGCACCATCAGCCGATTGCCAACAACGATGATCTCCGCCAGCGTTAATGATCTGAATTGCCTCCCGACTTGGAGCGGGTCACCGCTTCATCGGTCATTCTCTCAGCGGCCTCGAAGAAGGGGCCGGGCACTGTAAGTGGCATCTGAGGCCCGGCGTCCTCTTTCTTCGTTCCGCCTAGTCCGCTGAGGTTACAGCGATTCCCGTCAGAGATATCGTTCAGGGACCAACATATAAATTGCATCGGCGTGTGATGACCTGGGATGAAATTGTCCATATGGGTCGTAACTCGGCTGTTCCATAATTCTGGCGTCATCATATATGGCAGAAGGTTTTTTTTTCCGCAAGCATTCTCGTGCATATTTCCAACCAGGCCATGGCAATTCTCCCGCATATAGTATGGGGGCGCTGCAGAATTACCAAATTTCTTTTCTGGTGCATTGCAAACTTACCACGTTGAGTCGGAGACTATATGAATGGCAACGGTCCAATATTTGCGTGACTTTTGGGTCGTTTGAATCAAAGGCCGGAAGAATTCACGTGGAGGTCTGCCAGTCCGCACCATCGCGGCCAGACCTTCGCCACTGAAAGAATCCAGCCGTGACCATGCACCTCCGCCAAACCTCGCAATGGCCTGGCGCATCTTCTGACGAGTAAACCATGCCATGGATATCTCCTTGATGCAACGAGCCCAATCCTCTGAAACTTCGGCATCATCCAGTGACGCGGCTGCACCGGCCCCTGACTGCGCTCTATGTTGCAACGCATTCCAGATTCCACGTGCCAAGTAAGGCGGGTCAGATTCTCCGCCTGCCCCGCCCGAAGCAGGAGGTGGAGGTGGGCCCGGGCCCGGAGGAGGGCCACTGCCTCCGCCCTCACCCGGTGCGCCGGGATTCTGTCCGGCATTTCCGCCGCTGGCCCCCGATCCGAATGACGCCCCCCAACCCCCGGCTGCGCCGGCGGAGGGAATATTGGAAGCATCATTACCGCCAGGAGCACCACGCGAGGCACCGGGGCCCGAAGAACCGCCTCCTGTCGGGGCATTCACGGGCCCATCAGAATCACTCATCGGGGTTTCAAAAGAACTCGTTCTTTCCTCAGCGTTGGCGACTTTCTCGACCTTGGCGCCTTGGCTGGCCTCGATCCTTCAACGTCGCTCAGTCGCTTCTGCGGAGAGTTTGCCTCTTGGGCCGGGCAGCGATCCTCTTCTAAGGGCGGCCCCCCTTGCTCAGTCGGCTGCGCCGCCGAGCGAATTCTGGCCCTTTTGGGTTGAGGCTCTTCCTGCAACTCCTTCCATGCACGGCGCCCATCCAGGGCCTCCTCAGTCAACGCTGGCGCGACTACATTTTTCTTTGCACTGGGATCTCCGCTGACAACTGGGGGTGCGAAATGAATGCCCCGTCCATCAGCGGCTGCGCCGTGCGGAGGCTTATTCATGGAGGGTCCACAAACATTCATGAGGACAACTTGGTCCGCGCATCGGTCAATGGTTCGAATTGTGACGAAATGTCCTGCAACTCTCATGTAGGTGCGTCTTGCGGCCCCCAGAACAAGTCCAATTATTTCCCCGCGACCGCAGGTTCGAACAAACCTGCTCTTTGGACCCCCTGGAAGTCCAGTATAAAAAAACTACATGTCAATGTCGTGCTCGGGTCAACATGGGATTGCAAGCATTGCCATTCCTCCATCTGCGAGAGATCCGGGGGGGGGGGACCATCAACATTGCTTCTAAAATTGCCTCGCGAGCCCATGAGGCAAGCTACCCAGAAAACGACCCATGGGTCCACTGACGTCTTATTATGCAATCTCTGAATGACTGATTCGTCGCATGTCTTCTTCAAGTCCTCATTGAGCTTACCAACGATATTGTCACTCCGAGAATGTGTGTGACCGTTCCGAGTCTTCACAACCTGCTGTGTCCATCGTCCGAGAGCCATATGTTGGGGCTGATCGTAACAAAGAAATTCCTTTCCTTCTTCTTCTGGCTCCAAGTGGTATGCGTATTTCCACTCAGCATGTCCACTGCTTGACAACATATATTGCTTCCGAAGGGCACGTTCCTTTAAATTCAACATTCGCTCGCTCCGTAACCATCAACTCCGAATCGAGTATATCTGGGTACCGTTATGTTGTGTATGTAACTGGTCTTTTGAGCTGCCCTTGCGGCTTGGCCGTTCGGGCGTCAAACATTCCCGGCTTCTCGGCAAACCTTTTTGCTTTGCTGGGCGGATCGTTCGGAACGAACACATGCGTCAGGCAACCACTATCATGAGCACGCATGTCATCATCCTCGCTTCTCTCGGGGTTTTCCCAACAAGTCCTGCAGCAATGATCCGACCAATCTACATTCTCCTAGCGCCCCCTCGGCTGTGCTGTCATTATTTCGGGCGTTCGCTGGCCGACTCTTTCTCAGCTGCTGGGGTCACCGTGGACTGTGTCCAGGTGATCCGAGCGTGGTGCTTGCACTCTATCGTTTTGCACCGAGAGGACCACTCTTCCTTCCCGGTCATCTCGGACGGTTGCACCGCCGACATGCCAAGAAACTGTCGTTCGTGATCGATATACGATCGGGAGGCTATGGACTGATGCCCACTGCCTGCGAGGGGGGAGCGGCCGCTGCTTCGCGACGGCCCCGCCGGTGGGGGGCACGGCCGCAGGCGGGCGCAACCCTGGTCATGAGAGAAAATGGCAGCGGCACAGAGATCATGGGGAGGGGAGGTAAGATCAAGGGAGGAGTGCGATGCCGCGCGCGCGCGCGCGAGCACAACCTTAATCTGTTCTGCAAGCTCCTCAGCGTAATCTTCCCCAACTCTGCAATCTTGGCCACGCGCTTCCACATGCGCATGCGTGCCATCGCACTTCCGCTCCACACCGCTGGTCACAATGTCAGACGTGGAAGCAATGGTCTATGGTTTATTCGTGAAATTTCCCTGTCTATCCCTCAGTCCATACGCACATCCATGCAACGCTGTCTTCTGCAAACCTCTCGCACAAACGCTTTCGCCTGAGGGTCTCTCCAACACTGACACTGGCAAGGCCACTCAATGCAAACTGTCCCCCCCGCATCAGCGACGGCGCGGGCAATCTCTCTGAAATTCCAAAACAGATATCGAATGTCCGTTCGAATTCCTCGGAGCCCACGGGGGGGCCCGTGGTCGCCCCCACGGAAATAGCGGGCTTCATTGACATACTGCCAGGGGGAACCTCCGGCGCATGGGGTCGAACCCCAGAGCGAAATATGCTTCCCCTTGAACTCTTTAATTTCCGTAAGTGCTTTGTTTCCGACTTCGCCAGCTCTCATATCCTCGCTTTCAGTATGTCGTATGACTCTACACGAGTTATCAAAGAAGTTCACTGAGTTACCTATTTTGCTATTTGGTCCGCAACAGTTTTCAAGTATCAATCGTTCTCCGATCGAATCGTGTTTTTTTTTCTCCGGTGGTTGTCCATTTTCTGGTTGGGACATCGATTGTATCGACCCCTTGTCATTCGATTAAGCTGCAGCCGCGATGGAAATATTATCGCTGCAATCTCTCTGTTCCCGGGTCTCGGAAAATGTATCTTTGCATCTGAAGCGTCCGATTCACTGTCAGTCATATCAAACATGGCCAAATTGTCCCTGTCTTGTTTCTATTTTTGCAGATTGGAGCTTTTCCTGGAACCATCCTCTTCACTATCGGAGGGTCTCGGGCTGTTTGCACTTTCGGCTATGCCGGGTGCATTTCTAGCTCTATCCCTGGTTGCAGCCGCTGAGTTCGGGGCCGGTAAAGGATGCGCGCTTGCTTCCCCCAATCCGGATTCGCCGGCCGATGGGGGATTTATTACTTTGGCCATATCTCTAGTCGGCGCGGCCGTCACGGGTTTGCCTTTGGCGACTCTCTTCTTTTTATGCATCTTTCTGCTCGGCACCGCGCCTCCTCGGCGCGCCGCAGCCTTCGGGCCTATCCGCGGTTTGAGAACCCCCAGGGGAAGGCCGTCAGTGAACGTCGATGCCAGATAATCTTGAAATCGAATGACTTTCCAAAACTTCGGGATAACAATGTTAACGAGGCAAAGCACTTTGACCCATGCAAGAGGTTCGGTAAAACGCTCGATACCGATATCAGCAGATTCGTTCTGTGTGCGTTCGTAATGTAAACTGACAGCTCCACGGGTTGTAGCCCAAATTACTTGATGACTGGCACTTGTACTGCGATGCGTTCGTAGGTCGCTGGCGAGGTCTCCATCTGAATATTGTCGCGTGGTGGCGTCCTCCATCTTGTCGCCGACCCAAGACGTCATTTTGCATTGACTTGTAGATTTTATGTCACATCTCAATCGAAACAGATCCATATCCTGTTGTTCTGCCCACTTCGCTATGCAGCTGGCCGCGTGACAAGCCGCGCGCAGAATATCAAATCGAGCCATTCTCGCCCCAAATATTTTTTTATGAGGACTTCGCCATCAATGGCCTGAAGAACTCCCGACGGGGTCGGTGGCTCAATGTCGTCTGGTCCGGGTTCTGCGGCTAAGCCGGGAACCTCGGCTGGCTTGTCTGGGGGACCTTTGTCGACGTGGATCCCGAGTGCCCCTGCGATTGCCTCTTCCGCTGGGGAGTATTTCTCCCCTCTTGGACCGCCGCGTCCATCTTCGAAGTCAGTATACTCGGGGCCAAAAGGTGCACCAGAAGCTGGATAGGTAGCGGGGTGAGTGTCAGTTAACTGTGCATAGAGTGCTACACAGGACTCGAAAAAAACAGCCATGTCATACTCAATGGCTCTGGCCATTTTCGGCTGTCTGGGCTGATATGGCCCACTCGGCTGCGCCGGTGAGTCGCCCCCCGCATTCTCGTCATCGCTCTCCGATTGTTGTCCAGAGGCGGACGATTTCTTCACCTTTGGCGGCGGAGGATCGAGGACAGTTGGCAACTCCCCCTGACACTCAGCACACTGCGTGGATGAATTATGTTCGCACCCCAAATAGAGCCCTACGTTAGTCGGTGGGTCGATCTCTATTCCCCTGGGGTAACCTTCGGAGGTTTCTTGCGAGAGTCGCCATCCCTTTTCGAGATTCGCTTTTGGCCCAGCAACCTTGAAATCACCAACCTGAATGATCAGAAACAAGCGCAGTTCTGGGTGAACATAACATCTGCGCCAGGGACTGCATTTAATGAAACCTTTTGAAACCGCGCGTCTCTCACAATGCTGTTCCCAGTATCCGCCAGAATCAGGATGTCCGTAGAGGGAAATGATGAGGGGACAAACAAAATGTCCCATGTCTTTCCCAGCGGGCGGCCACTCGTCCTTTGACAAGAAGGTCCATGTCGGGCCCCCCCCCCCCCCCTAGCTTGGACTGAGTGCAAACCTGCTTGGCGCCGGCCTGTTGAATGTCATGCCCATCGAACGGGCCATATGTATCTGCTGCTTTGCTGGCCTGCATCGTTGCCGGGCTGCTAGAGAGCTCCTGGAATGAAGCTACTTCTCTGCTCTGATCTCTAACGCCCAGCCCGTCAAATACGGCTAGGCCGCTATATTTGCGGCCTCTGCGCCCCAACGGGGGCTCTGATTTTTCTGCGCCAGAATTGCGAACAGGCGCCCCAAATAAGTCGTTTGTCTCTTTCGCTGCCAGGCGACATCATTGAATTCCATTGCGCCTGACTCATCCCACGTGCCAACACTGCGTGACCGATCCCACTCGGTCTGCAGGGCCTTGTGGGCATCTTGATTAACCGCAGCACCAGCCTTAGACGCGGGTCGAGCAATCGCCGCGGCAATCCGCGATTGGCGCAACTCAGCAGGTAATTGGCACGTTTGTTCAACAATCCGAATATCGTCGGTGAACGGGTGTTGTACAAATAATCTGCGTCGAAACGCTCCTTTTCCCGGTGTTCGGGAAGGGGTGGCCCAGCTGGCCGCAGCGGCATGCGAGCACGCTACGTCGCGAAGCGGCGGCCGCCGGACTCGAAGTCAGGCTATCCCCGTGGAACACTGGTGATCCTGGGAGGGCAAGGTCCTCTCCGACTGCGTCGGGAAAAACTCCATCTCTCAGGATTGCCCCACCATGCCAAGTCTGCTTCCACAATCTCTACATCATCTGAGGTACCGCAGTCACTCCCGGAGCCTGTGTTTGTGGAGAGGTCCTCTGCCGGTCCTGCAGGGTTCAACAAGGCATGCCGGTCCACTTCGGTTTCTTCCGGTACAATCGCGGCCCCCTTCTTCCTTCTTCGGATGCCAGCCCCAGGGTGTGAATTACTTTCCAGGGGCTCGGACTCTTCGGTGTCTTGTTTAGCGTGTTGTATATTGACTGGGTCGATTCCAATATCTCGAAGAAGGGCGCTACAGGGTCCCAGATCATCGATCTCAAAGAAACCTTCTTTCTCGAGACGGAATTGTTCAACAGATTTCCTCCGTTCGGCATTGCTCACGTTGAACCATCGGCTCGGGTGGATTCCAAGGTTGGTGGAGTTAGGTGATTTCTTGAGCCGTTGAGCGCCGTGCCGCGGATCAGGGTCAGTAACCCAGACTCCCGTAACAGGCACACAGTCAGGATCGCAATGCAACGCGACTCGAATGCCGCATGTTTTTCGCCTGCCCTTTAATGGCAACTTATCGGTGTGTTCAGCCTTGCCGAGCCCGAAAACAACGCGCCGATCTTCGCAAGATACCATAGTGTCTAAATCATGTGTAGTACGGGCGAGAAGTAGCCCTGATCCAGGAATTCTCGATCTTGGCTGGGCCATCGAGAAATTAGACTGACAATCGAATCAATATTTTATACGAGCTAGACCTAGATTTTGTTCGAGTCATCAGCCGGCCTCGGGCCTCGCCGAAGATCCCGACCATCTGGCGCCGCAGGCGCGTCTCCCACAACGACTACCCCCGGACAATCGTCATCGGAGTCATCATCATCGTTCGGTGGTGCTGCGGCCTCGCCTCGTGCTGGGGGCGGTGGCGTAGGTTCGCCTGGATCCCGGTCGGTGAACGGCTGCGCTGTCTGTGACCCGAGTATCGCCCCCTGACCGGCTATGCCGTCGGAGGAACCAACTAGGGGTATAATGAAGTGTTTAACTTTCGTCTGCGCTGTCTCGCACGCTTCGCGCATAGGGAACTTAGGCTCTCGATCAGACGCTGTGCCGTCTGAAATATTGCTGTGGACTTGATCGGACTTTTCAGCTCTCGGGCGCTTGCCTGTTGGCGTCCGCCCTGCGTTCGCATTGAGTCCGTCGAGCTGTCTCAACGGTGACGCGTAGTTCTCGGGTCCCACCATGCCTCCCGCATTATGTGCATTTCCGATGTAAACCCCCGCGACCATCGCCCCGCCTGTTTTGGCGATCCGAAACCGAGATTCGGGGGGGGGGCACGAAGCGAACAAGATATCAAAATGGAAAGAGCGGCGCTGCAAACTCGTGTCCGAATCTGCGCTTCCATGACGATTCACTTTCGCCAGGGATCCTTGCGTTGGAGCAGAGGCAACAGTGCTGGGCGGCATGCGTCCAAGAGGTGGGGGAAGGCCTGCCTGCATAAGTAGGGCTCGAGCCCCCATCTGAACAACTCCATTGGACCGTTCAGCAACAGCCATTAGCTTCTTATTTCGAGAGGTGGTAGAATCATGTGCAATCTTTAATTCAACGCACGCGCGTGCAAGTTCCCTTGCACCATCTGTAGAACCATATGCTAACTTCTCTCCTGGGGCTTTGAGGTTAACCATCTGTAGAACCATATGCTAACTTCTCTCCTGGGGCTTTGAGGTTAATCAAACAGTTACATGCATGAACCGCAGATTTGTCGTGCACACCCTGCGCTGCTAGAAAATATGCTGCCCGGTCGCGAAAAATCACGCACGCGGTCTCGTCGTGGAGCCCCCGCGATAGGTCATCCGTCGCAAGCCAGTGATCCGTCGTGGTCAGGTGTCCGAACGTTGTGGGGTTCGCATAGGGTCTAGGTACCCTCAGCCCTTTGTTGCACGCCTTTCTTTGTTGGCGCCTGATAGCCTTTGCCCAGTTACACACCGAGCAAAACGGATTATTTGGAGTATGAGTTAGCAGGTGCGAGAGGGAGGCTGCGCTCTCTTTGAATCGCTCAGTCGCTGGGACTGGCACCTCAACCTCGGCATCATCTGGGTCAATATCAGGTGGTACGTCGATATCAACAAAATCAAAACCACCCGAGCCCTCATCTGCATCCTCGCTTTGGCCGGGTGCGGCGGCCATCGTTACAGAGTCAAGTCCGCGATCCATGTCGCAGGGCAAAAATCCGGAGACTCCGTGCGAATAATTGAGGATCCAAGTAGTGACCCCCGCCCCCGGCCAGAATTTTTTAATGCATAACCCAGGCCCCCACGTGGTGTGCAACGTGCTGCGGGGTAAATTATGGGCCTGCCTTCGTCGCGGAACTCCACGTGGGCGCGCGCGCGCAATGGGTTGCTTGCGCTGGATGCGCTGGGAAGGGCGGCGAGGACCATGCGCTGAGTTCGCCTGCCCCGAAGGCCCCGCAACGCAAAGCATGTTGTAAATTGCAAGCCAAGCAATGTCCAAACAATGCTGCGCATGCTAAACGCATTGTGGTGCCGCACCACTACGCGCGGAAAGCTCGCGCCGACAACCGCGCAAATTTGTCGCATCTCCGCGTCCCGGCCGCCTGTGCCCCGAGCGAACAAAGCCTCGTGGACCCGCGCGAGGCGCGCGCGAGCGCTGCGCCCCGCCGCGCGAGCATAGCGCAAGCCTTGTGCAAATCCCGCAAGAACGCGGGGCGAGGCCTACACCATCCCTAAACTGGCCCCAACGCAGCCTCGCGTGGGCCCCGCGGAACCGCGCATGAACCTCGCGAGAGCCACAAGCAAAGCGCGCACGAGCCCTGCGCGAACGCTGCGGGAACCCCGCGCGCGGCCCGCGCGCCCCGCGCGAGCCCCGCATAGCCCCGCTCAAGGCCCACGCAGACCCGCGCGAGTCCTGCGGAGACCCCGCGCGAACCTCGCGCAAGCCGCAGGGAATGCCCGACGTGCCCTGCGGAGCCCCGCGAAATCCGCTCGAACCCAAGGCCCCGCGAGGTCGCCGCGCGAGCCCAGCGCAAGCGCCGCGCGAGCTCCCCGCGGGCCCTGTCGATCCGCGCGGGAAACCTCCGGGGGCCCAGCGGTTCCCGGGCGCGAGACCCCGCTAATCTAGCGCGAAACCTTCGTGCCCAGGACGTCGCGCAAGCGCCGCGCGAACCCAACCTGGAACCCCGGCGCGGCCTCCGCGCGAACTCCGCGCGAACCCCGCGCAGCCCGCGCACGAGCCCCAAGCGAACCGCAAGAGCACCTCGCGGGCGTCACGCGAACCCACCCTGAGGCGCAACCAAAATCCATAATCTAGAAAGGCGTTGCCGAGCGCCTCGTCGACCGCAGGACACCGGGCGAGCGCGAGCCACCGCCTGGTGACGAAGCCACTGGGCGCGACAGCAGCACTGTCTGGCACTTCGCCCAATCTTACAATCGGAATTCAGAATTCAGCGCGCCACGGCGAGTCGGCCACGCAAGGGGCACCCGATGAAGTTCGATGGGTTGCGGCGGCCTGATAGCATAGGCCGAAGACAGGAGAGTGCACGACGGCCCCCCTGGGCGACGGCCAGAAGCGCCGAGAACCCGGGCGCGAGCGGCGAACGGCGGCGCGAACGCGCGAGCCGAGGGAGACCGCAGCAAAAAAAACAAACGCACGCGCGCGCGCACGACGCGCCGCGCGCTGCAGTTGCTGGATGCTGCAGTGAGCGCGTCCTGAAGGGGCACCAGGCGCCGACTCCCAAAAGCAAATTTGGAAACCGGCGCCCGCGGGCACCCCGGCCCAGCGGAGGCGCGAAAACGGGGCCGCCGCCAGGGATCCCGGGAAGCCGCAAAGGCCTCCTGGAGGCCCTGGCGGCGATCCCGGAACCCCCAACGGCGGCCCCCGCGGCCCCCGCGGCGGCCCCGGAAGCCCCTTCGGCGGCCCTGGAGGGCCGTCTAAACAGACCCCAACAGTATGATGCCAGAGGCCTTCGGTATGATACTGTTGGGGGCCCTCAAGGGTCCCTCCTGGAGCCCGCCAGAACCCCATGTGGCGCCCCTCTGGGAGCCCACCGGGGCCGCAGTTCTGCTTGGCCTGGCCTCCACTGCATGCCCACCAGGCGGCGGCCCAAAAATCGTCAGAACCTTCAGAATTCTCAGAACCAGCAAAAACCTCAGAATACTCAAACCCTCAGATCCCCCAGAACCCCCAGAATCCTCAGAACGCTCAGAACCCTCCGAACCCTCAGAGCCCTCAGGGCCCTCAGAGCCCTCAGACACCCCTCAAACCTTATAAGAAGCCTCAGAACCCTCACAACTCTCAGAATCTTCAGAACTCCCATCACTTTCAGACCCCTCGGACCCGTCAGACCCGCCAGGCCCCTCAGAGCCTTCAGGCCCCTCGAGACCTTCAGGATTCGCAGAACCCACAGGACCCTTCAGAACCTGAATACTTGGTCCGGCCCCCACGGACCACGACCCTGGGCCGGGGACGCTGCGCCCTGCGAGGAAGACACGGGGTCCGGGCAAAACGAGATCCGAGACCGGGGCCTGCCACCCAGAAACCAGCGGGACCTAGGAAAGGACCTCACGCTGTATCCGGGGCCCAGCACACCCGGCAGAGGACCGAGACCCAGGACGCAGGACCACGGCGAGAACCTGGGAGAGTTGCCGCCACGATTCCGTTGACCAGAACCAGGGACAGGTTGTTTACCAAACTTTTCTGGGGCAGCCGAAAAACCAAGAAAACACGTTGACAATCAGAAAAGTTTAGTAAACAACCGAAGCGCCAGCCTGGCTCCTGGGGGAACAGCCGAGCGGCAAGGGCTGGGCAAAGACCTGGGCGCGGCCGGCGCCTGGGGCTCGGAGGGAGCGAAGGGCTCGGGCAAGGCCCCGGGTCGGGAGGCCTCCGGCTGGGAAGCGCTCGCCGAGGGCGGCCAGGCGCAGTGCGACCCGCGGGCGCCCGGGCGTGCGTGGCGGGGGGCTGCCGACCCTCAGGGGAGGAGTCCTTGGATGTGATGGGGCCGGAAGTGGCGGCCCGTGTTCCGTCCTGCCGAAGGCGCCTCCGAACCCCCGCGCGCACCCACCCCGCCCTTATCATCAAGTTGCGCTGCCGCGCGAGTCCGCCACCGCGCCGCTGGGGGGTGGGGCGCTGGGGGGATAGGGTCGGCGGAAGAAAGGGATACCGACGGCGCTGCTCGTCCTGGAGAGCCCTCGCCACCGCGGCCGGATTTGCCTCGGAATACTGGTCGGAACAACCCCTGGTAGAGGTCAGCGGCATAGCGGTATCTGCATCTTCTAGCCCCCCAGAGGGAGGGGGGCACTGGGGGTTCTCGTGGGGGGCTACTCATATCATGCAGGGAATTGCCCTGACCAGGGTTGGCCGAATGGGGTTGAAGGGCTAGCAGGGGAAATTATTCGATTGGTGGATCTTCCATAAAATATATCACGGGGGAGGAGGACCACCACCCACCACAGATGTTGTTCTCAGCCCTCCTGTGTTGGGTTCTCGTTTTGAATAGAGCACTGTCTGCTCCGTCCTCCCTCATCCTCCTCCTCCTCCTCCTCCTCCTCCTCCTCCTCCTCCTCCTGCTCGTCCTCATCTTTCTTCCTTTTCTTCCTATTCCTCCTCCTTCCTCCTGCTCGTTATTTCCCAACCCTCTTGTGTTCGGCTCTCGTTCCCAACCCTCCTTTGTTGGGCTCTCGTTTTTAGTGGAGCACTGTGCGCCCCGTCCCTCCCCCCTCATCGTTTTCCTGTTTATCCGCCTCTTTCTCCTCTTCCTCGTCTCTCTTGCTTCTTGTTTTTCGCGGCTCCCTGGGGGAGGGCTGCGAAGTGCGCAACTGTCGCCACTCTCATGGGCTCCTCGGGCGTCCAGCGGAACGGGGGCCCACGGGGATCCCGTCAAGACCTCGCGGCTCCCTGGGGAGGCTGCGAACAGCGCGACTGTCGCCACTCTCGTAGGCTCCTGGGACGTCCAGCGGAGTGGGGGCCCACGGGGATCCTGTCGAGACCTCGCGGCCCCCTGGGGGGGCTGCGAAGTGCGCGACTGTCGCCACTCTCATGCGCTCCTGGGAAGTCCAACGGAGCGGGGGCCCAAGGGGATCCCGTCGAGACCTCGCAGCTCCCTTGGGGGGGGGGGCTGCGAAGTGCGCAAGTGTCGCCACTCTCGTAGGCTCCTGGGACGTCCAGCGGAGTGGGGGCCGACGTGGATCCCGTCGACACCTCGCGGCCCCCTGGGGGGGCTGCGACGTGCGCACCTGTCGCCACTCTCACGGACCCCTGGGGCGTCCAGCCGAATGGGGGCCCACAGGGGATCCTGTCGAGACCTCGCGGCCCCCTGGGGGAGCTGCGAAGTGCGCAATAGTCGCCACTTTCGTGGGCTCCTGGGACGTCCAGCGGAGTGGGGGCCGACGTGGATCCCGTCGACACCTCGCGGCCCCCTGGGGGGGCTGCGACGTGCGCACCTGTCGCCACTCTCACGGACCCCTGGGGCGTCCAGCCGAATGGGGGCCCACAGGGGATCCTGTCGAGACCTCGCGGCCCCCTGGGGGAGCTGCGAAGTGCGCAATAGTCGCCACTCTCGTGGGCTCCTGGGACGTCCAGCGGAGTGGCGGCCCGCGGGGATCCCTTCGAGACCTCGCGGGTCCCTGGGGACGTTGCGGAGTGCGCAATAGTCGCCACTCTCATGGGCTCCTGGGACGTCGAGCGGAGTGGGGGCCCACGGGGACCCCGTCGAGACCTCGCGGCCCCCTGGGGGGCTGCGACGTGCGCAACTGTCGCCACTCTCACGGGCTCCTGGGACGTCCAGCGGGGCGGGGGCCCGCGGGGGCCCCGTCGAGACCTCGCGGGCCACTTCCACGAGCCCCTGAAAAGTCCAGCGGGGTGTGGGCCCACGGGGATCCAGTCGAGACCCCGCGGCTGCCTGGGGGGCGGCGAACTGGGCAACTGTCGCACGGGGCCCGCGCGGGGCTTGCACAGCGCCCATGCGGGGGGTCCTGGACCCCCCAAATGCCCGCGGGCACTGGTGCACGCTGTGCGCGAAACTTAGCGAAAGTCGCACAATGGGCCGTGGCAAAATGGCGCAGGGCCCGCGAAGAAATCCAGCGCGGCTTGAGCGCGGCTCGGGCGAAACCAGCGCGAGGCTCGCGCTCGGCTCGCGCAAAACTCCTTGCGCGGCGTCGGCTCCGAGAGCGGGCGGGCCCTGAGGGCTGCCGACACCGCGCAATGCCAGCGGGCCGCGCAATCGACCGCGCGAAGAGACGGCTGGCGCAGCTCATGCGATCTGCGCTCGTACGGCGATGTGCATTTCGCTCGAACTGCATGAGCGCACTTCCAGGGGGACGCTGTGGATGGGGGGAATTGGATGGGTTTTGATGTGAGTGAGGGCGGGGGTTACTATGCCGATCTAGGAATAATGGTTCTGAGCCGTAGCCGCGCAGCCTTCGGCTAGCCGTGGCTCGGCGCAACGCTATCGGCGACTGATTCGCGATCGGAAGCAAATGGGGGTCACATTAAGCTCATGACGCCGGTGGGTGTCCTACCCCAACCGTATTCATGGGCGGTCTGAGGCGAATAGTAGAAAGAAATGACGGCATCCATGGAGTCTAGGTCGGACGGAAGCGGGCACTCAGTTATGGCTGGCCTGCCATCCGCATAGCCACGGTTACCAATCATCATCTGTGCCAGTCTATTCTCATGCGACTCTGAATGGAGCGGGGCGGAGGACCTCCCGCAGATTCCACATCACCCAGAAATGTCTTGGCGCCTGACATCACGCAACACCACCGCTCGGGGGCCGCAGGCTTCCCGGCGGCGACCGCGCACATCCACTGACCCAGCGCCCCTCTGCCAGATAGGGTCAAATATGGTATCCCGCCCTCGCCGATCAGGTCTACTCTGCGACCGTTAGGCAGAAGTATGAAGGGTCGCTGGCCGGCTGGCCAGACGAAGCTAAAGCCGCGATCCATGCGCCGCTCTCCTACCGAGACCACCGCCGGTGTTTCTGGCATGACCAATGCTTCGAAGCTCCCATCCCTAAAGTTAGGGCATGCGACGCAAACTGAACCGAGGGCCGCCGAAGAACCTCCAGCAGTGTTCAGGTTAATTGGATCTTCCAATCGTTTCATCATGCCCATTGCACCAGCAGCCCGAACGAACCTGTCAGCCACAAGATTGTGTCCACAGCCCGCGTCGACTATGAACCGAAACTCTCCAAGGTGCATGGGCGCTTCTTCCTGTGCACCCCACGATGGCTGAGCCGCCTGGGGAAACATCATCCTTCCCCTCAGACTCTAACCAAAGATGCCAAACTCCATCGGCTAAATCGGACGCTCGAAGCTGAGCATCCTTTAATGATGCCATCCATTCAGTTTGCATTATTCGGTATTCTTGTATTGGGAATTTCCATCGATCGCCAATACTTGACGGCAACTGTTTCGGGCTGCGGCGACGTACCTTCCTTCGAGTGACGGTGGGTTCCCGGGTCGATGGGGAAACTGAACACTAAGTCCGTGCCGAGCTGCATGCGCGTGCCTGACACAACTCTTTACGTTGGGGCTCGTCGCAAAACATTGCGATGGCATCCCTCGGAAGAGGATGCAGTTGAACGAGGATAGCGACAGGTTTAGTCAACTTCTCTTTGCGTTCTTGCTGTATTTCGGAAGCGGGAACAGCTTTCTCGGGAAAAAAAATCTCAAGGATATGCACCGTGTGATTCAACCGTCAGCGGATGATCGTTTGGATTATGTTGGATGCCACGGGATCCCTTAGCCAACGGAGCAGGGCACGCGAGAAGGACTCGGCTGGCTGTGCCAGACAGCCCATGCCTGCACCTTCCGTGTCGGCTATGCAGATGCGGGCGTCGTGAAAACATATATGATGTGAACAGGTACCAACGTGACAAGGAAGACAGCCGTGAGGATCATCTCAGCACCGGCCCAGAATGCGCCAGTGCCCTGCCATTGTCGCGGATGATTTGGCGCGTTCTTCGCAAACCAACAACCCTTGCCACGAGAGCAGGCTCCTGTTTCGGTGAACACATTGTACGGTTTATATTTCCCTTTGCCCTTGCCTGTACCTTTGTGCTTGCCACGACCTTTACTCGAATCCCGGCTTCCTGGGGCACCCCCCGGCACCGCATCGGTCGCATTTGCAGCGGCGGAGTCAGCTTGCCCAGCGGTTCTCTGGTAGCCCAAAGACTTACCAGCCTTGAGCTGTGCCTCTTCGTATCTGCCCCGCTTGATCTTCTCGGCCTCAGCCAAGCCTCTGCGTCGCTTGTAACATCCGCTCTGAGGGCCCTTGCAAGTGCGGGGATCACGCGAGTATGCGTAGCACGCCATCTTGCTCTGACGTTCTTTCGAGGTCTCCAATTAATTTCTCGTCCGCGACTGTGTCGCATTCGAATTGCCAAACTTCTTCGACGGGGTCGAAGAGCGAGGTTTGTCCTTACCTTTTGGACCCTTACTCCCCGATCTCTCGTTCCTACCTCTGCGGTCGTTCTTTCCGCCGGCTGCCCTCTGATCGCTGCCCGCCCCCGGCTGAGCCGGCGCGGCTGGTGTCTTAGGCTTCTTATGATTACAAGGGCAACCTTGTCCCGCTTCGGGGCAATGCTTCCCTTGCTTCACAAATTTGCAAGTCGCCTCCCCTTTCGTCCGTCCGCTTGCTGTCTTATCTGCAGGCAATCCCAACCTGTGTGTTGTTGCTGCGATGGCGGAGGCCCGTCTCACTCATCCCACCTGCAAGGCGAGCCTGCCTGTTTCTGGAATTGAGGGTTGATTCATGCTCAGATATTGCCCACTTTTCTCGATCACGGATCATAAGCGACTCGACCTGGTACAAAAGCCACTGATAAGAGCGCATTCCTGTGACTGGAAGATCCGTCGACAACTCATGCCATTGCATTGCATAGTCAAGCCTCGGAACCTGTCTGATTTGTTCGTAGAAGTGCGCATGCATCGAGGCCTTCATTTCATCCGACGGTTCCCTGGCGCCATACAGCTCTTGATATCGCTCCATCCATGCACTGTGGAAGTGGTGCAAATCTTGGTTGGGCTTGTGTGGATCAATCGTCATTGAAAACAAGTCGCGACATATCCAGTGCTGTCCGCTTTCGGACCTGACACAGCACCAAACACATATGGCACGAATCATTTCTCGGCCCGTGAGAAGACGCCCCCCAATCTGGCAAGAATGCCCCATGCGGGTGATTTGCAAGGAAATGAGCGCGCTGCACTGACAGGTTGCGGTTGCGCTTCATCTTGGCGGACTTTTCAAATAGGTTTGTGGCGACCATCATGTCAAGACGCATCAACGCTCCAGACTCCCGAAAGCTCTCCTCCGGGACCTCCGGTTCCATTGTTTCAATAATCCACGTTTGTACCGCCTTAACATCATTCCATGACCCGGTTATTGCTCTTATGCAATGTTGCCCCCATCCACGCGATGTCTGGACACTCGGGATGCCTAAGAGGTTTAGCTCTTCATGGTTTCCAGAACTTCTCCAATTCGCATCCACTGGACTGGCGTAAAACGGCCTCGCAGTTGGGTCGCGGTGACCATTCGGCCCTCCACCGCCATCTCCGTCTGGGTCACCTCCGCCCCCAGAGTCCCCCAGGAGGGCCCTTGGCTGGCTTTGGCTTACCCGTCTCGTCACATTGTTTTGCTATAGTCATGCCGGTATTGGGCGCAGTGCTTCGATCATCTCTTTGGTCATCGTCATGTCCACCCGGTTATCCGCCTCCTTCGCCAGTCGCGGCCGTGCCGATGGCGAAAGGAAGGCGACCGGGCAGATCGAAATTGCCAGGAAGCCCTGAATTTTTAGCGTAGAACGGAACGTTCCCAGGGCTCCTTCCCCTGGCGCCCTCTTGAAACAAACCCTCACTAGTATCGAGAGACTTCTCAACAGCCGGCCCAGGAACGAAATGTGACTTCGCGAGAGGAAACTTGGCTGCAGACGGAGCTGTCAATTGAAGCATTTGATCAAAATCTGGTCTGGTCGATTCGAATATCAGCATGCCCATCAGATCAGCGAGATTGCTTACTGTGTTTCCGAGCCACCGTCTTTCGGCACTCCCGAGTGACTCGGCGCCATCTTTTCGGGGTCGTCATCGGCACGGGGAGGGTCATGCGCGCCTACTGGTTCCACCCCTTTCTCGAGATCGCCTCGTCGCCCGAACTGTGCATTCAAAGCAAACTCCGTGCATCTTCTGTTAAGCATGTCCAGGAGGCCCCTGCGCGCGGGCTTCAAACACCCCGCGCAAATCTCAATGACATGTTCAGAAAATACGTAACAAAACTGATCTGCGTTGCCTGTTCGCGCCCGAGCCTGCTTGTCGTCGCTCTCGCGTGCAGGGCGAGCAACAGTCGGGCGCGGAGGTGGTTCAACATGCATCGGCTGCGCCGGCGTCGATCCCATGCGCCCAGTTGAGCCCGCATCTGCCGGCGAGGCCGTAGACGCAACCTCAGCGCCCGTCGGATCTCCCGTCGCATTTGGCCTGGTTGCCCGAAGTCATTCCCGCGACTCCCTGTCTTTGCGTTGCTGTCCCAGGTCAGATGTTAGCCTCTTGTTATCTTCGCTTACTGCGCGAGCGGCAAGAACAGCATTTTTCATTAGCTCCTCCGCATGCCCTTCCAGGTGATCCCAGGCAACGGCCATTCTCTGTTGGTCCTCATTCCTAATTGCCTGAGCCTTCTGCCCATGTTCTCGAAGGGCTCGCAGCTCTCCCGATCTTAGTTTTTTTCCGCCTCGAGTCTAGCAGCTTCAAATTGATTGCGGAGCTCCTGATTTTCACGTGCTGCTTGCTCTCGAGCCTCCTTCTCTCCTTCCCTCCTGGCAGCGCCAGCCATGTCTCTGTATTCGGCTCTATCATTCTCGGGCTGCCGATAAGAAGCTGACGCCATTTGTTCTGCCAGATGCTCAACGTCTCTTTTCTCATTCTCCTCTCGCGCAAGACGCCGCTGCGCCGCATCGATGATTTCTGCCATGCTGGCTTCTGCTTGCTGTTTCCGTCTCTGCGCATCGTCCGCAATGACAATTCTCTCTTGTTCGACTTTTTCGCATGCTGCTAGCATCCGTTTCGCTTCGTCAGCGGCTCTCTTCTCAACTTGTGCCTCGAGGATAATTTGCTGTATTTGCGCACCGGCAGCTCTCAATTGCCCTCTGTCCTGCTCATTTGTCTCTCCCCGCTCCTGAAGGGCTACGCAGCGGCAGCTGCGCTCCTCCAACTCAACGCATTCTCCGCAGAGCCACGCAACACTGCGCTTGGGACATGCGTTCGAACTGCACGAGCACACTGGCCTGCGACGCGCCCCCCCCCCCTCCCGCCCCCCGCGCCCCACCCCCCGGATTGCGCGCTTTTCCCGGACATCGCATCTCCGCCTGCGGTGGGCGCCTAGGCCTGGCGTTCCAGCAGCCACCCCTTTATCGAGAAGCTACTGGTAATCCTATTTGATGATAACCGAGGTGACTCAAGGGCATTGAATCCTCTGGAACTGGAGCGCCCGGCCCTGGGGGCCTTCCTACGCCCCCTGCTGGAGGCAGGAGTACGCTGTTCCCTTGTTCTTACACCCTTATTGATGAAATAGACATCTTGCCTGTGGGCCAACTCGTCTTGCACGTCCTGAATTACCAGCTCATCAAGTTCTGGCGCCCTACCCCTGCTTGACCTCGTCAAAGCGAAGTCGGGTCGGTGACAGCCTTCTGGCAGAGGGGGGCATTCAAGTCATCATCCTCATTCTTAGACTTCTTTACCTGTGGAAGTGGGGTCGTTCCTGTAGGCTCTCTTGTATGCGTGACCGTGCCCGAACCTTCGGGCGAGTTCAACGTCGGCTGGGCCGACGAACTCTTGCCTTGACCTGAGCTTCCTCCATCTCCAATACCATCATCCGAATCGAGAAAAGCCTGTTGGATTGCATCGACGTCGTCAACTGTCTCGTCCTCAGACAAGTCTACGCCTGGGGCGAGGACGTCGGATCCATCAGCGATGGGATTATGGTGATGAGATGGGCCAAGTGAGGTATGACATTGAGCGTACTCTTCATTCCTCTCAATCGAATGCGAGCTGTCTCTTTCAGATGGTGGATCGCTCTCTTCCTCGCCTTTACCAGGAACCTCAAATTGCGCTGCATTTCCTGTGCTACAGCTACCTTGATCTAGCGTTTCTCTGGGCATTCGTTCCAGCAGTTTCTCCATCTCACGGTCTGAGTCAATCGACGGTTGGGAACTCGGGTGCGCCGGCGCCAGATTAGATGGATTTGGCTGTGCCATACCTCCCGCCCGGGGTTTGTTCCCCTACTACTGTCAAATCGACTGGAGAATCTCCTTCTGTAAAATCGAACACAGTTTTCGACGCGTGCCTTTCTGGGAGGCGGAGAGAGCTAGGTCGCCTCATAGAGGCGCCTGCGTCATGAGTATGCTCGGAGCGATAGCGGTCTTCTATTATTCTGGGCGATCCTTCCTGTGGTCCCATGCTCTGCGAAGCTAACGGCTGTGCCGCCGCTTTGGCTGATAACCAGTCTTTTGCCTGAATGTTCATAATCCCTGCAAGATGTTCTGTTGATGTCTCATGGTCAGTGGGCTTCGCCGATGACATGGCGGAGAAAGGATAATGCCGTCAAGCATGCAATAGGGTAACCCTGAAGGGAGGAGGCGGGCCCGCCGGCCGACGCAGGCGCGCGCGCCGCAGGCTGGCTCCTTTTCCGTTTCCCTAGAGCCAAACAGCTACAGGTAAAACATAAAGTCAAGAAGAGAAGCAGACAGTGTAAGCAAGGCTAGAGAGCAGGACGGGCAGCAGGATGGTGGCGCGGAAGGAGCACATTGACTGGAATGCGTGCTGGGTGATGTATGGGCGTGCTGTGATGTGCTGCGATATGTGCTGGCCGTGGCCCCCACGGGTGTGCTGGGATACGTGCTGGGACGTGTCGGTGTACTGCCTCGGTGTGTTGTGATATCTGCTGGCCGTGGCCCCTCTGGGTGTGCTGGGATGTGTGCTCGGTGTGCTCGGTGCTGGCCTGTGTCGGTGTACTCCTTCGGTGTGCTGGAATGGGGGCTGCATCCGTGTGCTTGGATATGTGTTGGGATATGTGCTGAAATTTGTGTTGGGTGTGCTGGGATGTATGGGCGTGTTGTGATGTGCTGCGATATGTGCTGGCCGTGGCCCCCACGGGTGTGCTGGGATGCGTGCTGGGATGTGTCGGTGCACTGCTTCGATGTGATCGGTGCTGGGATGTGTCGGTGACCGACCGTGCCACCCTCCCGGCCGACCGTGGCCCCCCGTGCCCCCTCCTCCCGTGCCACCCCTCTGCTTGTGCCGACCGACCAACCGTGCCCCCCCCTGTCCGATTGTGGCCCCACGTGCCCAACCCTTCCCCCCGTGCCCTTCTTCTGCTACTTCCGACCGATCGACCGTGTCCCCCCCTGCCCGACCGTGGCCCCCCGTGCCCCCCCTGTCACCCGTGCCCCCCACTTTTACTTTTTCCGACCGGCCGACCGTGCCCCCCCCTTCCCCCCGCCCGACAATGGCACCCCGTGCACCGCCCCTTTTCACCGTGTCCCCCCCCTTCTCTGCTTATTCCGACGGTGACGGTGCCCCCCATCTGCCCGACCGTGGCACCCCGTGCCCCCCTCCCCCCTTCCCCCCCCCCCCCCCCCCCATCTACGTCTTCGGACCGGCCGACCGTGCCGTCCTCCTCCTCCTCCTCCTCCTCCTCCTCCCACGCTGCCCGTCCGTGCCCCCCCCCGTGCCCCCCCTTTTCCCCCCCTGTTTATTCCGACCGACACCGACCATGCCTACCCCCTGCCTGGCAGTGGCCCGCTATGCCTCCCACCCCCTTTTCCCCCCTGCTCCCGCCTCCGCTAATTCCGACCGACCGACCGTGCCTTCCCCTCTGCCCGACCGTGGCCCCCGTGCCCCCCCCTCCCTCCTCCCGCGCCACCCCCTTCTGCTTATTCCGACGGACCGACTGTGCCCCCCCCCCCCCCCCCCCTGCCCGACCGTGGCCCCCGTGGCCCCTGCCCCCCCCCCCCTGTGCCCCCCTCTGTTTTTTTCCGACTGACCGACAGTGCCCTCTGCCCTGCTTGACCGTGGCCCCTCGTGCCCCCGCCCTTCCCCCCGTATCCCCCGCTCTCTGCTTAATCCAGCCGGCCGACCGTGCCCCCCCCCTCCCCCCACCTGCGGGACCGTGGCGTTGTGCCCCCTACATCTTTGCTCATTCCGACCGACCGACCGCCGTGCCCTCCTGCCCCCCCTCTGCCCAACCGTGGCCCCCCGCCCCCCCTTTCTTTTGCTGACTCCGACCGACCGACCGTGCCACCCCCCTGTTCGACTGCGGCCCCCATGCCCCCCCCCCAGCCGGTGCGGGCATTGTTCCAACAGGTCGACCCTTCCCTTGATGGCGATTTCCTGAGATGCCATCTCTCGCATTTTGGTGCGAATGTCCTCGATTCGCTCCTTGGCCCAGTCGTGTTTCTGGCTCGTCTCCGAAACCCTCTTCTAGAACGGTTGAAGCAGCATGAAGGAGTCCTGCAAGACCGATATGTCGTACATCACGTCCTCGTCCTCCTTGCTGGTTGTCTTGGCTGCCGCCGCCAAGCGCGCGAGGTCGTACAGGCGCTTTCTGGCACCCCCTGTGAAGGTCTGGTGGGTGCTCGAATCCTCCTTTGGCGGCATGAAGTGGGAGCGCTGCGTGGCTTGAGTGGGGCTCGCTGGCGGCGCTGCAGCGATTCAGTGTTTGATTTCCCCGCCCTAGGCACCTCGGCTGCGATCCCGTCCGTCTGAGCTACCCCGTTGAATCATTCGCCCTTGGGCTCTGCGCCCGCTACGGCGGCTGGGGATACATGTTGGGTTTCCCATTCCAGTGCTCGCCACAGCGGTTGCACCACCACAGGCGGAAGGGAACCTTTGAGCCGCAAGAGCATGACCATTTACGGTTGGTAAAACCTGGCGTTGGCGAACTGTGATGTGCTGCCACTCTGCTCTCCGTCGCTCGACGAGCGGCGTCCAAACGAATCCATAAACGAGCCCTGGCCCTCCGATGCCAGGAAGGCTCCCGCTCTCCCGCTCTCGGGAATCTGTGTCGTTATCGCGGCGGCTCGTTGTGACAGGTGAGCGGAAGGCAGATGTGCGCGGCAAGCTGGTTTAGCAAGCGCGCGTAAGGCTCGGCCGTGGGCAAGTTCGGTATGGAGAACCTTCCTCGGCCAAATACCTTTTCGTCGTCCTCCTCCTCCTCCTCGTCGCCGTCCTCCTCTTCCTATTTTTCCTTCTCCCTCCCCTCCCCTTCTCGCCTCCTGTTCCCTCCCTCTCCCTCCCGCTCCCTCCCCCCCGAGAAGAGGCCGCGGCCCGCTGGACTCGTTCTCGCTCAGCCAGCCGCAGGAGTAGCCAACACCGCCCCTTCGCGTCCGCGCGCGCGCCAGGTCGGCGCGGGGCAGCAGGCCCCAGCAGCCCGAGCTGGCCGCCTCACCGATGCAGTATCGGAGGAGGGCCTCCCCAACGTTTCTCGCTCGTCCTGGGCCTGCTGGGTGCGTCTCGCTCCCACGGCTGGATCCGCCTAGAGAAGCGGGCCAGGATGGACCATTGGAGGGGTCCAGGAACAGATTTTGAGCAGATTTGGGCCTGAGCGGCCAGTCCAATACTGGGCCAAAGATCGGTGTGCGGCAGGTCCGTGTCGTGACGACCCCAGCGTTGCTTTCTAACACTGCGTGGGTAATTCAACATTGAACGATCGGAGGAATCGTTCCATGCCGGCCGATTCTGGGCCACTGGCGGCGTTCAACCTTGAACGCCCGCGGCGGGGTCGCCGACGCGTCGACACGACGAGAAATCGCCGCACACGCCTCCCCAGTCAGGCCAGAAAGGTGCATACACCGACCCTGTGCCCAGGAGGGGCCCCCGCCATGATCTGCGAGGTGGTCAGCCGACGCCGTCCGAGCAAGGGGCGGCGGGCCGCAGCGGGCCGCAGCGCTCTGCAAGCGGGTGGTCGGGTCTCAGCTGTGCACTTCAATGCGCGATCGAAGAACGAGGTCTTTGGACGCTGCTGGCCCTTGCTGGGACCTCCTGAAACCTCTGACTTATCAACATAACCGTCACATCACCATCATCATCATCATCATCATCATCATCATCATCATCATCATCATCATCATCATCATCATCATCACCATCATCATCATCATCATCACCATCATCACCATCCTCACCATCATCATCAGCAGTATCACCAGCATCATGATCATCATCATCATCATCATCATCATCATCATCACCATCATCATCATCATCATCATCATCATCATCATCACTATCATCATCGTCACCACCACCATCATCATCATCAGCATCAGCAACATCACCATCATCATCATCATAACCATCATCCTCATCCTCATCCTCCTCCTCATCATCATCACAACTTCATCATCATCATCCTCATCATCATCCTCATCGTCATCGTCATCCTCATCCTCATCCTCATCCTCCCCCTCCTCCTCCTCCTCATCATCATCACCATCATCATCATCACCATCACCATCATCACCATCATCATCAGCAGCATCATCATCAACATCAGCATCCTCAGGTCACTTCTTTCCACGGGAAAAGGTGGGGGGATAACGAGAAGGAGGGACAAGGAGGACGACAGGAAGCGCGGAAGTCGGATCGGCTGCGTCGCAGTCGGTTGCGTTGGGTCGGTGCGGTTCGTTCGGTTGTTGCGGCCAACGTGGGCCTCAGTACAAAAACCAACCCGCACACCTGATGGGCACATTCTTTTCTTTCAACGCTCACGATGCTGCCAGGGCGCTCTATAAATAACGATTGAGGCGCGCATAGCCGGCGCACCCCGCCGGGGTCGCACTGGACGAAGGAACGGGGAGGCCTGAGGGCACACCGGCCCCCGTACCAGATAGGAAGTGCTACCTCCAAACGGTACGCTCGCTGCCTGCCCCCTTACGGCTCAATGCCCTGCTCAGTCTAAAGTGCTCGGTGTCTGGTGCTGCCAGCCACTCGATTTCGACAGGGAGTGGTGGGGTGGGTGAGTGGCGCGCAGCACTGGACCCAACATGGCGTCGGACGGAAGTGCTGCAGGGAGATGCCATGGCCCAGACCTGCGCGTAACGATCTGGACGGTCCCCGCTCCGGCCCACCCCACCCAAGCATGTGCGCTCAGTCTCAGTGCCATCATTGATACATATGATCCTGCACAACATGAGCCTCGCCCACCCGTCCACCTGAGGGGCACATTCTTTTCTTTCAGCGCCCACGGTGCTGTCAGGGCGCTCTATAGACAACGATTGGGGCGCGCATAGCCTGCGCACCCCAGTGGGGAGGCACTAGATGAGGGAACGGGAAGGGCACACCAGCCCCTGAACCGAACAGGCGGTGCTGCCTCCATGCGGTACGCCCGCTGCCTGCCCCCCTATCTCGCAGCACCCTCAAGCCTACGAGGCGTGTTTGAAACACTTCTGACACTCACAGCCCTCGCCAGACTGGCCCTGGAACGCCCGTCGGCCCGCTGCGGCCCAAAGCCGTCCGCACCAGGTGGTGTTGAACGTTTTCGGCATGCGCAAGGCAAGCCACGGCTGGACCGCTCTCGGGGGAATTTCTATTAAAATGTTCAGATGGTTTCGAAATTCGGTGACTTTCTAAATGTCTTTGGATTTTTGGACTCGTGGATTTTTTGGCTTCTGGAGCGTGTAAGACACAGAAACATTGCAGGACTTGTGGAACTTCTGAATTAGGGGAACGTCTGGAATGTTGTTTGCGAGGCCTTCCAGACATTCCGAACATACCAGAAAATCACACAGGCAGAAAATCAGAAAACCCTGACACCTCAAAACAAACTTATGGATATATTAAAAAATCAATCACAGAAGAAACATAAGTCTACATGACGGCCCCCCGAGCGCCCAATTCTCGTTCCAGAGGCCCCCCAGGGCCCCACGACCTTTCAAAAGAGCACCCTGAAGACGCCAAGATGCCAACATCCTTGCAGACCTGGATCAAATCTGCAGCGTTTTGTGAATTCTCGCCTTTTCGCTTCCGATGACCGCCCAAAGCCTCGATATTGCTCGGATTGCAAGATATTGCAAGTGATTGTAGCGGTCTGGTTTGCAAGGTATTGCATGGTCTTGCAGGGTCGCTCGCAGGGCAACGCAGGGCTTTGTCGCAAGGTAATACAGGGTAGCGCAAGGTGTCAGATATTTTCTCTGAAGCCTCCCGGTCGCTGGCGACGAGGTCAGGCACTTTTTTGGGTGATTACATATCCTGCGATTTGGGGTTTATTTTCTGTCATGCGTCTGGTTTTCGTTGAAATTGGTGGGGGCCTCTCAGATCCTTGCGGCGTTTCGCATTATTTTCGAGATGCTTCTAAAGATTATTGCGTTTTGGTTCGGTTATGGTGGGGCCTCGCAAGCTTACGTGCTGTGTTGCTCGTATGGTATGTTGTATCCTTGTCGCATGGTGTTCCG
Organism: Prorocentrum cordatum; assembly: GCA_963575745.1. Lineage (NCBI taxonomy): Eukaryota > Dinophyceae > Prorocentrales > Prorocentraceae > Prorocentrum > Prorocentrum cordatum. The sequence continues at coordinate 371,285 of CAUYUJ010012425.1, read as the reverse complement.
ATGCTTTTCCGATGGCTTCCGCGCGCTTGTCCTCCGCCTGTCCTGTGGTTTCCCTTTGGTTTTCGTGTGGTTGTCGCACGGTTGTCCTACGCCCTTCCTGTGGTGTTCCTATGCCTTTCGTGCGGTGTCCTTTGCATTTTCGCATGGTTTTCCTATGGCTGTCGCACGGTTGTGAACCTCGCATAAGTTGTCCTGCGCGTTTCGTATGGTAGTCTTATGGTTTCCGCATGGTGCTGTTGTGTTTTTGTTCGCATGGATGTCCTCATATGTTCGCATGGTGTTGCTGCTCTGCTCGCATGGTTGCCCTGTGGTTGTCAAATTTTTGTCGTGTGCCTTTCGTACGGTTCCCCTGTGCGCTTTCAATGGTTGTCCTGATGTTTTCGTATGGTTGTCCGATGGTTTTCGTCTGGTTGTCCTGTACTGTGCGTGCGGTTATCCTGTGCTTGTCGAATGGTTTGCTTATGCGTTCCACGTGGTTTTCAAATGCGTCACGCATGGTTGTCCCACGCTTGCCGTACGGTTTTCCGATGTTTTTCGCCTGGTGCTCCTCTGATGTTCGTATGGCTGCCCAATGGTTTTCCAATGCTTTTCGTCTGCGTGTCGTAAGGTTCCCCTGTGGTTGTCCGATGGTGCTCCTATGTGTGCCCATGGTTGTCCGATGCTTGTCGCATGGTTGTCCTCTGCTGTTTGTACGGTGTTCCTACGATTGTCTTATGATTATCTTGCCGCACGGCGTTCCGATGCTTGCCGCATGGTTGTCCGATGCTTTTCACATGGTTCCTCTATGACTTTCGTATATGGTATTCCTATGACGTTCGTAGTCCTCTGAATTTCCTATGGTTCCCCATGTTTTTCCCCGTATGGCTTCCTGCGTTTGCCAAATGGTTGCGCTGTAACTTGCGCGTGGTGTTCCGATGCTTTTCGCCCAATTGTCCTATGCTCTTCGTACGGTATCCTATGATGTTCGTCTGGTTTTCCTATTGCTCCCGGTGTTTTCTGCATAATTTCGTAAACTTGAAGACTCGCTGAAGTCAAACATTCAACAACAGCAAACATGCCATAACACATATGGAAATGTCGGGGTTTCTGCTTGGATTGTGTGGCGACTTTGCTGAATTTCCCGAAATGATGAGATTCTGGAACTTCCTGGGACATGTGTACTTGCGCTGCACTAGCAAAGACCCCGGGAAATCAAAATTCAAAAGAATCTGGCAATTCTCCAAACTTTCTGGCTTTCTGGAACTTCTGGATTCTGTGAAACGAAATGTGCGGAACTCCTTGGGGAACTGGTCGATTCGCTGGCTTTGCAAGATTTCCAAAGTTCCAAGAATCCCCAACCCCAGGAATTCCATTGTTTGGTGAAGTTATGGGTTTCTGGAATTGCTGGATAAGTTCGATCATTTGTGTAATTGCCAAAATACCAAGATCCAGAACATTCCAGAAAGTCCAAAGCATCCAACAATTCATTCCAAAACTTCTCAAGAAGAACGGCGATGGCCCTGACTTGCAACGGGCACGTGGACCACGTGGGAGTCAAGGTTGACAGTCCTCAATGGCGCCTCGGCACGAAGCGCCTCCAAGTTGGCGGCGGCAACTGCGAGGCGCCCTGCAAGCCGCCTCGCGTGGTCGATGGCGTCGGCGCCCAGGTCCGCGGCAGCCGCCGCGGGCGACGCCCCGGGCGCAGCCGACGGGGCCAGCGACGCCATCGAGACCGCGGCCGCGGACTCCTGACCGAGCTCATCGAAGAGGTCAGGAACCGACCCACGCGCAGCGCCCTGGGGCAGCTCACTAGCATGATAGGCGGCATTAGCAAAACTGGCAAGGTTGAGGTTCGCGAGGCCCGCCTCGACCTGCGCCCCCGAGCCTTCGCCCTGGCCGTGGAGAAACGTCTCGCGAATGTAATCCAAGACGGCTGAAGAACCCTGGCGGCCAAACACCTGGATGCGCTACTCGCCAACCCTGGCGAGAGCCATGCGTCGGGCGCCAGCGGCGCGACCAGTGCCCAGCGACGCGGAGCCCGCGACCTCCAGCTGCCCTCGCGACAACAGAAAAAGCTTCCACCGCCAACTGCCGCAGCAGCGCTGCGCCGCAGGCGCCCGGTGCGACGGGCGAGTCAGCGCGCTGGGGGATGTCATCTTCGAGAGGGGCAATTGCGAGCTGCCTCAACGGCATCACCTGGCCAGCCAGCCGCCGCAAAGCGGCGACAGGGCGCAGCGTGGAAGGGCGCGCGCAAGCGCGGGCCCCGACATTGCCCAGCGCCGTGACATCGGTCTGAGACGCCACGAGCGCGAGGCTTGCGCGGCCACAGCCGGGCCCACCCGCAAACCGAAACAGCCGCGGCCCCCCCCCCCCTAGCTCCGCCTCCCGCGGCATCCGCCGCGAAGCCACTGGGATGGCGTCCCTGGCGGCCGCCGGCGCAGACCTGCCCGCGACGATCAGATCCTCCTCCGCGTCTGCAAATTCGCTCGCAGCGCCCAGCGGAAACGGGTCGCCTCGCCGGCCCGCGGCCTCACGCGACTGCGCGACAACAGTCGCGCATGGCAAGTGCCGGTTGAGCATCTCAAGCGCGACCGGCAGCAATGTGGACGCGCTTTAGGGTGGCCAGGCCTGCCGCCCCCCAGAGCGGCAGCGCTCCCCCCAGAGCAGGGGGGCGGCGAGTGCGAGGCGCTGAACTGCGAGGGGCCACGCGCCCATGCGCCGCGCCGCGGCGCGGCGCTCCCACCGAGAAACACGCGCGGCCTTGCTCCTCGCCCCCGCTGCGAGAGCTGCGGCCTGCAACAACTCGACCGCCTGGTTGCCCCCCCGAAACCTCGACCGCACTGTCCTGCTGCGGCCCCCCTGGCGAAGGGCACCAGGCGCAGTGGGCCTCTGCGCGGCGCCACCTGCCGGGTCGGGCACTGCGCGCTGAGGGGGCGCCTCAGTGGCCGGCGCTGGAGCGGGCAGGGCATGCGGAGGCGTGCAAAGCGCGGGAGGGCGCGCGAACACCATGGGGGGCGAAGGACCAAGACCTCCCCGCATGAGCTTCAGAGTTCGCCGAGGCGCCCAGCACGCGCACTAGTTGTCGCGCTGCGGGCCACGGCCGCGCGCCAGTAGCCCGCGCGCAGCACAGGGAAACATTGTTGCACCATCAAGGGGGGAGGACAAGAGCAGCGAAAGGTCGGGGCCCGAGCACGAGAGTCAGAACCCTACGGACGGCGACAGGCCAGGTGAGACGATGCGTTTTCCCCATCGATGCCAACGTGGCAAGCCGAGAGGAGGCGCGGCCGCCTGCGCGCCTCCTGACACGACAACGCCAGCCGCCGCCCATGGGCGGCTTCCAGCGGGGCCCCCCCGCAGCTCGCGAGCCAACGAAGAGGGGGGAGAAGCAAACGGGCCGGCATGCTGCCCCCCGAACCTCGGAGAACAACGACGCAGCGTCGCACATGCGCCTCCACCCTTGGGTTGCTTCAAGCTGGGCCCCCCCCCCGCAGCTCGGAGCGAAGCGCCCGCCCGGGCAGTAGTTGTCAAGGGCGGCCCCGGCATCTGCCGTTCATCACGGGGGCCGCCGCCCCTGGGCGGCTTCAAGTGGGGCCTCCCCGCAGCTCGAGGAACATATATGCATGGTCGCGGACTCCACGCCGCGGCTGAACGCTGCGGACGAGCCGCCGCCCCTGGGCGGCTTCAAGCGGGGCCTCTCTGCAGCTGGCATCCATTGGAGGCGAGCAAAAAAGGAGAGACGACACGGGAAGAATCCAGGCCCGCACCCCAGGGCGCCAATTGCAGTGGGGGCCCCGCGCGGCCCGCGCTCCAACCAAACGCGGAGGCAGGGCGACGCCGCAAGCTTCGCGGGCGCATGTATCCGCCAAGGCCGCGGAACCTCAGCTGGGCTAGGGGCGCATGCGCTTGCTGCCCCGCCCTCATCCCGCAGCGCCGCTGCAGGGAGCCCCGCCTGCAATGCGAGCGCGCGCGGCGCCCCCCGCCCGCGCTAGACGCGCCGGCCGCGGGAAAGGGAAAGGCGAGCTTCCTGCGGACCGACCAAGAACTGCTCTCAGTTACGTCTATCTGGATGCGCGCCTGAGAAGCATCAGCTAACCGCGACCTGGCATCGTCCTGGAGAGCGCGCTGGACTTGCCCCGCCGGCGTCGGATCTGCCCCGCGCGCCACCATTAAGCGCGGCCCGAGGATGATAGAGCACCACCCTCTTAACCCATGTATCTGTTGACCCGCGGGATTGAATGCGGTTCGTCGATGCGATGAGTTCTAAGGCCTGCAGCAGAAAGCGGCGTCGGGAAGGGGGGCAGGTGGGCGTGGCAGCAATGATCTTCATCGCTACTACCATACTGAATTCCCCCCCCCCCCCCATCCCTCCTGAACTCCGCTCGCCCACGCGGTTGGCGGGCGCGAGCAAAAGTGGACCTCCACCGGGGGATGATGTGAACCGCAGATGGGCTCACTGCGGGATCTCCGCCCCGAAAGGTCCTCCACCGGAGGATGACGCGGGCCGCGAATCAGCCACCTTCGGCATCTTCGCCCCGAGCTGCCCTCCACCGGTGAAGGATGATACTCCGCGGGAACTCAATCCCGAAAACGCCCTCCGCTGGAGGATGATGTTGGTGGAATGCAGCACGTGCGACGTCGAAAGCTCCGCTCGAGCCTGATCGGGGGGCGCCGCCCCGTTTCTCGCGCTGCCGGTCTGTCGCCTCTGGCGGCGTCGTCCGCGCAAGCACCTCAGCGCCCGTCGCGCGGGGCGCCGTCGGCGAGGAAGCGGGGGCGCCGGTTGCCCTGGTGGCCGACCCGGAGGCGCAGGAGGCGCGCATCTGGCGCCAGCAGCTCCGAGGGGGTGCTCCCTGGAGCGGACTTGCTCTCCGAGGCCGCAGAGGCGCAGCCCCTGCGCCCCTTCTTGGGCTCCTCGCTGACAGGCCCACCCTTCTTGCCCTTGCCATTGGGCCCCTTTCCCTTGGCACCGTTCTTGCCCCTGGCGCCGTGGCCCGCGGCGGGGTAGCTCGGCCCCGAGCTCCTCTCGCCCGCTGCGACCGCGCCCGAAGCCGACCCCCGACGGACTGGCGCCTCGGACTCTTCCAGGGCAGCCGCCTCCGCCTCTATGTCCGCGCTGCCGCGCTCAGGCGAGGCCGAGTATTCTCGTCGCTGCTCGAGGCAGCCCTGCGACGATGCACGATCGTCTCAGGCGCCTTCTCCTGCGCCCTCGCCCGGAAGACCTCGGCGCGCCTCCTCTCCTCGGCGCGATCCGCGCGATAGGAAGCCTGCCCGCCGATCACGAGCGCCCAGCATGCCGTGGCGGCCGAGAACTCTGCCTGCAGCGCAGTCGCCGGACCCCACCGCGAGAAAGAGCTTCCGCCCCCACCTCGTCGTTCCAGCGCTCGGCCAAATCTCCCAAGGCGCGCGGGGCTGGGCGCGCCAGCAAACCTGGGCGCGCCACTCGGAAAAAGTTCCCGAGCCATCGAGGTCCTGGCTCGTCGTTCGATTGAACGCAAGCCGCCGGTCGTCCACTTCCAGGACTTCCGTCTCGGCCGCCGCGTCTTCGCCTGCTCCGCAATCGCCCCCGCGCTCGCGGTGGGCCTGGCGCGCGGGCCCCGACCCCGGCCCTCCGCCTTGCGCCCCCTGCACTCCCTCGGGGCCGGCCAGGGCTTTCACCGCGCGGCGCCTGCTTGGATGAGAGATGGGGTTGTTGAGAGATGCAACGTCTGGCATATTTGATGCGGGCTGTTTGGAATTGCCAGACGCTTGCTAGCGTTTGCCGCGACCTGCAGCAGCACCTTAAGAACCATATTCCTTGGGGCCCTCCAAACGGTTGGCAAGTGGTTTAGGAAGGACTTAGTAAGACGCCCATTTAAACCCCTGCCCCCGATAAACAGTTAGCAACACTCTTGCCGGCGAGTTGCTAACCCGATCGCAGGGGGAAAAACAAGAAACCGACGAACAAACACCGCCCCGTGGAACTCCCTGATCGCCAAGTTTCTCTTGGGGGTATTCAGAGGCGGATCGCTAGCATGCGAACTATATGTGTTGTTATCTTCCTCGTCTCCTTCTTCCTCTTCGGTGTATCATAGCGGCCATGCCCTTCCCCCCGCCCATATTCTTGGTGTGTGTGTGTGTGTGTGTGTGTGTGTGTGTGTGTGTGTGTGTGTGTGTGTGTGTGTGTGTGTGTGTGTGTGTGTGTGTGTGTGTGTGTGTGTGTGTGTGTGTGTGTGTGTGTGTGTGTGTGTGTGTGTGTGTGAGTGTGTGTTTTTTGGGGGGTGGTCCGAGAACGTCGCGCGCGTGGGGCCAGAGCGCGGGCGCGGACAGTTATTCCCAGGATGTGGTGTCTTGATATTTCGGTGCGTTCTTCCTCCTCCTCTTCGCGCCCTTCCCCCCCCCCTCCCCCCCCCCCATGCGCCCCTTGGGTGGCTGCTGCGGCGGAGGTCGGCAGGCAGGCTCTGAATATAAACGACCACTACTTGGGGAAATCGAAGTGCGAAGATGACGGCACACGGCCCGCGTTTATATCGGATCAGTTCACCGTGCGAAGCGGATGCACAACAGCGAGGCGATCATCAATGAAGCAAGTCGCAACCACATCGATGATGTCTCCAAGGCCTACGAGAATAGGGGCGCCCCTCGATGCCCACGCACTACGCCGCGAATGCTTGGCGGCGCACTCGCATGGCTGCAAAACAACTGTCTGGGCAATTGGCTACTCGCCCCCGCGCCGCGAGGCGACGCGGTCTCCGCGCGACGCAACTCCACGCTCATCAATTCGGGCCTTGCTCGGATAGACGCGATCGCCGTCGCCGAAATGATCTAGAAGAAAGGCCTTCAACTTTTTCGTCGGTGCCTTTGGACACAGCAACCCTGGGGAGATGTCTAAACGCGCAGACGCGGACAGCACGTGCAACGACATAGAGACGAGACCCTTTATGACAGGAGAAATGTCATTATCGTGGTCTTCACCGAATGCGATGGCACCCCTGTGCCTGGGCGAGAAGCCCCACCGACCCACGCGCCCACTGTGATGGAGCAGACCGTGGAACTTCCGCATCAAGTTATCGACGCCTAATGCGTGAACGTACGAAAGGGAAAAACCACGTGTTGCAGTGGCCACTCGTTGGGCCGAAATGGCCAACTTACGACAATCCCACATGATGTGAATGGGAATAGACATGCTTGTCAGGCACTGAACAGCATGAGTGGCCACCCCGCGGGGCAATACCACGACTCGACGATAATGAACAATAACTGGGCGCAGCGACAAGGCCTCAGATACCGAACGCCGCCAACGCGATGCGCCCCAAGACCCAGCAGACCTTTTCTTCTTAAGTGTTTCTGTTCCTGCGACAGACCTGTCTTGGATCCTCGATGGCCAACGGAATTTCGTCACGTAGTCATGGACGCTCGCAGGCTTGATGCCGACCCCCGAAATCGCCTCGACAACTTCGTAAAGCACTGTTTGCCAAATACCCTGCAACTGGTTGGGCCCCCAGTCGTAGCAATTTGGCGTCGACGGATCAAGGGTGCTCCTGAGACGTGGGCCCAGCGACATGCTGCGTGGTGAAGCTGTCCAGCCCAACAGTTTCTCACGGTTTTCCCATGCACCCTCTTTCATGCGGGGTCGACATGCAACGAGGGAATCTACCACGTGCAGCATGATTGCCTTTGGTGCCGAAGCGCACTCATCAAAATAAGACACGAAAAAATGAAACCTCAGGGAACTGCTGCCATCGATGAGGCCCGCAGCGACCCAATGTTTGTGCATTAAGTTCACGCGTTGAAGGCGCGGCATGATGCCGCCACAGCCCTTGCGCATCCAGACTCTGTGCAAGGCGCCATCATCACCGAGCACCACAATGAGATCAGCCGCGAGCCGAAACGTAAACCAACTCGCCAAATCCATGCCGACGCAACCTAAACGGAGATTGTGCGGAGCAGATAGGAACATGAGCTTAAGCGCACGCCCCATCAGTTGCGCCATTCCGCCTTCGCATTGAAACACAATCATTGGCGACGACCCCCACGGTTAACCGAACACCTTCTCTTGACAAGGCCGCGGGTCCAAACTCCCAGATCGAACAATATGTGCATTGCATCGCTATGTTATTCTGCCTGTTTAATATGTTGCCTGCGTTTGCTTCGTCGCAATGCACGGTGATCGACCGCGGCGGCTGTTGACAACGTGGAATAGCATGCCCAGGGCGCGCGTTCGCGTGCATCTGGCCAGAACATCACAGCCCCGAGAGACAAAAAACAAAAAAACGGGGCAAATCGCCGCGCAGTCGCTTTACCCAGCCGCAAAAAAATACCAAAACGGCACTATCCCACGGCAGCCTCTTCCTCCCTTGCTCCGCCGACTCCTCTCATTCCCCCCTCCTCCACCCCTCGCCCCCCCCCCCCCCCTTCTCCGCCCCCCCCCCCCCCCCCCCCATCCGATCCCTCCCCCGCGTCCTCTTCCGGGCAGGCGTGGAGCGAGGCGTGGACGCAAGCGAGCGAGCGCCTTGGATATCGTACGTCCTACATAGCAAACGCGAGAACATTTCGCACTTTCCAGCCGCGCACAAGTAAGGAATGGGCGAAGCAATCTCGACCTCGACAGGCTCGCCTGATTTAGACATCAGTTCCACTCTCGTTAGCAATGACCCGAACTCCATATTATTACATGCGTCCAGATTCCTAACGTCGCGCGCATCCACCGGGCCACGCGCGTCAAGTAAGTCCCCGGATGCGAAAGCTGCCACGCGGGCAGACAGCGCTGATTGACTCGCATGTGCTAGGTTGTCTCGGGCAGCGCCGACCTTTCTAAGCTCGGCATCTCGATCCATGGATGGGCCGCTGAAAGCGAGCGCGCAAGCACTGATATTGGAATTGTCCACCAAGCCCCCCAATATGCACCCCCCAAACGGCACGTCAAAATCCCCCCCCCCTCCAGCCCGCCGTCGGAACGCCGCCATTCGGCCTCCGAGAGGCCTGTGGCCCACGGCCCAGGCGCTGCAATAGGTTGGGGCACGCCGTTGGGCCATTTCTATCACCTAAATCGCAGCGGGCCTTCGATCCCTCATCGGGGGCCGGCGGAATCAGAGGCGCGAGGCCCGGAATGGCCAATGTTAGTTCGACGCCCCCTCAAGCAGAGGTAATGTCAGGGGGCCCCCATGCTAGTTCGCCCCCATCTGAGCTGACACCTGCAAGCGTGCGTTCGGGCTGAAGCAACGCGCGCGTGCGCTGGAGAGCTCATGTGCGATGGCGTCTGCGGCGGTCACTGCGCGCGCGTCTAGAAGGAAGCGCCTGGCAACGCAACTGTCAGTGTAACTGCTCAGGGACGGCCGCGGCGCTGGGCGACATGTTTTCTGACGCGCTCTACACGCGCTGCCTGGTGCAACGGCCCGGGGGGGGGGGGGGGGGGCGCGGGGGGGGGGGGGGCGTTAGTCCGATGCCCAGCCAGAGTAGCATCGGCAATCGTGCATTCGGACTGATACAAGACGCGCACATACACGCATGCCCATTGTTTGTTGCATTCGCTGCGGCGACAGTTTGCACGGCCAGAAGCAAGCCCCCGACGCGCCCTTGAAGGAGGCACCTGGATCATCACTGCTCGCAACTCTGACCTGGCCCCTGGAACCCTCCTGAGAGGGGGGGATGGGGATCTCTCTCCTGTTGCTGCTTCTCCTCCACTGTGCGATTTGCGCCGCTTCCTGCTTGCCCTCCGTTGTGCGATGATTATGCGCGCAGGGTAGTGAGTGCCAGGGGCGGGGCAAGGCAAATCGTTCGCCTGCATGCAACTCCGCGCGCGATCCGCGCTAACATGCTTCTACTTCGTTTGAGTCATGCTGGGGGAATTCTGCACGTGGCCTCTATGCTATCAGGTTGCGATGCATGCAATCACTGGGGCTCTTGTTTCAAGATGCGTTGTTTCCTCCTCTTCCTTCGTGGTGTGAGTTGCGTTGCTACATCCTCTTCCTCAGTTGTGCGATTGCTGTTGCTTCCTCTTCTTCCGCAACGCCTCCCTCGACGCAACTCCCCATGCTGCGAGTCTGGCAAAGGGCGTCGTCGCTGGCGCCGCCGTGCCTCATCATGTACGGGTGGAGGTTCGACTGGCCTAGTCCCGCGAGCTCGGCGACCCGCTTGAAAAGGCTCGAGAATCTCCGATCGTCGAAGGACCATACGTTCTCGTGGCCAGAGCGCTTCTTCAAGGTCGAGAACCGCGGGTACAGGAAGACCAGCTCGGGGCTGTCGAGCAGGAGGCTCTCGTCGAACTCATTGGTCTTCGTGGGGATCGCCTCCTCCTCGGGGGCCAACAACAGCGCCCAGTACCTCGTGCCCGGGCCGGGCAACGGCGGGATGAGCTGGTTGAGTTTCAGCCACAAGCACTCGCTCGGCCTCAGGTACGTGCGGAACAAGAAGATCAGGCACTGGCCGAACTCCAGCTCGCCCATGTGGAGGGCTGCCCCCCACCAAAGCGCACAGCCCTATCCAGGGCAGCGGTGCTCTGCTGAGACCTGGAGCCAAACGCCTGAAGCCTTTCAGCGCCATCTTGGCCCGCTCTAGCACTTTGCCGCTGCGGATCCCAGGCGCCCTGTACTCGAGAGCTGCGATCACCTTCTCGCCCGAGTCGTGGTTGTGGCCCGAGAAGTACAGGTGTTCTAAATACTCGAGCATCGCTGTGGAGATGTCGTCGCTGGTGCTCAGTGGCAGGCTGTTGTCGCTGGCCCAAGTCTGGAGTCCCCGAAAGCACCTGTCGTACATCATCGCAGAAGGACGTGTCACTTTGCTCACCTCCAAGAAGTACTGGCCGAAGCTGCGCGCGTGGCGGGTCTCGCTCTGATGAGCAAGCTGACGACGCCTCGCTCTCTGCCTGCGTTGTTGCCCCGCTGGCTGCTGGCTGACCTCTGTCACAGGTCTCGTGGCTGGCAATGACGTGCTCCTCCGGGCCAAGCTGCTCGGAGGCTGAGTCATCAGAGTCGGAGTCCTCGTAGAACCCATCCTTGTCCCAGCTGCGCCAATCGCCTGGTGAACCCAACGGGCGAGACCCGCTGCTCGGATGCCAGTCCGCGTCGTCGAACTCGGGCGGGACGCCCGAATCGGCATCGGCCCTGGCGAGCTCGTCGACAGCAGCCCTGAGCGCGGCACGCGCCTCCCCATCTCGGGTTTCCCAAGGGGGGCGAGCGTCGCGCCAACCGCCTCCGCCCTGAACGGGCGGCCCCGACTTGAACCGTGAAGCGGCGTCGGCAGGATTGAACGCTGAAGGCACCCACCTGGACACGAAGTCTGAATCTGAAGCCATGGACAGAGCGGCCAGCTGGCGACTATGTCGGTTGATGGTAGCATTGCTAGCACGCCCCTTCCCCTGCGCCAGGACAAAGCCAATATTGTCTCCCAAGAAGAGGTGACGATGAGAGAACTGACGCTCTGATCGAAGACGATGTCTGCCAGCAATAACGGTGGCGGGACCCTCCGAGGAAGCAATGTTCTCGGCTACGCGCAAGCGCCCTCGCACCTTCAGACCCCAAGAGTTGAAGTCACATATATTGTCTCGATCCACATCAAGCAGCTCTAAAGGTACCTCATCGGGCGGCGTGCCGGCCAAAGGGCTGGAGCCTAGCTGCGGCTTCTCGGCGTCCTCTAAAGCTCGCTGACGTGCATGCATGGCATCCTCGACAAAGAACCTCCAGCGCTCGCTCTGGCGCCCCCAAGCTCTCACCTTGTCAACTCTGAAATGCTGTGGCGTTGGCGCCCTCTGAGTCGGACGCTGACATCCAGCGAAGCTCCTTCGTCGCAGCAGGTCAGAGCCTGATGCGACTGTCCCCAGCGAAGTCTATCAAGCGGTAGATGGCGTGCGGGATGCTGAGCAAGCACCTCCTCAGGATGGCAGACCAGGTGAAGTGGCCCACGATGCGGTGAAGCAACTTGCCAGACGCGTACCCGTCCTCCAGGAGAGCTGCGATGGCAAGCCGCACCTTCCAGCAACGGCGGCGGCCAACTGAAATCCGCCCGGTAGCGCGGTCCAACGTCACGTCATGCCTGTGAACTGCGTCTCCGGAAGTCCGTGCTCGAGCTCCTTACACTACAGTCCGTCAGCGGCCAGCTGGGCGCACAGCTTCTTGGCCATGTCCCGCACGACGCCGTCGTCGGTGCCCACGACCCCCGCGTTGCCAACGTAGATGGCAGTGCCGAATTTGCCGTCGGTGATGTCAGGGGCCTGTTGCTTGTCGAGCAGGAAGGCCTCTGGGGGCACGCCCGCTCTGAGAGCACTGGCCGTTGCCATGGCCTGACGAAAGTAGAGAGCCCAAGACCAGCCCATCGCCATGACCTCCAAGTGCGGAGTGACGTAGCCCGATGATGGCAAGTCAAGCTTGCTGGCCAGCTAGGGGTTGGTTCGGTGGAGGTGCTTTGCGGACGCGCGAGGCAAGGCGAAATACCCGGAAACTCCAGGAAGGGCTTTGCATCGATAGAAGGCGTTGTCGACGTCCATCTGAGACAGGACCAAATCATCCGAAAGCCCGATCTCCTCTGACGCCCGCGAGGCTGGTGTGGGGAGCCTCGAATGTGCGGGCTCCTCGAACAAGTCGTGACCGCCCTGGCGTCCGGTATCATCCGCAGTCGCCCGTCCTTCTTCGCGACGAAGAAGATGCCAACCGTGGCGGGGGCGCCCTGGCGGATGCTGACCAAGTTGGCCTGGGGCATCTGCATGATGAAGCTACTGTAGCGGACCTGGACCTTCACGAGAGCAGGATCACTATAAGGTTGAATACTGGCAGCAGCAAGCGTAGAGCCAGAAGAAGCCTCTCTCCGCAAGCTAGTCGAAATAGACCTCCAGCGTTGCGAAGCCAAGCCAGACAGCACCTGCTCGCCGTCCGCGAGGCCGCCCAGGAAGGGCAACGAGGCCAAGTCAGGCTGGAAGCTGCGTCGTGGGTCGCTGTCGGCGTAACCAGGACGACTGCCGCCAAGCTCGCTCAGGGCTTGCGCGGCCGTGCATGGTAGAGGCGGTATAGACCTGTAGATGTCCGAAATGATCTCGACACTACGGCGTTGAGCAAGAGACTCACCCAGGCCTGGCGGAGGATGAATTGTGCAACCGAACATATCGTTGAGGCACTGCACTGCCGAATTCGCCCAAGCCTGCCAATGCCGACGAACATGCGCGAGACGGCGCACTGCGCGGCGCCCAGAGGCTGGATAACAACATTGATCTTCTTGAGGAAACGGCGAAGCCATCGGTAGTAGCTCACGACCTATCGGCATCCCTGATGTCGGCGACTGGGCGGGAAGGCCAGCCGCCTGGGCGCTCAAGACTTCCCAGCCCCCCGCTCCGGCAGACGCTCCAGCCTCTCTCTGGGCTTTGGCGAATGCCTTGGCGGCGGCTCGCTCGGCCTTTGACTTCCCCTTCGGCCCGTCGGGGTGCTGCAGCAAGCCTGCAGCCGCGTCAACCGATGACTGTTGACGGCCAGCGTGGGCGGCCTGCCCTGCCTGAGGTCTCTTCTCCTCGTTGAGCTTCCGCGACTCCTTCGCTATGGTGCTCTCGCGGTGGAGCTCCGAGGCCACGTATTCCTCGAGGAGAGGGCAGAGCATCAACTGGCCGCGCGTCTCGCCGACCCCCAAGTACAAGAACTCATCAGCCAGAAAGGGGTCGACCTGGCTGTCCGTCTTCAGCAAGCGGCGCTTGTGGCGGTACTCGGCCAGCTGCGCTCGTCTGAGCAGTAACTCCACGAACGAGAGCTCCGCGGCGTTGACCTGGTCATACGTCAGGGCGTACTCCACAGCCTTCATGGCCGTACTCCACAGCCTTCATGGCCGCAATCGAGAGGTTGCATGTAGATTTCCACCACGAGCGCCGAGCTCTCGGATGGCCGTTGGTCTGGAGAATGAACTGCAAGCACCACTTGGTAGTCCTCGGCCCCGTGAGGGGCCACGAGTCCCAAGCAGTCTCCGTGACCAGGTCCACTGCAACCTTGAAATCCTTGAAGCGCTTGCCCAGCCGATCCCTGGTAACTTCCAGGATGCGCGCGTCCAGCTCCAGCTCTGCGTCCTCGTCGCCAGCCTCGCCTGTCGTGAGGCTCCGATCTGCGATCAGCTTCAACTGGTCGCCCTGCTGCAGCAAGCCGAACTGCGGACCAAGGATCCAAGCCTGACCTACAGGAGAGTCGAGCGGCACGACGCTGGACCCGCTGACGTCGCACCAACGATGATCAGGAGCTGGCAGGCGGCCCAGGCCACACGTGACGGGCAATCTCCCCAGCACCTTCAGCGAGCGATCCTCGTCGAGCGACAAGCTGGGAGGCGGCAGAGGCGGTACGGCAGTGGCCTCGGGCGTCCGGGTCCCCGCTGGTGCCAATCCTCCTTCCTCGGCCTCCACCGGCCTACCGTCGCCCTCGCCGATGTCCGCGTCCAGAGCTGGAATCGCTCGGCCCTGATTCTGAGCCCGACAAGCTGCTCAAACTCTCTCGTACTGCGCGGTCCTGAGCACCTGTCCAGATGCGAACACCCGCCCCCAGTGCGACTGTGGACCCAGGCGCTGGTCGCGGATCGGGGCCCCCTCGAGGTCGCATGGTGCGATGATGCCGAGCAGCGGAGGCACGCTCAGCTCCTCCGGGTAGATGTCTCCGGTGGGCGTCATCACCCACATGATCACCGCTCCTGGTTCGTCGGGAGGCTCGCCCATCACGCGGGACAACACTGGCGCGGTGCAAGGCTCGATCAAGAGCCGATGGTGCCACATCCTGCGGTCTGTGTCGTAGCGAACGACCACCTCGCAGCCTGGGCGCATATACCTCTGCGGAAGGTCCAACATGGCGTCTCCAGGCAATCGGGTTGAGAGCCGCACCCATCGCCAGCCCGAACACGAACGTAAAGACACAGAAGCTGAACGGCGAACCCAGGTAGCTGCTCTGCACCGCACACGAAAGAGCTGAAGAGGCGATGGGCGAGATGGAATGCCAAATCAACTTGGCGGCCTCCCACAGGCTAGCTGTGACCGTCAAGATCATTCACCTCAGGCGTCGCCGCCCTCTAAAAGACTTGAGCGAGAAACGGTTGCGGCCGAGAGGGACAGAGACATACGTTCAGAGAACTGTAACATATATATATATGTGTGCATATATATATATACAACTACATATATATGTATACATTATACTATATATACAAACATGCATGCATGCATACATACATACACACATACATACATGCATGCATACATACAAACATATGGGCCGCTGGGTCGATCGGCAGGTGCCCCCAGCCAAACGGCAGCCCCCCCCCCCCCAAAAAAAAAAAAAAAAAAACAACAACAACAAACAAACAAGAGAAAACAACAAAAAAGACGGGGGGGCAAAGAGGCAACAACATACAAAGAGGCCACGCTGCCACGCACTTAGCCTTGCAACAGGCAAACAAATATCACCCACTTCCGCTTGCTGCTATACAGTACGGGGCAGGCAAATAACAACCACCTGTTACCGTCACCTGCGCAACAGCGCGGGTAGAAGCTAATGAATGCGACCTGCGGCGCGCGCGGCCACCAAGTAGTGCGCGAACAGACCTTACGCCAACCATCACCACGGTGTATATATATATATATATATACGTATGTACATGTACAAACGTATATATGTATATTATGTATATAGATGAGCTGGCTGAGGGAACGAGTCGATAGATAGGTATATCGGCTGATATCTATTTATACACATATATGTATCACGTACCCAAAAGGGGTCCACAGAGCTCACCAGCAGGCCTAGAAGGGCGCTCGAGAGTGCTCTGCAAGTGCCTTGGCAGCCCTGCATATATTGTAATGATGCCGCCCTCGGGCACCCTCACTGTGGAGGTCGCCTGGGGCGGGGGCGGCGCGTGCTACATTGTGCACATGATAGGCCAACGCAACGCGCTCGACGATCTCTGGCGTTGGAGAACAGTCGAGGCCGAGACGCGTGGATGGGCGCGATGGGGGCAAAACGGGGTGGTATACAAGCCTCCTCAGCACAGGGCATTCAACATAGTGATCCATCATATCCTCGCGCTCGGGACAGCCAAACAAGCGCGGCTTCTGATGCGTAGAGTGAAGCCTGCGGCTGGTAAGCCAGCCACCCACTGCAGTTTTGATGACAGCACTTTGCCAGTTGGGGGGGGGGGGGGGGGGGCGTCTCGAACTAGGCCCCTGAGCGCCTCCCAAGCGGGCCTCGAAAACGGCAGGCCCCAGGAAGCCATTCGGAGTGAGAGGGCGGGGTGGAGGGCGTCGGGGAAGAGCGAGAGACGAAGGGAGGAGGAGAGGATCCGCCGTGCGCGCACGCGCCCACGCACCTGCGCCCCCTCCTCCACAGCAGCGCGCGCGGCGAGGGCGGCGCGGGCAGCGGCGGCCTGCTCGGGCGCCTTGAACGCGCCGAGCGACGCCTCGTGCAGGTGGCTCACGATGGGGCGGCTCGCCCAACAGTGTGGGGAGAGCCAGCCCCTTCCAACCTCGAAGAGACTGCCGTGTTCCGCGCGGGTCCTCTGGAGACCCTCGAGCAGCACCTTCCAGTTGGTGATGGTGTGCTTCGCTGTCCGCATTCGCGAGGCCACGCTCGCAACCTGGACGCTGTCGGGCTGGGGCGCGGGCCAACGCCCCGCGCCCAGCACGCCCGCCCTCGGCGTCGCTTGAGGCGGCAGGTGCCAGATCTTGTGCCACGCCCAAGCCTCCCTCTTGACCAGCTCCTGTGGCACGGGCACGAGCTGCATCAGGTAGCTCAGCACTGTCAGCACTCGAGCGTTGTAGAGCACCGTCGAGATGTGAACGGCCGCCCCAGCAGCGGCCAGGGCCCGAACCCGATGGATCCACTTGGCACCCGCCTCCTGCCAGATGTCCAGCAGCGCGGCTCCAGGCCCCATGTTGACGCCCAGGTACTTCGCGAACGGGGCCGCGGACATCTCCGACCAGCCTGGCACGCGCGCGGCGAGCCAGGCCGCGACTGAGGCCGCGGTCTCCTCCGAGAAGGCCGCGTGCAGAGGGATCACCTTGCACTTGGGCAGCTCCAAGGTCAAACCCGCCAGCGTCTCCGCCGCCGAGAAGACCTTCTTCGCACGAATCACCAGGCGCCTGTCCTGGAGGACCATGCCAACGTCGTCAGCGCAGACGCCGACAGCCGACTGGCTCCGGGGCGCCAGGATCTCCTCCGAGTGGGCCACGAAGGGATTCATGGCCACCGCCCGCAAGCTCCCCGAGAGCGGGCATCCCTGCGCGATGCCAGCGCTGATGTGCATGAAGTGGCACAGCGTGCCCTCGATCGCCACAAACGCCATGGGCAACCAGTGCATGCTCATGACCAGCTGGTAGAGGCCACCCTGGAATCCCGACCGCTGCAGCATTGTCCGAAGGGACGAGACGGCCAGCGACGGGAAGGCGCTTCCGAAATCAAAGAGGACCAGCGGCGGCAAGCGCTGGCCCACGGTGGATGAGAACCCCACTCGTCGGACCGCGCTGTCGAGGAGACTGATGGTGTTCAGCAAGTTCCTGTCTGGCAAGAACCCCCGCTGCGAGGCAAGGGTGCACTTCTCAATTTTAAACTTAATACGATGGTTGACGCTGGCCGCCAAGAGCTTCACGTCCGTGCTCTTGAGAGCCAGCGATCGGGTAGATGACGGCGCCCGCGTCGGGCCAGAGGATGAGTCGCTCTCCTCCACACCCTTCGGGATGAAGGCCGTCAGGTGGTCGTTGAGGTCAGGCGGCGGAGGGGGGCCCTGCGCGAGCTCGACGCCCGCCAGCGCTCGGTCCTCCAGCGGCCTCGACGAGCCGCAGCAGCTCCGCGCATCGCAGGGCAAGCCGTCAGGGCCAGGGGCCGTCGGGCGAGACGACCGCACGGCCCGTCGGAGATCACGCGCGTCGGGTAGGGGAACGTCCTCCAGGCCCTCGGTAACAACAGGATGCTCGTCCAGATAGCGCCCCACCAGTGGGTGCAGAGGCAGGCCCCGCTGGAAGATGGGTGACCAGTGGGACCTCAACCCCTTGAGAACCTCGGCCTGCGCGTTCACTGCCCTCCCCCTCCCCTCCTGGTCAGGAAGACGGATGCCCTGGAGCTTCAGCGAGCGCTTGAACGGCGACCATGGCGCCGCTCGCCTGCGGGTGGCCCTCTTCGTCGCGTCGATGAGCTTGAAGGGGGAGGCGCCGTTGGGAGGCGCAGCGCGGGCACGGCGATCCAGGTCTGCAGCGCGCCTCTCACTGAAGATGTTCTGCTCCGCTGCGCAGGCCTCCGCGAAGGCCGAGGCGTTCTTCAGAGAGACCGCGCGCGGGGGCACTTCGACGTGCTCTCGCGCGAGGGTCGAGGAGGCCAGCAAGCGCTCGGCGAGCTTGCGATCATCTTTCCAGACCGCTCTGGCCATCGAGCGAAAGAGCAGCAGCCTCGAGTCGTTGTCGCTCGCGCCCTGCTTGATGACGTTGTCTCGGACTCGACGGGCAGCCTCCTGCATGGGCCGCCTGTGCTCCGATCGGCGCTGGTAGACCCCGAGACTCGACCAGTCCACATGTAAGGCCAGCAGCTTGAACTGCTCAGCGCAGGCGGGGGACTTGAACAGGTGTCCGGGGATCGGCTGCTCGGCCTCGGACTGCGGGGGGCGCCCAGCGATGGTCAGAGCAATGGGCACGTGGTCACTGATCCCCTTCTCATGCAGGTGCTCTGGAAGGTCCCGTGAGGAAGGCGTGATATGCCACTGTATTGCCAACCGCGATGGGGTCGCGATAAAGACCCGATCGATCTGCGCGAGCTTCGGAGGGGCGCCCTCCTGCTGCGAGAAGTGCGCCGGGAGCTCAGTGTCGCTTTCCACGAAGTCGCCAAATATAGCCTGCCACCTGCGCTCGAGGGGCCGAGGGCCCCCCTCCTCAACACGAACCAAACCCTCGTTGATGAGTGGCGTCTGCAGCAGCAGGGGCGGCGCCGCGAGGATGTTGAAGTCCCCTAGCAGCAGCAGGGTGACCTTCTCAGGGGCGGAGCTCGCCGTGGCGACGTCGGCACGGATCCTGGACTCGATGGAGCTCATCTCTTCACTCGTGATGCCGAAGTTGTATACATTATAGATGACAAGGGACGGGCCCCCCACAGGCGATTCGGGACCGATACACGAAGACGTTCGACTCTGCCCGCCACCAAAATCTCATGCTGGAGCCTCGGGGCGGCTGAGGAGGCATATTGCACAGGTAAAATGATAGCTGCACCGCCAGTATCTCGCCTGCTGCCGAGGTTCAAGAAGACCTTGGCGGAGATGTGGTGGCGGTGTAACTCCTGCATGGATTCCAACTCGGTGCCATGCACTTCTTGCACGCACATCGCAGTCTACTGCGACAGATACGTGAGAAGATGAAACAACTTGCGGGCACGTGTGACAGAATCGTGGTGGAGGATCGCTCTTGCATTCCATGATCCGATGGCAGCACACTGTCTGTATTCTCCAGGGTCGCGCCATGGGGCGAAGCGGGAGCAGAATCGCCCAATGGACTCGTTCAGCACTGCCGAATAGCTGGTCGACGGACTCGCGGATGCGCTCCCTGGAAATATTGCCATCAGCCGCAGCACGATAGTTCCACTCCAAGACCGTCTGCTCCTCGGCGCTGTCTCCCACGATGACTGTGATGATGGGCCTCGAACCGTCCGAGATGACACTGGTGTGGCGGTTGCCGCGCCAACGGCCTGCTGTACACTGCTCGCGGACCAGCTCGACGAGGCGCTTCGTCTGGATCTCACGGCGGATGGCCTGTGGCGATTTGCCGAGCCCCACGAAGATGGGCACCTGTCCTCCCTCGAGGGCAGCTGCAGTAAAGCGGCGCCACTCGCCGCCGACCTCGAGCTTCTTGAATGCCGAGACCACACGTCTAGCGGCCAGCCCCTCCGCGACATGCATGCGGAGGACGTGTCTCCTCCCAGGGGAGGCGCCTTGAAGTGTGGAGTGCTGGGGCTCGAACTCCAAATCAGCAAGCCACGGGCGCAGGCTCTCCAGCACCGACTCGGAAGTGACCGCCTCCTTCGCCGTGACGACGAACACGGTCTTGTCGGGCTCCCGCGTCCAGTCCGCCAGGTCGCTGAGGTTGGCGATCGGGACCGATGCTTCGCAGGCCGAGACAACCTTCTGCATCTGCTCCAGGGCATCCCACATGCCCTTCTGGTCCTGCTGGATCCGAGAAACGCTGCGGTCCAAGTCCAGCAGGTGTTTGTCCGTCTGCTCGTTCTTCTGTGCTTGCTTCTCACTGAAGAGCCGCAGGGCCGCTGTGGTCGAGGCCGCGATGTCAGCAGACATCTTGCTGTTGCCCTCCAGGACCCTGCCAATGATGGAATCCCGCATCGCCCCCAGGATACTCTCGAGCTCCGAGTGGAGCACTGGCCCATCCACCTGGCCGCTACCCGCAGGACGAGGAGAGCCAGGAGCAGCGGGGCCAGGCGGAGCAGTCTCTGCGGCCGGAGGAGTGGCGATGGAGACAGGCGCAGGCTGCCGCTGATGCCACGGGTCTCCATTGCCTTGAAGGGGATCGCGGGCACGGTCTCGACGCACGTCCTCACGGCGCACCTCGCGGCAAGCAACATCATCATCACGGTCATCACCAGCGGCACTCCTGCTGCGATGCTGCTCCCGTTCTCGGCTGCCCGAGCTGTCGGAACTCTCCTCCTGTCGTCCCTGGCGGCGCGCCGCCTTCGCACTCCGTCGGCACGCGCGAAAAGAGCCATCTCCATGGGGCATCCCACCCGCAGGACAAGCGGGAGTCGGTGGTACTTGTTATTTATCGTGCATTCTTTGTTGGCGGTAGGCGGGACTCATTGCAAATCGACCGCCTCCCCCTTCCCCCCCTTCCCCCTCCGACCTCATTATCATCCGGAGGGTGATCCTATCGGTCTGAATACTACTCTCCTCTCTCCCCTGGTGGCGTCCGGGTAGTGTCCGCCCCCCCCCCCCCCCACGTGCTGTTTTTTTTTAACACGCAAGATTCCCGGGAATCGGGTTTTCGCTTGGTATTTTTTCAAAATGCTGCTCTCGATGAAGCGCTGGCCTCATTGTCGTGCTGACGCTCGTTCCGAATCGTGCTCTCGCTGCAGCGCTGGCCTCATTTCCGCGCTTCCGCTCGTTCCGAGTCGTGCTTCCGCTGCAGCGCTGGCGTCATTACTTCCAGTGCCATGCCACGGCATGGTTTTGTGTCCTTCCAAATCGGCCCCAAAAATGAGAAAATGGCACCCCGAAGAAACCATCGAAAGTGATTACACATTCGGTGTCGATCTGTTGATATTCTGGACCGCGGAAGCCCCCCCCGACTTTGGGGCGTCGCCACGCCAGGCTATGTCAGGCGACGCGTCCTCATCTCCGCGCTTCCGCGCTTGGGAATTTCTCAAAATGCTGTTCTCGCATTTCCAGCGCCATGCCACGGATTGGTTTTCGGTCCTTCCAAATCGGCCCCAAAATTTGGAAAATGGCCTCCCGAAGAAACCATCGGAAGTGATTACACAGTCGGTGTCGATTCGTTGATTTTCTGGGCCGCGGAAACCCCCATTTGGGGCCGTCGCCATGCCATGCTATCAAGCTACGCGTCCTCATTTCCGCGCGTCCGCGCCGGGGTTGTTCTCAAAATGCAGTTCTCGCTGAAGCGCTGGCCTCATTTTCGGGCTACCGCTCGTTACGAATCGTGCTCCCGCTGCAGCGCTGGCCTCATTTCCGCGCTTCCGCTTGTTCCGAATCGTGCTCCCGCTGCAGCGCTGGCGTCATTATTTCCAGTGCCATGCCACGGCATGGTTTTTCGGTCCTTCCAGATCGGCCCCAACATTAAAACATTGCCTCCCGAAGAAACCATCGAAAGTGGTTACACATTCGGTGTCAATTCGTTTCCCCCCCCCCCGACTTTGGGGCGTCGCCACGCCGTGCTATGTCATGCTACGCGTTGGTCTTCAACACCATGCCATGCTACGACATTCGATTGCGCGAAAAGAAAGGAATTCTACGCCACGGTAAGGGATGGGAGTGAGGGATAAAACGTCAGATTTGACGCGAGCGCACCTAGCTTGCCCCACCCCCTTCCCCCCTGCCCCCCGAGTGCTGGCTCCGGGGGGCAGATGCCAAGGCTTAGTGTTTAGCCGCCGCCGCAACACGGGAGGGGGGAGGTAACGGGGAGAGAGGGGGGAGGGAGGCGGGAGGGAAGGGGTGGGGAGGAAGGGGAGGGAGAAGGGGGGAAGGGGAGGGAGGAGGGGAGGGGAAAGGAAGCAAGAGCGTAACGATGGCCAGAGGGGGTGGGGGTGGGGAGGAGCTGCGGCGTGGTCCTCTCGAGGCCGACTTCGGTAGCGCTCGGGTCGTAGTTGGAGTGACCCTTCTGCATCACGTCGCAGCTGGGACAGGCCGCCAGCGAGTGGATAGCGCTCCCCCACTCTCGTTCTCTCCATCCTCCTCCTCCTCCTCCTCCTCCTCCTCCTCCTCCTCCTTTTCCTTCTCCTCCTCCTCCTCCTCCTCCTCCTCCCTCCTTTTCCATCCTCCTCCTCCTCCTCCGTCCTTTTCCCTCCTCCTCCTCCTCCTCCTCCCTCCTTTTCCATCCTCCTCCTCCTCCTCCTCCTCCTCCGCCCTCCGCCCTCCGCCTCGTCCTCGTCCTGGTCCTCGTCCTCGTCATCGTCCTCGTCCTCCTCCTCCTTTTCCTTCTCCTCCTCCTCCTCCTCTTCCTCTTCTTCTGCTCTTTCTGTTTATTATTATTATTATTATTAGTATTATTATTATTATTATTATTATTATTATTATTATTATTATGATTATTATTATTATTATTATCATTATTATTAATATTATTATTATTATTAATAATATTATTATTATTATTAGTATTATTTTAAGTATGATTATTATTACTAATACTATTGCTAGTACTATTATTATTATTATTATTAGTATTATTAATATTATTATTCGTATCATTATTAGTATTATTATTATTATTATTATTATTATTATTATTATTATTATTATTATTATTATTATTATTAACATTATTATTATTATTATTACTATTATTATTATTACTAATATTATTATTAATAATATCATTATTATTATTATTCCTCCTCCTCCTCCTCCTCCTCCTCCTCCTCCTCCCCCTCTTCGTCCTCGAAGCCCGAAACTGACCGATCATTTTCTGGTCTTTGACTGGGGCGGTTGGCTGACGTGGAACATCGCCCATGGCAGCTGGCAGACTATCTAGGGACCTGTACCGTCAGTTTGTGATCAACCAAAACAAGGCAGGCGTGTGATCTGAAACATGGTTTCCGTGCTCGGGCGAATTGCGAAGGGGGGCGCCCGCCATATGGAAGCACACCACGGCGGCGCCGGTGATTGGCGCCGACACCTGGCCACCATGCGCGGCGCAAATAGCGCCGCCTCACCGGGGAGACAACGACGCCTCCGCTACAGCGGGGCGGTTGGGCTACAACGGCAACAGACACGAAAGAAAAAGGAAGCGGGAGGAAAGAGGCGCGCTACACCTGGCTGCAGGTGCCGACATGGGTGCAAGCAAAAAGGAGGAAGACGGGAGGGGCGGCAGAGGCATGCGGCAACGGTTCCTCTTTTTCCTTTTCCACCCATGTCCCCTCCCCTCTCCAGTACAAATCTCCTACGACGACGACGACGAAGACAACGACGACAACGACGACGATGATGATGACGACTACGACGACCTCGACGACGATTGTGGCGCGTCAGTAATCAGCCTGAGGGGGAAAACTTCGCCTCGGTTTTATACGATCCTTTTTACAACCTCTATACGAAAGGTAATCGTTTGAGGCTGCCGCGCGGGGGGGTGCACGATTCCTTCGGCGGCGCTCGCAATGACCCCTCTGGTTCGCGTGATGAAAAAATAATGTTCGCGCCCGACAGGGTGTATTCACAGGCTGACATGAACGTGGGTCGGGGGAAAAAAAAAAACAACCTCCGTCCACCGGAACGACGCTCTCGCCGCATCGGGCTAGACCCTTGCAACACTGAAAGTGGCGTTCCCGTTGTGGGGTTTGCCACATTTACGATGCTATGCCGATTTTCCTTCCATGGGGACGGCGCTCTCGCCGCGGCCTCCTTCGAAGGGCTCGACGGTTTCGTCGAAACGGTGGCCATGCTCCTGCATGAGTGTCACTGGTGTTCCCACCGCAGCGTGTGCCACACGTGACGACCGCCAGAGAGGCCCCGTCCAACAAAACGAAGCTCTTTCCGCACTCCTCCATCGGATTCCCGCCCATCGAAACGGCACTCGCGCCGCGGCGCTGGCCGCACCCCTGCATCCGAATGTGATTTTCCCTCCAACATGGCTCTGGCGGCCGTTTCGTTTTTGCGTCGCGGCGACGCGTTGATGTGTTTCCGATGCGTCCAACCACCTTTCGCTCTCGCCGAGGCACTGATGGGATTTCTGATCAATCGTGCCTTACTCCCGCTTTGAGCCCTCCTCCTCCTCCTCCTCATCATCATCATCCTCCCCCCCCCTCGTTTCCGCCTCCGTCATGCCCTCACGCAACTCTTGAACCAAAAGGCTTCCCTCTGGCATCAATTGCCCTTTCAAGATCAAGGCCTTTCCCGGCACCCAGCTCTTCGAATAGAGAGGTATTCGACGCAGTGGAAAAGGGTATCGGAGGAAAGGGTGGGAGGCCAGACGTGGCGCGGCGGCGCCTAGCGTGTCCTCCTCCTCCTCCTCCTGCTCCTCCTCCTCCTCCTCCTCCTCCCCCCCTCCTCGTCCCTTCGCCTTGCATCGCCTCGCCTCCCCTCCCTTCCCTTTCGGTATTTTGCAAATTCTGCGTTAAGGTGGGATCGTTCATGGCCCAATTCATCGGCAAACTGTGATCATGCTCATATCGTACTTGTTCGTCTTGATCTTCTTCCTGTAGCAGTGTCTCGCTCAGGCTCATCTTGTGGATCGGTGATGTACTTATGGTCGCCATGTCTGCGTGGGTGTATAATGCCCGTTAAGCTTCGGTTAACACTCGGGATGCCAAGCGGGAGGGCCGGCCGGCCGAGGGGCGGGCGGGCGGGCGCGCGCGCTTTTCTCTCAGAGCCAACTCGCAGCTGCAGAGGTGTTGCCGCGCATGGCAAAGGGACGCGGGGGGGCGACTAAATCCCCCCCCCCCCCCCCGCGGCCGGCCCGGCGAGCTCCACTCGCGCGGGCGGACGTACCTGATCTAGGTATCGCCCCTTAATCGTATAAAACGCATTGCAACGTAGCGCTCGGCAGACAGCGCTCCCGCTGTCTGGCCCGCCATGCCGAAAGACGCGGGCGCACGGCACTTTTGTGCTGCGGCAGCATGTGAGCTGCAAGCGTGAGGCGCGAAGGGGTACTCTTGGCACAGCCGCGTTCCCCCCCTCGTTCTCCCCCTTCCACCTCCAACTGTGATCGTCGCGGCTCCAGCTGTCACCGCGCCAACTGTCCGAGCTCCATCTCCATGACGACCACCGGCCTGTGGCGCCTCCCTGCCACGGAGGGGGGGATCCGTAGTCTGCTGCTCCGTGTCGGCGCATGCGCCCCATGGGCAGGTCATCCTGCCCCCATCCGCCCGGCGCCGCGGGGCATCTGCCTCGGCGCGCCGCGGAGCATTCTGACGCCGATAATCGCGAGCTGCAGGGGGCCGCGCAGCTGGCGTGGAATTCGAAGAAGCTGCCCCAGCACTGTAGGACGTATCCTACTGTGTCGAGTTATCAGCTTGGCGCCTTCTGGATTCTTGTCGGTCATCTGGCGCGCGACTGCTCGGCTTCTTCGCTCCCTTGCCGCTGCTCTCGCTGTCCTCTCCCCCCCTTGCCCGCGGCGTCGTCCGCCGCCCTCGCCGCCGTTGCGCGGCCCTCAAGCTTTGCAGAAGTCGGCCTCTCAGATCCCTTGGCAGATGGCTCGCGAGAAGATGCGCCGGCTCTGACATAGTCGGCTGGCGCCTCTGCACTCTTTGCACGTGCCTTCGGCATTGGGGCCCTCCGGAACTCTGCCAGTGGCCAGCGGTCCGCGATTTCCTCCTCCATGGCAGCCTTCAGACGTGCAAGCGGTTCGATTTCATCTGCTGCTGGGGGCGTTGCACACCATGCAGACCACCCAGCGCTCGGTTCGTCATGGTGACGCTCAGCCGGGCTGGCGCAGTCCAATCAGAGGGGTTCAGGATGGCATGGCCTTCCTCACCCATGGCCCTCCTGCTGATGCACGGCCACCACGCCTTCGGGTGAACTGCCGCATCCTTCCTTTCGCAGGCGTGCGGAGGTGATTACTCTGGAAATTGATCCATCTGCAGGCCAAGCTCCTCGTTTTCTTCCAGCGCGTGAGGGTGCTGCAGTGCGGGTAGCTCGTCATCCAGGGACGTGGGCAACCATGCGAACACTGTTATGATATTGCTGCGAAGTGCAATTTTACCCTTCAACGCGTTATCTCTACGGGCAGCAGTTCCCGCGGCGTCGGGGTCCCTCCGCTTCTGCTGTGTCACCGCCTGCGCGCGATCGGTGTCGGCTCCCGTCCAGCTCCTCGCTGCTGGATCACTGACGTAGTCCTTGCGGTCCCGTTTGCCTGGGCCGATGTCACCATTGAGATCTCTTCGGCTTAATTTCATCGGGATCGGAGAAAGCGGCTCCATAGTGCGCAGTTGCCCGACACGTGAGACAACTCAACGTCCCAATGCGATTACGGCACTCTTTGCTGCACAGCAGGTACCCTTCGTCCCAGGCATGAGGCGCGCATAGCGCTCCCTTCTTCTCTGTGGAAGCGAGCTTATCACCAGGGTCCACGCCGGGGATGCACTTGATGCTGCTTTACCCAATCAATGCAGGTCGCGTCGAAATCGGGGTAGACTCTGAGCGCGGCGCACCGACGGTCATTGACCAATGTCCACCATGCTCGAGCATGCTGCGTTCCCGCTGGTGAATGTCACTCCATTTGGGGCGGAACGTGGTCGTCAGCGTGCCATCGCGCTGTATCCAATCATGATTCTCGAAAGTGCGGGGCTCAAAAGTGAACGCGTTGGTCTCCGAGAGCGGGCGCGGATCACCCAAGCCAAAAACACTGGCATCTAATGCCTGGCCAGCCACCGCTCTCGCCCAAAAGCCTGGTCTGAGCCGTTTCGGTAGCTCTCCGCGCATCTCGCCACGCACGCCGACCTGGTTTTTCTCGACCAGCCTGACCGCCCCGAAGGCACACCATTCTCCACTCCAAACAACTGCGTCTCTTGGGGGCTGATATGGTCCGAGCTGAGTGGGCAAGCAGGTAATGAAGCGGTACTGTCGAACGCCTTGAAGGTCCCTTTGTGGAGACTCGACGCGTCTGGTCATGGACCCCTCCAGTGCGGCGTCGTCCAAGGGAATGACGATCGCCTGATGGGAGCACCTCGCCGCCGCGTCGCACCAGACGCACATGCGCTTCGGGTCAATGGCCCGGGCGGAATGGCCCTTACAGGCTGGGAACATCAACGGCGCCCTGGCCATTGGCGCCGCCGGTACTCCTCTATCGACATAGTCGTCATCCATTGGTTCGCGCCCAGAGCTATCGCCCCAGTCCTCGGGCTCAGCGGTCAGGCCAACGTCGGCGTCCGACATGTTCGCGCCAAGGACCTGACCGAGTTGAGAGGCAATTGGCAGAGGGCGTGCGTGAACCGCGCCCACACCTTGTCGTAGCCCTCATCATCGAAGGATGCCTCGATCCACCCCCCTGAACTGCGGACGTGGGCAGCGCTGTGCATCGCTAATTTTACTATGAGCGAGCCAAGGCGTCCAGCTTCTTCCACGCCCGCGCCCGAGTGCCACGAAACCCGGGCGGTGGGAGGCAGCGTGGCTCGACGGCGTGGAAACGGGCATGCAGGAAACGTCTAGCTTTTGCTCCGCCCTCAGCAATCAGGCCTCGCAAGAGCTCGAGCAGTGGGTCGCCGACCAAGCAGCCGCGCGCCCACTCTAGCGCCCGCCCCTCGTAACCTCTGCCTCTCGTTTCGCGGTATTCGAAGGGCTCTGGGCCCGCGTCATGACAATCTCCAGCTGCCGTGCCAATTCGATCGGAATTGCACACGGTGCCCCATCGTCTTCATCTTCAATGAGAGGCGCACCATATTCGTCCTTCTCTGCGTGTTCTAGCCCGATACGAGCCGTCTCTCCCATATCCTCTTTCCTTTGTTTGTACTCGTTGGCCAAGATGTGCTACTTTTGTGGCGGGGTTGGAACCCCGCCAAGACAGGGGCACTTCGACGCGAATGCGCTAGGAAACTTGTCGGAGAGCACGTCCAGGGGAATCGGCCTAGGAGGACTGCTGCGAGGTAAAATTCCGGCTTGTTTCTCCACATATTCGTCCTGTTTCTCGTCAATGTTGTCTGATTGTCTATCCTCCTCGCTCGTCAGGCTGCGAAATGTGGCCCGGGCCCGGCGCCCTGCCTCGCCAACAGGGGGCGGGGGCGGAGGCGTCTCTTCATCGGGCGCATCCAGACTGACCAAGTCGGGGCCCTTCTTGGTAGATGGTTGCCCTCGCTTGGGTCTCGCCCCTTCGAGAGGCCCGCGGTCTTGCATAGGCGCAGCCGTCTCCGAGAGCAACGGGGCAGGTGGTGGGGCAGCGACGTAGCCTGGCGCCCCTCCTTTCATGCCTGCGGCGGACGACTGCCCTCCTTCATTATGAATGGGCCCCGAGTCGGGCTGCCGGTCTCATCGCTCAGCTCCGCCGCGCCCTCGCTGATCTCAGCCTGACACCACCACTCGAATATCATCTTCACGTGCGTCAGGATCTCGGCGGGGGCATGGCGCCTGCAAACGTCGGCTCAATGCGAAAATGCACGTTGGTGAACGCATCAATGTGAAGGACGGCGTTGACCATGTCACAGTGGTCGCATGACACCACAGGCTTCAGAAACGAAGGAGAAGACTTCGATCCTGCATGCACCGCCCTGTACGTCGCACAGAATCATCCGACTCGAAGGCACATGTACACCTCTTCCACCCGGGACATAATCCCCGTCACCTCCACGGCACGTTATTTTGTCAATGGCTTTGTGTCATCCATTGGTGGTGGCTGGTGAAACGGCGCTCCGTCACGCAGGTCGGGTTGCTGCGTCGCTGGGGGAGAAGTCGGGCCCAACTCCCTGGGGGGGAATCGAGGCCTAGCACTCGCAAGTTAGGCCTTCTTGAACCCTGTCCTTCCCAGGGCCCCCCAGCTTGGCCGCATGCGCTGCCTTCCAAGCGGTGCTGTCGCACGATGGGCCATCGTCCTTGCGCGAATACCCTCGGTATCGCTTCGGATGAGATCAGTGACGCGCTGCTGAAACTCCGCGCCCGCGGTGGGCCCGAGCTGGTCAACCCCGTCTGGGGCGCCGACGGCGCCTGCATCAGGCGCCTCAGTTCATCGGCCCATGTCGCCATCCCCCTCTTCAGCAGCCCGTGGATTGTGCAACCATTGGGCCATGGAGTCGCTGATCGAGTAGTGCACCCACTGGTCGTCTGTGTCCACTTTCGCTGGGTCGATGTTGTTCATGCCGATCTTTAGCACTCTGTCGAATCGGACAAAGTTGTGCACGCCAGGAGAGACATGGTGCGGTCTATAAAACTGAGATGTCTCCAATTCCATCCCCCAGCTTCTCTCGCCGACCCGAGATGCTCCACTGTCTTTGGCAAAACCCGCAAGCGTTGGACGAGCAGTCTCCTGTTCTCGCGAATTCCCTTGATCTGCTCTATATGTCGGGGACTGCAAAGTCGCCGACGAGCTTCGCGGAACTGCGCAATGTTGTCGCTCCACGTAGGGTCATAGCCCTCCATGGCCCCCCGCCGCCCCCCGCCTCTTCGACAGGAGCGAGGGGGCCCGGGTCCACCGTGGCAGCGACGTCGAGTTCAAACCCGCTACCATTGGACACCTTGGGACGGCGCGACCACGGCCCTTTCGCGCGCGTCTGCGGAGGCGCAGCGAAGTAAAGACGGAGGGCAGTTCGCGCCAGATTCCGGGGGCGCGAACAGCAATACTGCTTGTTATTCTCCCTATCCGCGACCTTCAATCCTCCGAGCTTCGAGGGCGGGGCCAAGATCTGGAAATCGCACGTCGCTGCCGAGCCGTTGTTGAACAGCTCCGCCGCGTTGGAATAAGTTGTCTGCTGCCGCGGGATGTCCGAAGGGCCCTCAAGGGCATGCGCTCCTGCCGCAGGCGCGTTTGAAGGCTCGCGGCGCTGTGTCCATCCTCCATTTTGCTCCCTGGAGGCAACGACAGCGCCTGCATTAAGGACCGCGCCAAGCATATTGATGTTGATTGCGTGCGAAAAGAACGTCCATCCCTCGTTCCGCTTCGAGCGCGCATAATTCGACGGAAGATCGAAGGGCAAGGTGGCAATTGCGCGTTCAGGCTGAACATCAACCACTAGCCCTGAAGTGTCTAAAAGGTCGCACAGCGTTCCCGGCATGCCGTCATCACCTGTGCACAGAAGCCGCGCACACAACCACTCAATGACCAATCGAGCGAGGTAGGTTGTAGTAGGCATGGGGAACTGTGCACGGCGAATCGCCGCAGCTGGCCAAGCCTCGGAGTTGGCGTGCACGCCGTTCCGCTGATGCGCGGCATCGTCTGGCATCAGCGCTCGGTCAAGAACTTTTGGGGAAGACGGAACATAAGACAGCAGCAGCTTATACTCCACTTGGCACTCTGGACTAACTTCCCTGCCTATCAGCGTTTCCTTGCGCTCGGTTGTGTCGGGTCTGATTGTAATCGGTTTTTGGTGTGACGGGCTTGCTTCGAAGGCGCGAGGGTATGCAATTCGCTTGCCCTCAATGTCGCATGTCGGGTTGACCTCCTTGTTTCCGTCCACAATGCGGTAATCTGTGTGCTCTAGCAAACAGTCCTGCATCTTCTTCCAGTCATCCACCAAGCTCTTGCTCCATCATCTTGGGCGTCTCTGGCATTGCCAGCTTCCGCCCCTCCAACGCGGGCTCTCGCCGGACCAAGAACAATTGGAACGTCCCTGCCCAGCAGCGCCTCCATGCGCCGAACCATCCTCTGGTCGCGCTTGATTTCACGGCACGCAAGCTCTCCATCGGGCAGCATAGCTGGGCAATAGGAGTGGTCGTCGCGAGGCAGAGCGCGCGTCGGCACGTCCTCCCACGGCGCCCTCGCGGGCGCGCCCTTCTCCTTTATCCAGTCCGCAAATCACGGGGGGCCCACGTCAACATATGCAAGCGTGGATAACAATGGGGCGCCCTGGAGGCTGAACGGCAGGAAGAGTTCAAACTCCATGTTCGCCAATTCCTGAAATCCGTTCACGTCGTAAGGCGCTCGATAGGCGAAGCACTCAGCCCGTGTCGGGCGAGCAGGCATATCCACTTCCCCGCTTCCCTTTTTCTGATCGTCGGTGCAGGCGCAGCCTCCCCTTGGACTTCCCACTGGGCTGGTCTTCACCCCAACGCAAGCCTTGCAAGCGTTGGCGATGTACCTGGCCATCTCCTTCACGCATGACTGGCCTGGGCCCACCGCGAAATTCCGCGGGCCAACGACTCGCCGTCGTCCTTCTTGTACAGCTCCGACCTGCGCGACCACAGTATTCTGCAAGGGATTCCAAACAGCTCCGACACAAGGTCAAAATGCTGCTGAATCTCAGCCCCTAGCGCCGTTCCGCGCAGACGCCTGTCATCTTCGCCAGTCCCCAGGCCGCTACACCTCCACGACAGGACCCGACGTTGGGAGCCAGCGCTGGTCGCATAAATGTTCTGGCGGTCAAAATTGACCTTCCCCTGGTGGTACAACATCGAGATGCCCGGGAAAAGGATGTCGCCCTCGCAGCATGCATAGCATCCGGCGACGTGGCTACGCAAACTCATCCGAAGGAGAGTCTTCGCCCCCTCGGGTTGTTTCTCGCCAGCTGATTCATGGAATATCGCTGTCGAGTCCGAAGGCAGCATGGCGTCGACATCGGGGTGCGACAAGTTGTTCTTCCACGCGCGCTCTACAGCAGCCTTGTACCAGGCCACAATCGGCGCGTTTCTCCTCGCATAGTCGAAAACGTCTCGGCCAATGAATCTGGCGTGGAGACCAATCATTCCAATGAGTCGCGAATAAGCCGCGCGCGTCTGAGCGAACGACCAGTGCTCGATGCGAGGGGCGCCGCCGCGTTCACGCCAGCGTTCGAAAGCATCCTGGCGCGTCTGTCTTCGGCGGCAGGCGTCGTTGATGACGCCGCAGCCCCGCTGGCATAGCCAGACGTAGTTTCGCTTGGGCCCTGAGGGCCACGTGCCCCCTTCGCGCCCGCGGGGCCCGATGGGGCACCACTTTCATTCGTCGCCTTAGGCCCGGCACCCCCTGAAGACCCCGCGTGGCCGGGCGCCCCAGGCCACGCGCGTTTCGGCGGAGAGCCAGCGCGAGGAACCTGCGTCTGCGACGGCGGCGCACGCGTAGGCGGGGGCGGCGTCGTCGGCGGCGGCGGCCCAGCCGGCGGAGGCGGGGGCGACGCCGTCGACGGTGTAGATGTTGTTGCCGCAGGAGGCGTTGCCCGTGCCAGTCGCGGCGCTGCCTTCGGCGGCGGCCCCGCCAAATGCGGCGGATCCCCGGGCGCCGGTGGCTGCCAGGCTTGCGGCGGCGGGCCCGCGGGCGCCGCCTGCGGCCCAGCTGCGGGGGGCGGGGCCATGGGCGGCGTCGGCGGCCACGTCGGAAGCGGAGGCGGGGCCCTGCGCCTCGACGACCCGCCCGGCATAGCCGATGGCGGGTCCTTCGGCAGCGGAGGTTGCGACGGCATGGGCGGCTGCGCCGTCGCCTCTGCCGCGCCCGTTGACGCCGTCGCACTGCTGTCGGGCATGTTCGGCGGCTCGTCGGCATTTACATTCGTTCTGAACGCAAACTCCGGGGCGGCCATGCGCGCTGGTTGCCCCTGCGGCCGAGGCGGCGGGCCCCTCTCCGCTTCGTTGGGTGATGCCGCCGGCGGTGGCGGCCTGGACGTCGGCTTAGTCTGCCCAGGCTTAGCCTGCGCCTCGGGAGGAGGAGGCGTCGAACGCGGCCAATGGCTGCCCCCCTTCTGCCCCCATGGGTCCTCGGGGCCACGGTAGCTGCCGCTCGCCGACGAGGCCAGCGCCGAGCCCGCTGCAGGCCGCGGCATCGGTGGCCCCTCCTCCTTGCCACCGGTGGCATAGCCACTTGACGGAGCTCCCTTCGGCGCCGACGCCCATTGGAATATTGCCCCCATGGACCCTCCGAGTCTTGGAAGGCACGATGCGTTGGGCAAGGCTCTGTCCGACTTCGCAGGGGGCCCTCCATTGCGGATCCGACGGGATATAATACTTCGCCCACAACCACTTGATGTGCGCAGCACTGTCCACCAAGCCAGGGTGCGTCGATTCCTGGCGCTTGCTCAAGCCGACCTCGGAGAAGTACGGGTAGGCATCGTGGCACCACTCTGGTCTGAATGCGAAACTGTCCTCGTCGTCGTTCATGAAGTCCACCGACGACGGGTAAATCATGACGCGGCCCATCAGCTCCTTATTTGCCTTTCCGCGACAGGGGGCCATGCTTTGACGCGCATGGTATAGCATCTGTCACGCCAATACAAAGGCACTCCTCCCGCTAGCGATATCGGCTGAGTCAATTTCCAGAATCCCGGGGCCCGGCTCGGGCTCGTCGCGAAGTCCGACGCAGCGGCTCTTGTCCCGTTGGGTGAGCGCAGGGAAGGTTGACGACCATGCATTCATCCTCATGCCGAGCATCTTGCGCGCCAGCCTGCTTCCATCATGGTATTTGTGCTTCCTGTGCTGTGCGTTTGCCAGATGCCTGAAGGCGTCTTCCAGCGTCACCGCTGAGACGTTGCGCCAGAGATTGCCCGACGCCTCTTGTGCCCACCGACCAGCAAGCATAGCCTGCTGATCGGCGGTCACATGTGGTCTCGGCATTCGGAAGCGGCCATTGACCTGGTCATCCTTCCAGTCCGCGTATACGATGGCGGAAATCTCCTTCACCATCACCTTGCCGTCGGGAAGATCCCATTTTTGGTCGCGAATCAGAGGGAAGGTATAACCGATTCCTCCGTCATAGTGATAGTGGAGACCAGGAGTACGAGGCACATGCCCAGATGCTACCGATGCTACCTTCACCCAGAAAGCCCTCCAGAGGTCGCCCGAGAGCATGGCTCCCCCACCCTGCGCACTGTAGTCGGGCAACGACTTTGGGGCTGAAGCTGGGGATCGATGGATCGGTCAGCCTCGGCAGCCGAAGTTTGCACGTCAACTGACTGGCGGCCTTGATCACTTCATCCGTTGTGCGTCCGTGACCAAGGCCGAGGACCTGGTGCAAACAAGGCACCTGAAACCACGTGACCGGGCATTCGCGCCAATCGCCTCCCGTCGTTTCCTTGCGCGCGCCCCCGTCGCTGGCAGTCTTCATGTCGGCCCCTTGCGTTGCCGTCCACATGTGCAGCGGCGCAGTCTTGAAGTTGCCGAGGTCGACTGGGTCATGGACCTCTGGATAACGGCGATTGCATTCGATGCGGCGCCCAGCCCGATAACGCTGCTCCGTTTCTGGGCCGTGTAGAACATTGCCCGCCAAATCGACCAGATCACGGAGCTCTTTCAGGAAGAAGACATACTATTCATCCCACGGCATGTTCAGGTGGTCAATGCTCGCCGCGATGGGAGGGCACCCGAAAACGTTCGGGGCGTCGAACTCGCGCCCCAGACGCCGCGGAGGTGACCGCGCGAAACGCACGCCGGCTTCTCGCCCACAGATGGAGGTGAACTCCTCGCTGGGAGTGCTGTGTATAACGCCGACACACGCCGCCTCTTCCCTGCCTCTCGCGAGCCCGGCTGGCCCGGGCGCGCCGGGCGCTCTCGGAGTTACAGGCCCAGGCGCGGACGACCGCGGCGCGCGCGGTGAGAGCTTCAAGGGGGCGGCCGCGCAATCGCGGGGGCAACCTGAGGGCTTGCGGGCGGCGCCAGCGCCGACGCCCGAATTGTCTCGGGCCGACGCGGCAGCGGGCGCGCGCGAGTCGCGAGATGCAAGAAGGACAGAGGCGACAGCAGCGTTCCCAGCAGCGGCAGCACTCGCAACTGGCTCACGCGCGCGTCTGGCAAACCTGCCCGCGCAATCCCCGGCAATCTTGCAAGCCCGCCCACGCGCCTCAACATGTTGATGCGCTCCGTCACGCGTCCGAACAATCCCATCAGCAATAACAGCAGAGTTTGTAGCAATACTCCTCGGTTTATTCATATGTTGCCCTTTTGCGTTGGCAAGGTCATAAGCGCGCCCATGCAATCTTACCTTGGTCATATTACGTCCCGCCAGGTGTTCGCGCACATGGAGATCGGGCCAATGAAGACAAAGCGTCGGCCATTCCAAACATGCGGCACAATTTTCTTATAACGCCTTCTCGCAAGCTTTCGAAATGCCCTGAAACAACTTCCGAAACGTCGTTCTGTGACCCCTTAATCTCTTCAGTGCCGCGTCATCGCCGCCCCTGTAGCACATGACTTCGTTCGCGCATTGCCGAGGTGAGCCGCCGGCGCAAGGAGTGGGGCCCCACGGCGAAACGTGCGCGCCGCGATGGTCATCGCCCTTCTTCGCGGTAAATGCTATCCTGCTTCAGTTCTTCTGTCAATCGCATCACTGCGCAACTTAGATCGATCAAGGTCTCCGGCCTGCCAAGCCTGCTGTTCGGCCCGCGACAGGATGTCAATAATAGCCTCTTGGGATAAGTGGGCGTTCCTTCCGAGGGCCCGGTGGCCGGCGTTGCCTGAGCGCCACCTGCAACGGGGCTCTCGACATGGTCAAAGTAATTCTCGGTAGCAACACGTGCTAATCCTTCAGTGTCAAGCATCTTCGCGAGAGGCTCGGCGTCAACTTTGCGCCTGCCACTGTCAGGGCGCCCGCGCTTGTTCACCGCCTTCTTTCCGGCGATCTCCCCGCCAGTGACGAGAGAAGACTTGGGTCCCAATCTCGGCTTAAGGATCCCCCGCGGCTTGATAGGCAGGGCGTTATCAATGTCAAACGGCGATTCCATATAACTTCCACAACTACTTGCTGCCGAGAAGGTCGGCGCGACCACTTGAATCAGATAGATCACCTCGGCCCAGGAGGGAAGTTGTTCAAACCTCTTCGCGCCAACGTCAGCGCGCCAAGTCGATGATTATTCTCGCAAGCTGCTCGCCAACAGCTGCCGCATCGATCCGATGTGTCCTCGCAAGTGCACGAGCTGTTGCGACCCTCTGGCCTTGCAGACCTTCGCCGCTGCTTAATTCTCTTTTCTGAAAAGAGAATAGACTCTATCCCCCCCCCCGGAGTTATCGCCCCCCCTTTCGTGCATGTAAATCATATATGATTACGACCACATGTCCATCGTAAATATGATGTCACAATGTCCCAGGCCAACCGGCCCCCCCCCCCCCTAGGGCCCCGTTGTAAATAAAAAACTACGCGGTGACATTTTTGATATAACATAGCACTTTTTCACGAATCCCTTGCAAGAAGTGGGGCGAAGTGCGCGCGCGCGCGCGCCGTCGCGCGCGCGCGCCGAAATCCTCCAAATACTTTCGGTGCCGGAAGGATTTCGCAGTCGAGTTTCCAAACAACGCACAAAAAGCATAAGGTTTTGCAACGCTGATTTGCAACAAAACTTACGCGCGAGCTTTTGCGAAAACTGAAGAAAACCATAGTTTTTCAAATGTTTTCACAACGTGCTATCGAACGGGCTTCGCGCGCGCGCATGTCGAAATCTGTCGAACGCCCTTGCGCGCGTGCCGTCGCGAGAATCCTCTGGAAGAAATGGGGCGACATGCAGACCCGCGCGTCGTCGCGTGCGCATGCCCCTTCGGAAGCCATCGGTTTCGGAAGGATTTCAAAATCGCGCGCCCAAAAAAATACAAAAACACAAGGTTTCGTCGTTATCATCATCATCGTCTTCCCTCCTCCATCGTCGTTATCATCATCAGCGTGGCCGTCCTTCCTCCTTCTTCGTCGTTCGCGTCATCGCCGTCCTCCCTCCTCCCTCGTCGTTGTCGTCGTTGTCGTCGTTGTCGTCGTTGTCGCCGTCGTCGTCCTCCCTCCTCCCTCGTCGTCGTCTTCGTTGGCGACGTCGTCGTCGTCTTCGTCGTCGTCGTCGTCGGCGTTGGCGTCGTCGTCGTCTTCGTCGTCGTCGACGTCGGCGTCGTCGCCGTCGCTGCCGTCGTCGTCGTCGTCGTCGTCGTCGTCGGCGTCGGCGTCGTTGACGTCGTCGTCGTCGTCGGTGTCGTTGTTGTCGTCCACGCCGGTGTTGTCATCGTCGTTGTCGTTGTCATCGTCGTCGTCGTCTGCGTCGGCATCGTCGTCGTCGTCGGTGTCGTCGTCGTCGTTGTTGTCGTTGTCGGCGTCGTCGAAGTCGGTGGAGACGTCGTTGGTGTCGTTGTAGTCGTTGTCGGCGGCGTCGTCGTCGTCGGCGTCGCTGTCGTGGTCGGCGTCGTTGTCGTTGCCAAGTGCCATATGGCACCCACCGTCACGGTCTCAAGAGATTTTGCAAACCAAATTGTGGGCGGGCGGGCGGGATGTTTGCGCGAGCAGTGGAGTGGACAACTCACTGCGAACAGAAATCAGTTGTCCTCCACAGACTCGGCTTTCGGGGGCCTCCCCAGCAGTCGTTCCCACAGCGGCAGTGCAGGCGTAA
This sequence comes from Prorocentrum cordatum, assembly GCA_963575745.1. Lineage (NCBI taxonomy): Eukaryota > Dinophyceae > Prorocentrales > Prorocentraceae > Prorocentrum > Prorocentrum cordatum. Next base: position 333,786 of record CAUYUJ010012425.1, on the reverse strand, counting down.
GTTCTACACGCGCTGTCTCATCTGCCGATGATATCTCTGCCTCGAGAGTGCTGTGCGATGTGGCGGTCTGTCTCCTCGAACTGCAGCCCTGCAGGGCCGGGTGTTGGGCCCCCGCGGCATCTGCGCGTTAGCGCTCGTGCTCCGATGAGTCCTGATATCACTAGCGAAGTCAGCATCCACGTATTGCTTCAGCCGGACATCTGCGGGTTCATTTCCTATCCAAGACACCGTTCGGTAGCGCATAGAGTCGCCTTGATGTTGCAAATGAGACGGAAGACTTCTATAGATTGCTCTTCAGTCCTTTTGGTAACGCATGATGCCAACGTGCACGTCGCTCGGGGCAGATCGTACCTGGCCATTCTTGCGCCGCAGAGAATTTCTATCAGCACCTTCGCTGCTATCGGCTGCAACACTCCCGATGGAGCAAGTGGTTGAGGGTTCGGAGAGCCGTCATCTACCATGGGGCGTCCGCCCACAGCTGGCACCGCGTCCTCGGGACCTACATTAGCGTCGATCCTTAGACATTCCGCCGTCGCCTCCTCGGCCGGGAACCCCCTCTCCACGGGGGCCACCCGGCCCCTCCTCTAAGCTTGTCAGCTCAGGACCGCGAGGGGCACAAGCCAGCGGGCATGTCTCAGGATCAGCATCCGTCAATTCCGCGCACAGCTTGACACGCGACAAGAAGAAATCTTCCATATCATATTCCATCACTGCTCCTTTCTTTTGCGGCCCTGGTACATAAGGCTTTTTGGGTTCCTCATCCTCAGCGCCGCTGACATAGTCATGGGTCATCTCCGCCGGTCCAGCGGGCGAAGCAGCTGAGGTTCTCGCTCTTCGAAGCCTGCGTAGCAGGCTGACGCGGGGCTGCCGATTGCACGTCCCCCCCCGGACAACCGTCATCGTCGCCCGAGGATTGATAGAACGGCAGCGTCGCAATATTCCTGGGGCACATGGTGCCCCCCAGAAATTCGGCATAGATCTTATCGTGGCCGATTTCGCGTGGGTTCGATCGATCCTCAAACATCTTCGCGCGCGTCGTAATCCATGGGCCGAACAACTGTTCTCCAATCAGGCCCAGACGGTAGCGACGGCCTGAAATGTCTCGCATCGGCATCGCAGCGTACCCAAACGCTCTGCCCTGGCGGCGCGGGATACGACCCTTTGGCATACACCAGGGTTTCGAAGCAGCGGTAACCCCCTCGCCGTTCGCTGCCTCATGCTCAGTAACCGGTCTGGCAACGCAGGCAACGCTGAACACATCCGCGACCCATTTGGACGGAACAGTGAATGGATTTGACTCATCACATCGATCGCAATTGTCTGTGAACGGATTATAGCATGGTCGTGCTCCCGGCCCCTTCTCCCGGCGCCGATAACTGCCCGCATCTTGCAACCTCAGAGGCACGCGAGGAACGCAGCGCCTACCGGCAGCCGCTGCGCGGGCCAAGTCCACGGTGTTCCCTGCAGTCTTAGTTCCAGGGTCGGTATCGAGATCGGAGCATACGCCGTTCCCACTATCACGAACAACCTTTCTCTCGTCTACTTCCGCCACGTTATTGGCATAGTCATCTAACGCAACGGGGATGGGAGATCCTCGCCCGCGGCTGACACGGCGCACTTAACCGGGGGTCGTGGAATTGTGATACCGATCTCTTGCAGCTGGTCGGCATTCCGGCCTGGGTCCTCGAGTCCGTAGAAGCCTTGCTTCCACCTCGTCCGCTCGACGACGCGGAACCCCCCGGGGCGATCGGCCGCCGTCTCGGAGCTTCTTCTGTTTGCCTTCAGGAGCGTCTCTCCAGACAATAGATCTGCCAAATCAACCGATGGCATCGTCATAGACGCAATTTCATAGGCCATCCGCAACGGAAAATGAACAGCAACTCCCGGAGGCCTGCTGTCCGCCGCTCCGTCTTGACCCATCTCGACTGCCGCCTCGGCGCCAATGTCGGCCCATATGTCACGATCTCCCTACAACAGGCCTTCGCCCGTCCATAGTCATTCCCGTCTTAAAGTCAAGTCGCTCGAGGCATGCGGCACTGGTCGGGGCCGACCCGCCACCCCGCATGACGAACAGAACCAGGGTAAGTACCAAATCCAATCCCAGGGCCCGTCCTGGGCTGCTTAATGCGAGATCCAGGGGGCGAAAGCTACCTCACGGCAGAGCCGCATGGCACCAGAGACCCGTCACATGAAGTTCCATGCCTCTTCTTCCACGCAGATCCGCCCGCGACTCTTTCCTGCGCATTGTAGCGCGAGCAGAAGTTGGGCACCGCGCGTGCCCAGCATGGAGCTGGCAGCCCTGCCGTCATGAGTAGGGTTCGAGCCCCGTCTTGCACGATAGCGCTGGCCCGCCCCGCGAGGGGGACGCGCCGAGCAACCACGATTGCAACGACATCGCTGCCGCCGAGCTCCTGAGACCGACTTCGATACGCGCGCGCCAGAAGAAGCACGCTGTACCTACGATCCAGTGCACGCCGCAGTCGTCGACGGTGTCAATGCCGCCCTTCATCCAAACATTCGGGCCGGCAACCCAGTCTTTATCGGAGGCGCATCACCGGGCTACCTCGTCGTGGCATCAGGGAAGCAGACCTTGGCACCAAAGAGAGATGGCTGGGGCACTTGTGGCCATGCTTGAGGCGGTGGCACCAGCGCATGGTGGTCCAGCGGCGGCGGCGGGTGGAGCTCGGGAGCTTGGGGCTCGGCCCGTGCAATCGAGGGTGGCTTCTCTAGCCCAGACTCCTCTCCATGGTCTGATCTTCGCGGCCACGATGTCTGCCCGATGCCCGCGCCGGAGGATCGCGGCGGCTGCGAGGGTGCAAGCCTAGGAGGGGGTCCACCGTCGACGAGGCTGGCAAGGAGGCCGCATCGCTCTCCGACGAAGAGGCCACACTGCGCGAGAGCATCGACGCAAGCCGGGCAGCTCGGAAGTGGGAGCGTCGCGAGATGACGAGCGCGCTGGGCATGTCATTAATGGGCCATGTGAGCATGTGCTAAGTGCTGACGGCGCAGTGGCGCCGCCTGTCGAACGGCACCGCCTCGCGGGCAAGCAGAGCGTCGCGAAGAAGCCCGACGTCGCGGTCCCAGGGCGCCCCAAACCCACCATGGGCAACGCAGATTACACGCCCCCAGTCACGATCTACAAGGGCTCGAAGATCTACGACTCACACAAGAAGCACTTGTACAGGTGCATCCGCGATGCGAGGAGGCCTGCCGCCACGCGAAGCAATAGACACTGCCGCTCCTCCAGCCCCCCCTCCACGAGACCCAGCGTGGTGGCCGAGCTGGGCCCCGGCTCCAAGCGATCCTTGTAGTCCCAGAACCTCCAGTTCACACGCTGAGTTCAATCCCAGAACGTGAATCTGCCGTTCACGCTGTCCGTCGCCCACCCATTGCATGGCCATCGTGAAGTCCAGGTCCCTGAGGCTCTCGATGGGCTCACGCGAGTTGGCGCACTCCCCAGGCTTGCGGCTCAAGCCCACATGGGTAGAAGCCCCCCAGCAAATGGGCGCCCCCGCCTTGTTGCAGGGAGCGTGGGCCACCGATCGCGTCTCCTCGGCTGTAGCAAACGGCTTCGGGCTGGGTGGGCCTTGGCTGCCTGGGACTCACCGCCGCCGCCAGCTGCCGCCTTGCCCCAGCCGCCCGCCGCCCCCGCCAGACCCCTGGGCCCCGGCTCTTCGGCCGGGCCCCGGCTCGCCCCTGCGGCCGTCAGTCCCACCTTGGGTCCCTTGGCCGAGCGCTCGCGCCGAGGGGCGTTCAGTCGATTGAAGAGCAGCCGCTTCATGGCTGCCTAACGCCGCGGGGCCACCAGTCGCTGGCAATCGGCATCTGGATCGCTCAAGTCGAATGCGCTGGGTAGCCGATAGCTGCTGCCGGGCGCGAGCAACACCATATCTCCACGTCCACCTTGCACAGGTGGTCGCCGTTAAGCACCTGGCGCATACGGCGTCGGAGCTCGCGCAGTTCCTCGACCCAAGTGGTCCGCAGCTCCTCCCTTAGATCCCGCGCCGAAGTGTCCGGGAAGCACCCGGATTGCTTTACTTGGCCTGTTCCAGTTGGGCAAGCGCCGCTCGCCGGTCTCTTCCGCGCTCGACTCCCGGCGCCGAGCAGAACGTCATACTTTCGCCCCGTGCTCGGTGTAACCATGTGGCCATGTTGGAGACAGGCCGCTGGCGCGCTTCTAGCATGTCATCGTCGGGGAGCGGGTAGCTGTCAAAGCCTTCTTCGTCGCGAGCAGGGATGCACCGCGACGCTGATATCGCGGGGGCCTCTCCCGAAGGACAACGCGGCGAAGCCATGGGAGATCCGATCGGTCACGATCGCGGGCCACGCCTTCAGCGTGCTCTTGGACTTGGCGCACATCCGCTCCAGCGAGTCCATCAGGCCTCGTCCAGCGAGGGCCACGCAGGCCTCCGCCTCCAGAGTGTTGCGCCCCTCGCTAGGTGCACATCCAGCTCGTCGTCCCGACCGATCCCAGCCAGGGTGCCACGCGGTTTGTGCTCGCCCTCGGCTGCGCGGGCGGCTCGCTCCGTCGCGTGGGCGTTCTGCTCGATAGCTCGCGCGATCTCTGACGCACCGACGCCCAGGGAGGCACCGCCGCCATCCGGGCCCCCTGCGCGTTCGCCTCCGGGGTCGCCCCCCCGCAGCAGGCGCCCTGGGCCTCGGCTGGATCCGCCCCCCGCCAGCATGCAGGGGGCTTCGGCCCGTGTCAAATGATCCGTCCTCGACGCATCGGGCCCTGGCCCCGGGAAGCCAGCAACCCCCGCGGCCGGCGCCGGCCCGGGCCCGCGCCAAATCGATGCCGCGTCGGCTCGCGGTCTCCTCGCGGCGTAAACTCCCTCCGACAAGACGATCGGCTCCGAGAACTGGCGCGCGGGAAAGGCGCCTCCGCTGCCCCCAGGTCACCGTCTCGCCTCGCGGCCCTGCCTCGCCGAGCCTGGCTGAGCTCCGCCAGGGCCTGCTGGACGTCGGCCCCAACTGCTCTGGCGGCGGCCTGGCGCGCCATTCCCCAGCGGCAGTCGCTGCTTGGTCCAGGGTCACCTCCATGACCTCGGCCACCGCCCCAGGCGCCGCGAGGTGGTCGGCGCCGCCGCGCAGCGCCGAGATGTCGACCGGGCCCCGCGCCCCGTCCTCTTCAGGGTCGGGGGGCGGCCCTGGCTGCGGCGGCAGCGGGCGCGGGCGGGGCAGGTCCCCCTCCGTGCTCTCATAGATAGATGCCCTGGCTCCCCCGCGATGGTTGCGACCCTATATGCGCCTCGCATCCCGCTGTAGCAGGCCTCGCTGCGCGGGGCTGAGATGCCGCCGGCGGCGGCCCCCGGCGGCGTTCGCCTCTGCGCCGCCCCGCTGATGCATGCGAATCTGACCCACGAACTCGCAGGGGATGCGGTGCGCCGCGACGCGCGCGCCCAGCTCGCTCATGCCTATCGGGACTTCGCAAGGCAAGCGGTCGATCCAATCGGCGTCGCACCGCCCCTCGCGGACGGGGCCGGGGCGCCGAACGATATCTGGCGCCTGCGCCTCAACCTGCATGCCCTCCAGGCTTGCCCCGATGATCGCGAGCGTGTCGCCGGAGGGCCCGCGGGTCTCGACGCCCTCGCGCAAGCCCAAGAGGAGGTGCCAAGGCGGGGCCCCCGACTCTGCGCGACCCCCGAAACTCGCACAGAAATTTGCCATTGCTGTGCCACTAGTCCATCGGCCGCGCGCCCCCTTCCCGCCGACCTCGAGCAACCCCCGCTCTCGGGCTCAGCGGACCTCGGCCGTCGACGCGCGGGCGTGGGAGGCGAGGCCGCCCGGCCGCCAATTGGCGGGACCCATCCAGCGGGGGCGACCGTCGCAGCCCTCGGCCTCCGCCCCGGCGCCCGGCGATACCTCCCCAAAGGTCGCTCCTCGCGTCGACGGCGCCGCCGCTGCTGGGGTGCATGCTGTAGGCGGAACTCGCGGCGGTAACCCCCGTTCCCGCGGGTTGTGGCCGACGCCCCTGCGGCTGGGATGCCCAATCCTTCGCCGGTCCCGGGCTGGTCCCCCCTTAGTAAACGCTTCCGCAAACCGCGTGATAGACCCTGGCGGCCTGGCGGATCGCAGCCTCCATCCGCAGCGGGGGGCCGCTGCCGTTGCCCAGGCGCTCGCCGCGCGCGGGGGCGCCGCGGCAATTCCCGTGGGCCACCCGCTGGCGCGTCGGAATATTGCATTTGCGCCCCAGTAGCGTCGACCGGTACTTCTGCGCGCGACGGGCGCACGGGCAGACCTGCGCCACCCCCCGGCCCGCGGCGCAGGTGTGTCGGGCGCGGCCGCGCCCTCCGCCGGCGGAGCCGCGGGTTCCATGAGCCCCCGATGGATCCGAGCGCCCCTCCGGCTGTAGCGGTTGGGCTCCGCTCGCCAGCTGCGCGCCTGCCCTACGGCGCGACGGGGCGTCGCTGCCCCGTGCTCTCCGAGATCAGCGATCTGCGCGTGATCGACGGCGGCGAACTGGTCAACGTGCACCGGGTGCGCTGCCATGCGCGCTGTCCGACAGAGGTGCACCCTGCCGGTAGCTTCAAAGTTAGCTCTCCAGAACCGGCTGGCGCAACCCAGCACCTGATCGACATGCGCCGTCAGGCCGCGCCGATCGTGGCGAGGCTTCGACAGGGCCCCACCGGGGCACGCTGCTGCACTGAAGTTGCAGGGCACTCGTGCCACCTGCCCGTGCTTGCGCAGCAGCAGGTGGTTCGTGGCTTGGTTAGCGCCTCGTCCGCGGACCCCCTATTGTAGTCAGCGGTCTCAATGTCGCCGCCTACTCCGGGCCCGCGGAACCGCACCCGCTGGGGGGTAGGCGGGGGCGGGGGGAAGGTCGCCTCCGGCCCTGCGGGCCGTCGGCGGCAACGCGCTGCAAGCTGTCCCAGCGCCCAGGCTACCCCAGCATAGCTCGAGGCCGGTGGCACCATCACCGCGTTGATGCAGTAGGCGGCGGTACCCAACAGGTTAACATGGCCATCATCATGCACAGCACGGCTGCGCCCCACCAGTAGCCCAAAAGGTTCACGCCCAGGCTGTCAACCGCGGCTCCTACCCACCCCCAGCTTTGCCTGAGCGCGCCGATCCACGCCGTTCAGCCCGTGACCGAACGGCCACCACCCACTGCCCCGGCTCGTCTGCACGCCGCCGATGAGGATCACCTTTGCGCGCGCTATGAGCCCCCGGGGCCCCGTCGCCGCGCGGCCCCCCCACCACCCGACGCGCGGGCGAGGCTTTCGGACGGACGCGGCCCACTGGCACAAAAGTCTACAGAGACCAAAATGGAACCCCCAAAAGTTCCCACTCCCGCTGCACATAACCTGCAGTCTCAACGGACAGAGTATGCAAAATGTTTCTCGCCGCTCGTCCTTCGCCTAGGCCTCCTCCCGTCGCGTTTTTACTGCGACGTCGGAAATCTGCGTGGGGGCCAGACCCTCTGACCACTGGACCTCTCGTAGCGGCCCCTGGACCTCTCGTAAAGGCTGCATGAGGACTCCCGGGTCGCGTGCGGGCACGCCCGCTGGGTTCGTCGGTGACCGCCCCGCTTCCCCAGGTGGGGCCACGAAGCGTGAGGGGTGTGCCGACATGAGTCTGGCGGACGCATGTGGCCACCCCCACTGGGACCTTCGGTGGAGCTCCCTGTGGGGCCACGAAACATGTGAAGGGTGTGCCGAAACGAACGGTTGGGACGCATGCGGGCGGCGTCACTGGAGCCTTCGGTGGAGCTCCCTATGGGGCCACGAAGCGTGTGCGGGGTGTGCCGACATGAGCGGCTGGGACCCATGATGGCGGCGCCACTGGGGGTGTCCCGAAATGAACGGCTGGGACGACTGCGGGCGGCGCCACTGGGCCCTTCAGTGGAAATCCCGATGGTACCATGAAACATGTCAAGGGTGTGCCGAAATAGGCGGCTGGGACGCACGCGGGCGGCGCTGCGGGGGCCTTCGGTGGACCTCGCTATACGGCCACGAAACGTGTGAAGGGGTGTGCCGAAATAAACGGCTGGGGCGCATGCGGGAGGCGCCGCGGGGGCCTTCGGTGGACCTCGCTAAACGGCCACGAAACGTGTGAGGGGTGTGCCGAAATAGACGGCTGGGGCGCATGCGGGCGGTGCCACTGGAGCCTTCGGTGGGGCTCCCAATGGGGCCACGAAACGTGTGAGGCGTACTGGGACGAATGCGGGCGGTGCCACTGCGACCTGCGGTGGAGCTCCCTATGGTGCCACGAAACATGTGAGGGGTGTGCCGAAATGAGCGGCTGGGACGCACGCGGGCGGCGCCACTTGGGACTTCGGTGGAGTTCTTTATGGGGCCACGAAACGTGTGAAGGGTGTGCCGAAATCAGCGGCTGAGACGCGTGCGGGCGGCGCCTCTGGGGCCTACGGTGGGGCTCCCTAGGGACCGCGAAGCGTGAGGGGTGCCGACATGAGCGCCTGGAAAGCATGCGGGCGGCGCCACTGGGCCCGTCGGTGGGGTTCCCTAGAGGGCCGCGAAACGTGTGAGGTCCGTGCCGAAAGGAACGGCTGGGACGCATGACGGCGTTGCCAGCAGGGCCTTCGGTGAAGCCCCCTGATGGGGCCACGGAACATGTGAGGGGTATGCCGAAATGGTTGACTGGCGCGGAGAGCAGAGGCAGGGATGGGAGGAGGAGAGAGGAGGACGGAGGAGAGGAGGAAACGCGGGGCGCTGTCTCTTCAGAACGACGGCCCAACACCACAGGTTGGTTTGGAAATCTCTTGGCGAACGGCCCAACCATATGCAATTGTGGGTACAGCATTATGAGTGCAGCTTTCAATGGAGCTCCCTATGGGGCCACAAAGCGTGTGAGGGGTGTGCCGAAATGCGGCGGGCCGCCATGCGAACCTTGCCTCTTGGGCCTTAGGTGGAGCGGGCCACAAAGCGTATGAGGGGTGTGCCGAAATGGGTGCGGCGGCCGCCATGCGAACCCCGCCACTGGGGCCTTTTGCCAGGCTCCCTATGGGGCTACGAGACGTGTCAGGGGTGTGCCGAAATGGGCGGTGCCGCCATGCGAACCCTGTCACTGGGGCCTTCGGTGGAGCTCCCTGTAGGGCCACGGAACGTGTGAGGGGTGTGCCGAAATGAGCGGCTGTGCCGGCATGCGAACCCTGCCATTGGGGCCTTCGGTGGAGCTCCCTGTGGCCAAAGCGCGTGAGGGGCGCGCCGGCATGGGGCGGGGCCGCCATGCGAACCCTGCCATTGGGCCCTTTTGCCGGGCTCCCTATTGGGGGGGGGGGCACGAGGCGTGTGATGGGTGAAACGAAATGGGGCGTGGACGCCATGCGAACCCTGCCACTGGGGCCTTCGGTGGACCCCCTTCTGGGGCCACGAAACGTGTGAGGGATGTGCCGAAATGGGGCGGTGCCGACATGCGAACCCTGCCATTGGGGCCTTTCGTGGAGCTCCTGAGGGGGCCCACGAAACACGTGAGGGGTGTGCCGAAGCTGATGGCGGTGACGATGACGATGACGATGACGATGACGATGACGATTACGGTGACGATGACGACGATGACGATGACGATGATGATGCTGATGATGATGCTGCTGATAGTGATGATGCTGCTGATGATGATGCTGCTGCTGATGATGATGACAATGATTATGATAATGATGATGCCCCTGCTAATGATGATGCTGCTGATGCTGATGATGACGATGATGATGAGAACGGTGATGACGATGCGACGATACCGGTTATGATGATGGTGATGATGATGGCGACAATGGTGATGGTGATGGCAATGATTGTTGATGGTGGTGATGACACGATGATGGCGCGATGGTGATACTGATGACGGTGATCATGATGATGGTGGTGATGATGATGCTGATGTTGATGATACTGATGGTGATGCTGACGATGATGATGCTGATGATGATGATGACGATGATGCTGGTCATGGTGATGGCGATGATGATGGTTATGGTGATGGTGATGACGCCAATGGTGATGGGGATGGCAATGATTGTGATGATGATGACACGATGATGACGCGATGATGATAATGGAGACGGTAATGATGCTGATGCTGATGCTGATGCTGATGATGATGACGATGATGATGGCAGTGATGATGATGATGGTGGTGATGATGATGATGCTGCTGATGATGCTGCTGCTGCTGCTGCTGCTGCTGATGATGATGATGATGATGATGATGATGATGATGATGATGATGATGATGATGATGATGATGACGAGGGGGGGCGGCGTAGGAGGAGGAGGAAGAGGAGGAGGAGGAAGAAGAGGTGGAGGAGGAGGAGGAGGAGGAGAGAGGAGGAGAGGAGGAACGCGGGGCATGTTCTTCAAAACGAGGACCCAACACCACAGGATGGTTGGGAAAGAATGGGGTTGGAAAGCGAAGAAGCCTCCGAGAGGCTCACAGGCCCACCCGTCCAGCGAAGGAGGGGAGGGGGCTCAATCTCATATGCTGTTGGGCAGAGAAACCCTGGATCGCAGATGCCCCCTCCCCCATTCGACATACCGCTAACCCAGATCACCGTCGGCATCGACCGCCTTTCTTGCCATTCAACCAATTGTAGCACCCACGTGTGGTTCCCTTTTGAAACGCCCATGTGCTACACAAGCTGCATCGCAAGAACCATGGAGATGCAGACAGGACAAGGGGCCGACTTGCACCAGGGCGTCAGGAAGCCACTCGGACGACGTGCAGAACAGGATGTTTTGTCTGGGCGCAACGCACAGTGCTTGGAAAGCCACCCTGAAGGAAACCGAACCACCAATGCATTGCTGAACTGGAGTCGGCGGCAGAGGCGTCAGCCTTTAAACATGATGGTCTGCGCACGTAAACTTACTCTGGAGCCAAGGACGACTGAAGATGATGTAGCCGCCAAGCCGCCAGAGGAGGTGGAGTCGAGGAAAGTTCCGACACCGAACGCCTGAGAAACTTCCTTGCGACAATACTCAAGGTGAGAATCCGACCCACGAGCTTCTTGAACAAAAGCGATGTAATGACTGGAACAGAACGCGATCAGCTTGACAAGTGCTTGTTTGTGCGTGGCTTGCGGGGCGAACGTCGCACCATGCCAAGAAACTACTGAAAAGGCCTGCTTGGGTATGAAAGGATGAAGCTCAGAGAAATCCATTCCAGAAAACTCAAAGCGACTGGAGGAAAACGAGGTAGAGGCCGATCCACTGGTGGACCGGCTCGACGGAATGCTAATCGAAGAAGAGGGGGGGTGGAACATGCCGCACTAGCAGAAAAAGAAACACCAGTCTGTAGCAAGATTCGAAGCAGCACGTCCAAAGTGGGCTCGCAGCGATCGCAGAATCTGAGGAGAGGCCGAAGAAGACAGGAGATGGCCGTGCTCGCTGCGACACGATCGTGTCCAGGCTTCACGCGGCCCCCAGGAAGTGGATACGAGTCGATACCGAAGACTTCCAGCACCACCCCTTCTCGCTCCACAGGGCGATCAAAGCAAGACTGAGACAGCAAGGGAGACCCCTAGCGAGGCGTGAGCGCCGAGCTGAGCTTGTCGGCTGCCTCACGCGTGCTGCCTAGGCTGGGCAGGATCTCGTAGTTGTGGTCAACCTCAAAAACTGCTCAGCTCCATCTCTTTGATCGAGTGCAACACAGCGCAGTCGTTCATATCGACCAGGTAGAGTATAGTATGCCCTTGAAGTCCTTGCTGCCGAGTTTCATCGAGGGGCGACACAACCCATGATTCTTCATGTGTTCGTGTACTTTCGTCCTCAACATTCCGAACGCCTTGTTACGACGCCTCACACCAGACGGGGCATCCTGTCGAGCACGCAAGGGAACCTCACTCAAGTGCTTGACACCTGTCCAGCGCTTTCTTCTTTTTCTTTCTCTGACCGTGTCGACGAAGGACCGCCCATGCATCTGCTCCTCAGACTCTATGCTGAAATATTTGTCCAGGTTGTGAGCCTTCGCAGCGAAGGTCGCGCCAGCAGGGAGAAGGTCGGTGTGCTTCAGGGGCTCGGTGTAGTCCAGCATGATCTTGGCGAGAAACCACCAATGAAGACGCGGCGGGGATTAGAGTCGGGCTCGCCGTCGCCGATGCGGATCACCTCTGTCTTGCGCCCGTTCGGGTGGTTGCCTCCGCCAATACGAGGACGTTTGCGGGAGCCGCCAGAAACATTCCACCCAAACGATCCGACGGAAGCCGTGGAATTCGCGTCGGCGTTGGATATGGCACTGATTTGGGCAACCGCGTGGTCTCACTTCTCCTGCAGCTTTCTGATCAGTTCATTACGGGTGAGGTTCGCGAGCGCGGTGTCACTCTTGCGCTGGTGCTCGGTCATCTCGGCATGCATCGCTTCTAGCCTCGCATCGTGTTCGGCCAGGCATGATTAAACGTTTGCTATGTCGCCCACCCTCTGTTCGACACCGTCTAAGCGCCCGCTGAGACCGTTGATACCAGCCACGGTACGAACAAGAGGACCCGATTCCGCTGCCCTCGCACCTGCCGCCGGCAAAATGTCGCGGCTGTGAACCTGCAAGGCCTGAAGCTCAAGCGGGGATCGCGGGGTGAACGCTCAGCCTGTGGGCTGGGGCCCTCTAGCCAACCCCTTGGCTGCAATCAGCATATGACCTCGGGGCAAAGGTTACACGTTGAGCCAATCTGGCTACGGAGGCGGAGGAGGAGGAGGAGGAGAAGCCACCTCCCCCGCTGAGCTCGGTGGCCCTGACGTCGGAGGCGGCGGCGGGCGCCCGCCGCGCCTCACGCCGAGGGCGCTGGCGATGCCTTCGAGCTGGCCCTCGCTGGCGGGCCAGCGCGCTTCGCTGCAGGAGCGCCCGCGGATCTGGCGCGCGCGTCCGCTCGCCGCGCTATCCGCCGCCGTGGTCAGTGGTGGTTGTCGTCGTGGTTCGTCGTTGTGGTTGTCGTGATCGCCATCATGGGCCGTCGCCGTCGTCGCCGTCGTCGTCGTCGTCGTCGTCGTCGGTCGTCGTCGGTCGTCGCGTGGTGGTCGTCGTCGGCGGCGGCCGAGTTCGAAGAAACACTGTCTCCATATGTCGAAACTCCCAACGGTCCGCGTAGATTTCGCAAGCAATCTGAATGCTGACGAAGGGGTCCTCGCACACGGGAAGAGAAGGCGAATGAGGGCGGCCACGACCAGGGTGAACACCAGGAGAACGATGACGACGAGGACGACGAGGACGAGGACGACGACGACGACGGCGACAAGGACGACAACGACAACGACGACGAGAACGACGAGGACGAGGTTGACGACGACGACGACGACAACAACGACGACGACAAAAAGAACGAGCATCTTGCGAACATGTGATCTATCAAACGGCTTTGACCCTCGTTCGTTTCTCCCTATCCCGTTTACATACTCGCCCCCGAAGCCCATGAACAATATCCTTCTTGGGGGCTTGCTTCTTCAGCTTCTGGGAGAAGCAATCAACAATTCACTCTGTGTGCGCACCGCGCCGTCATGGCCGTCATACGAGCTAACGCGCCCGCGGGCAACTGACCAACTTGAGTGTGTTGCGAGCAGGTCTCAAGCGAGAGCGCTGATCCCGAAAGCGAGAATGTATGAGGCCAAGGCGCACGCGAGTACGTCACAAGGAAATGCCGAACGGGAACCGTTGTTTTCGTAGTTGGGCATTCACACCATTCGGCGAATTGCGAGGGAGTCTCGGGCGAGAGCGCCGTTCCAGACTTGGGGGCCCTCTCTGGCCAAGGCGTCTCGAAGTGTGACGAAATGTCGGCCGTGAGCCATTGTCGTCGCAATTCGGGTTCCAACCGCCAAGATTTGGAAACAAATCCGCGTTCGAGCGGGAGCGTCGCTTTCATAGGAATTGTAGCGGGCGTCAACGTGACAGCGCCATACAATGGGCACGTATGGTATGAGTTTTTTTGCCATAGTCGTATAATCCCGACGAAACATCCAGCCATCTGAAGTTGTGGGTACCGCCGTCGTATACACCGCATTCGGTGGAACTCCATACGAGGCCACGAGAACTGTGAAGGGCGTGCCGACATGGGTGCGGCGGCCGCACGTGAGCGCTTGCATCCGGCCTTCGATAAAATTTCCGACGGGGCCACGAAACGTGTGAAGGGTATGCCAAAATGGACGCGGCGACTGCACGCGAGCGCTGGCATCTAGACCGTCGGTGGGCCTCCCTATGGGGCCACGAAGCGCGCGAGGGGTGTGCCAACATGGGCGCGGCGGCCGCATGCGAGCGCTGGCATCTGGACCGTCGGTGGGCCTCCCTATGGGGCCACGAAGCGCGCGAGGGATGTGCCAACATGGGCGCGGCGGCCGCATGCGAGAGCTGGCATCTGGGCCTTCGGTGGATCTCTCTATGGGGCCACGAAGCGCGTGAAGGGTGCGCCAACAAGGGGTGCGGCGGCCGCGTGCGAGCGCTGGCATCTGGGCTTCCGGTGGAGTTCCCGATGGGGCCACGAAGCGTGTGAGGGGCGCGCCAAAGTGAATGTGGTGACGGAAGCAAGGGGCGAGCGAGCGAGCGAACCTCGGGGCACCCGCCATCGCCCTGCGCTCCCCAGTGGGGCGCAGGCCCGCGAGCGGGAGGCGCCCACTCAGGCGCGAGAGCCTCGCCCGCCATCTCGACGTCCGCGCCCGCCGCGCTTGCCTGGCGCGCCCCGGCCGTCGCCGGGGAGGTAGAGCCCTGCCCCGGCGCGGCATGGGCCCACGGGCGGATCTCGCTCTCAGAATCGTCTTCGCAGGCCGATGCTGACTCGCAAAATGAACGAACAAGTCTTGTCATCGGCATTTTGACCGCAACCGCGCGTCCCCAAATAGCCATCGAACGTCTCATCGACTCACTTTAGTTTGCGCAAGAGGTCTGAAACCGTGCTCACGAGATCCGGCACCGCAGATCTGCTGGAGTCGCCAGCATGTTTGAGTCGGCCATGCTCAACTGATTGTTGGCGCCAGCTCGATATCACAACCTCGGCCGAATGTTCGCGCGCAGAAGCGCGGCGCCGCCATGGCGCCTCGGCCCGCCCGAAGGTCGCCGGGAAGCCCAGCGGCGTAAAAGGGCGCCCCATCACACCTGCGCACCTCGGGCCCGCGCAGGACGGGCCCTCGCGCAAATCCATCTCTATCATCGCATTCCTGCATCTCTGCCCGCAAAAGTCGGCATCGTAAGGGGGCGCGCGCAAGGATGCAGTCGCACCCAGCCCCGCCCACAGGGAACTCGAGAAGGCATTGCTGGAATCCTTTAGCGACGCGCAGCGCGCGCGACCCATGCGCCGTAGTCGCCAATTCGTCACTTGCGCAATGAAAATGGCATCCCCCCTCCCCCGCTCCCGAACAAAATCGCGGTCCTGTGCCGTCGGCAGCGCGCGTAACTTGCGTGCAAAAAAAGCCTCGCCCGCCGTCGGAAGGACGCGGGTCACTCTCTTGGCGCCGCGGCCCGCGCGCCAATGATATATGCAGCAGTCCAACGCCCCATGGCGCAGCCCAGCGCAGCGGGGCATCGCGATGCTCGCGGATGTTGCGCAAGCCAAGCCCCGCGAATGGCCAGCAAATTGCGCCATAAGCATGTTGCCAACGTTGCCCACCCCCCTGCGTCGTCGCACCTCGTAATTTGGCCATCGCAACTGCTGCCGCAATCCTAAAGGGCCTGTGCCAGCAGGAGCGGCTCGACGTTTAGGCGCACGTCGCGCGCGCCGTCGGATCGCATCAAGGTCCTCCTTCGCCGCCTCTTTCGTCTCCTCCGATTCCATGACTCCGGCATCCCCCCGTGCCTCTCTGCTGCTCCCCCACTCCTCCCGCGCACACTCTTGCACCGAGAGCGACCGAGCCCCGAGCCATTCGGCCTGTCTTCGGGGCATGCATCTGACCAGGCGCCCGTCCCTCTTCTTGGCGCCGTGTCCACGCGTGGCCCCGCGCCCGGCTAACCGCGCGCCCTCAGAGACATGCCCACCCGCCTATCGCTCTCGCAAGTCCTGCAGATGAATGGCACGTCGTTCCCACTTCTGCGACAGTCGAAACAGAAACGGCTCGTGGGGTAACTTGTTGAGTTCATGCAGGGCTGCCTTTTCCTCTGGCGAAACCCCGAACTTGTCGCTGCGAAGACCGGCCCGTCGGGCCAAGAGCGATCTCCGACGTGATGATGTGGAGGCGTGATCTTCACAGACCCCCCCTTTTGCCATTCCCCCCTTGTCCGACGCCATGCCAAAACGAACCTGCCCCGCCCGCGTCATGGTCCCTTCCCGACGTTCGAAGATCTCATCCGCCGGGGCCTGGCCCGCATCCAGTGTAAGTGAGTCAAACCCTCAAATTCCTAATCCACCCGTTCCAAAACTAAGTCACGGTCCATCCCTTCCCGTACCACCTGCATCGTATCATCCTGATTCCACCGTTCCCGCCTGCTTCTATGCAGCGTCTCATGGTGACCCCCGTGATTGCCATGGCGCAGCACACACACATTCGGCAAGTGGTCCTTGGGGGGACAGCCCCCCCGGGTCTGTAACCTGGCACCCAGGCGCTCGTGAGGGCGGCACACAGAGATCTGACTGCAAAACCCCTGCGGCATGAACGCATACTCAATCCGAGGACTCCCCGTCATCCCAAAGAGGGTGAGTTCATGGCCCGTGCCCCTAAAGGTGTTCGCCGCACACATAACTTGTGTCTCCATCAATTGGCAAACCCTTGCCCCCGCTCCCTTGGGTAACCGTTCCCTGCTCGGGATCCCCACCACAAGAGTGTCTCATGTAACCCACGCGCGGCCATCATGCCATGTCCCCATGCAGTCATTCAGGTCGCTACACACCACGGGGCATGCATCGTACCGGTAACTCCGAGAGCATTGCCTGCAACCACCCCGTAATAATGTCAATTGTTTTGTAATAGTGCGCCCGTTGGGCCCTCTTTTGTGGTTTTTGGCGGGTAATGCACCACGATTGCACACACATCCACATTGCTGCATTTCACCCATATTCCCAAGGCCCTCCGTGGGGCCGTCGGCGAGGAAAGCCAAGTCTGCACAACACTATTTTGCGCTACCGTGGGTCCTAACCCGATAGCACACCCGCACGAATTGTGTTGCATGTTGGGCCGTCGATGCCGCCACTTCCGCCACAAACCTCCCCGCACTCCTCGTCGTCATAGAAGAGTGCCCCCAATGCGTACGCTGTTGGACCCCCCAGCAAAACCACATCGAAATTCCTCGTCTCGTGCATGATATCGTCCAATCTATCCCGTGCAACATGATTACAAACGAAGATGCGGAGAGACGCCATGATAACAAATAACCATCCCCCGCCATGCAAGGCTAGCGGAGGGCCTCCGCGATGGCACCCGTAAGCAAAACCGTGCGGGTGTCTGGCGCGCCTCCTGGGGCGGTCCTGCTTCGGGCCCGGAGGCTCGGGAGGAGGGGGGAGGGGGAGGAGGAGGAGGAGGAGAGGAAAAGGAGGAGACGCGGGGACTGTCTCTTCAAAACGAAGACCAAACACCACATGATGATTGGGAATGAAACATCTAGGGCACGCTTGCCGTCGAGCCTTGAGCTTCCTGAGGTGCCCCAAATGCTTCGTGGACTACTAGGGCCGCCGGGTTCTACGAAACTTCTACGTATGGTGTACCTGCTGGCGCGCCAATTTTTTTCGTGACTATGATACGCACAGTGTAGAAGTGAACAGTCGACCACGAAGACGACGACGACGACGACGACGACGACGACGAGGACGAGGACGAGACGACGAGGACGACGAGGACGACGACGACGACGACGACGACGACGACGACGACGACGACGACGACGACGACGACGACGACGACGACGACGACGGCGGCGGCGGCGGCGGCGGCGGCGGCGGCGGCGGCGGCGACAATGACGACGACCACGACGAGGGCGAGGGGAGGCCGAGAGAAACCCGCTGGCAGAGGCGTCCAAGCTGCGGCCGAGCGCTGTGGGATGGGGCAGGGGGGGCCGCGCCTCGCACGCGAAGGCACACGACTCCCCTGGCGCGCCCACCATCCTGCGGGCGCCCGGGGGCGGGCGCGGATGAGCCCCGCCCCCCTCGCCTCGTGAAGCAAGCGGAACAAATCGCGCGATATTTCTGGCCGTGGGGTCCCGAAGCGGGTCCACCCTTCGCCTGCCGTCCTGTCATGCCCGCCTCTTTCGGGGGAACGGAAGGGAGGGGGGGGGTAGCGAATCAGCTGCATCCCGCTGACCAAGCTCCTCCCAGCCGCAGGGGGCCGCTGTCTGGCCCCAGGGCCATCAGAAAGCTCGTCGCCGACCCAGGAGATCTGCGCGGACGTCTAACAACTGATACTTCCGATGCTTCCTTTTCTCGGAGGCAGGAGGATGCGGGCGAGGATACGTTTTTGCCTACAGGCCGTCGGGCTGCTGGTGCGTGCGCCGCTCTCCTTCTCTGTGGTCCGCCAGCGGGCAGGCGCCGCGGCGCTTCGGAGTGGGTCCTTGGGGCTGCTCAGAGGCCGGTCGCGCTCTCTGGCGGCCCAAGGGCCCGCCTCGAGGCTTCGACGGCGGCGGGGCGCGGCCGGGCCTCTCGCCGCTTCCCAGGAGATCCTATGTGTTGTTTTTGCTGTTCCAAGCAGGGTCCCCGGAATCCTCTGGGTCGCCAAGCTTCGCGCGTCGCGCCCCGCGATGCGCGACGCAGTCGCGCATTCGCGCACTCGCGCGGACCCCCTGGGGGAAGGGCGGCTGATCTGCTCTGGACCGCGACGCGCGAAGCGCGACAATCTTCGCGCTCCTGGGTGTGACACTTCCCGCAGGGTCGACTGTTCTTTCCGAATCGCTTGTCCCAACCCTCCTGTGTGTTGGCTTCTCGTTTTGAATTCGCAGCGCCGCTCTCCACCTCCTCGTCCTCACATCCTCCCCCGTCTCCCTCCTTCTTCTTCCTTGCACATATGTCCGCTTCGGCACACCCCTCACACGCTTTGTGGCTCCGCAGGGAGTTCTACCGAATTCCCCAGAACTGTGTCGTGAGGAAAGATCGCCCAATGTTTGACAGGCTGGTGCAGCGTGGATCGGAGATGTCCTGCTTGGCGCGCGGAGCCTGGTACAACGTGACGGGGGTAGAACTGTTGCCGGTGGGGACCGGGCAACCTGGGGCTTGTACCTCCAAGTAGATTGTTGTGATACGGCTAGACGGGATGGCGGTTCGAAAGTGGCGAACTGCGTGGAGCTTCCTCGCAAACGAAAACTGAGCCAGGTTCGAAATTCGGTTCGAAACAATCGAAGTCGATCCGAAATAATACAAGGCATTTCGTGCGGGACTTTGGACATGTGATTCGACACCGGGCTCGAAACAATAGAAACATATGCGTTTCGTGCGGGAATTCTTCGCAAAGATGAATTGGACGCCGGTTCGAAGTCGGTTCGAAGCAATAATAAAGCAAGTATTTCGCCCAAGAGTTCTTCGAATATCTGACTTGGAGTTTGGTTCCAAACAAGTTCGAACCCAGCGAGACAAGAGCACCGCAATTGAAACATTGGGCTGAACTTCAACCATGTCCAAGAAGCAAGATGCACATGGCGCCTCGGGTCCGTTCCGGCACGCCCTTCACATTCTTCGTGGCCCCACATTGAGCTCCACCGAAGGCCCCAGTGGCAGGGCTCGCATGGCGCCTCGGGTCCATGTCGGCATACCCCTTCACACGTTTCGTGGCCCCAAAGGGAGCTCCACCGAAGGCCCGTTTGGCAAGGTTCGCCTGGCGCCTCGGTCCATTTCGGCACACCCTACACACGTTTCGTGGCCCCACAGGGAGCTCCACCGAAGGCCTCAAAGGAAAGGCTTGCATGGCGCATCGGGTCAATTTCGGCACGCCCTGCACATGTTGCGCGGCCCAACAGGGAGCTCCACGGAAGGCTCTGGTAGCAAGGTTCGCCTGGCGCCTCGGGTCCATGTCGGCACACCCCCTCGCACGCTTCGTGGCCCCAGAGGGAGCTCCACCGAAAGCCCCAGAGTCAAGGTTCGCATGGCGCCTCGGGTCCATGTCGGCACGCCCTACACACGTGTTTTGGCCTCGCAGGGAGCTCCACCGAAGGCCCCAATGGCGAAGTTCGCCTGGCGCCTCGGGTACATTTCGGCACGTCCCGCACACGTTTCGTGGCCCCAGCGGGAGCTCCGCCGAAGGCTCTGATAGCAAGGTTCGCCTGGCGCCTCGGGTCCATGTCGGCACACCCTCACGCGCTCCGTGGCCCCGGAGGGAGCTCCACCGAAGGCCCCAGTGGCACAGTTCGCCTGGCGCCTCGGGCCAATTTCGGCACGTCCCGCACACGCCTCGTTGGGCTTTGGGTTACTATGTCCTTGTGTATTCAGCGGTCCTGCCGCCTCGTATTTAGAAAGGGTTGGGTTCTTCGTCAGGCTAATTTTTGACGGTCCCAGGGCTCCCAGCGAGGGCCCCTGGAGGTCGAAAACGTTGTAAGCCCTCCGTTCTGTACGTGCATAGGTTCTGTTTCATGTTTGTAACGCCTGGTGAGGGAGCTTGGGCCACACAAATCGG
Source organism: Prorocentrum cordatum (assembly GCA_963575745.1). NCBI lineage: Eukaryota > Dinophyceae > Prorocentrales > Prorocentraceae > Prorocentrum > Prorocentrum cordatum. The sequence continues at coordinate 313,342 of CAUYUJ010012425.1, read as the reverse complement.
TGACCCATCATAGCCCCCCATCGTTCACCCCCCCTCCCCCTTCCCATCGTGGGACTCCAACGTAGCCCCCCACCGTGGCCCCACATCGTGAATTCTTAAAAGATGTCGAGGGTCTTCTGCCGCAAGGGTGTCACCACTTCATCTGAATGTCCTCTGCATCCCGCCTTCGTCTGGACAACAGCGGCATGTCCGGCCATGCTGGGCAGCGAGCCAACAAGGGCAACGGTGTTCGGTGCCGCTACCGTGCGCGGAGGAGAGGGGCCTCCTGGAGTCATGAGCCTGCGGGCCCGAGAGGTCTTCATCATCCGCCGCCTCCTCCCAGCCCGAGTGTTGACACGCCCGAAATGGGTGCGCAAAGCGGGTACGATGTCCAACGGCAAATGTTCTCCAAAGCCCGACAGCGGCCGCTGTTAGGCAGGCGATGTTCGTGCCGAGCGAAGAACGTCCCCGGCGACACCGACAGCGAGTCCTGTTCAAAAACGGGCAGGAACTGCTGCCATTCTTTCGCACACATTCTTTCCGCACCCATTTCGATCGTACCGAGAACGAGCCTGCATGAACCCTTACTCGGGTTTGCAGTGCCCCCCTCTCAGCGCGAGCGCGGGCGGAGCTCAGACCATCGCCTGCTGGAAGCCCGGCGTCTTGCACCTCCGGCCTGGCCTCGGCGAATTCACCGAGGAAGCGAGCACCCCTTCTTGGCGGCGCGCGCACAGGGGATGCCGCGAGGGGTGGAGCAGTCGAAAAAAGCGGCGGGCTTCTTCAAGGCGGGGGCCTTGTTGGAACGGCACGGCGGCTTCCAAGAAGGCTTCTAGGAAGCCAGGATGGCTTCTACCCCCCGCCTTCCAAGAACACCCCTAGGCTTCCTGGACGGCCGCCCCCCTCGCGCCACCCCCCTTGGTGCGCGCCGCCGACCTTCGGCCTTCACCACGAGCTGCCCCAACCGCTCCCAGGCCTGGCAGACCGCCACGCTGTGCTGCTCCGGGCACTGGCCAATGAGCCTGGACTCGCCCGAAGGCACCAGCGGGAGTAGCCAGCGCCAGGAGAACGGGCCGCCCATGACCGCCTCGATCGCCAGCTTGGGCTTGGCGCTGACGAAGGGGCCAGCGATCACGCGCAGCGAGCTGAGGTAGCAGGCCGCCGCCGCTTCCCGGAGGAGCCGCGACGCCTCCCTTCGGTCGGCGTCCGGGCAGTCCTCGCGGTCCAACTGCGCCGCGAGCGCCTTGGCTTCGCAGTGCAGACTGTTGAACTTCGCCCACATCACCTTGGATGGCCATCCTGCCGCGGTGCGCACGATGGAGCGCTGCGCGCTGTTGTTGAAAAGGACGAAGCACATCCACAGGTACGCACACCACCCACCATGCCGCACCACCGCGCCGAAATCGCCGACGCTCGGTAGGCCAGTGTCGAGCAGGCGCCGCGCCGAGAGGCCCACCAGGCAGAGGAGGATGGCCTGCCCGTAGCCGAGCCATACCAGGAAGCAGCGCAGGTTGCGATACCCCACGCACTGCGCGACCAGGGGCATGTGCGAGTCCATCATGAAGCTGCACTGGTTGCAATCTTTGCAGTGGGTGAAGAATACCGAGCTGCTTCTGGTCCGGGGGACGTCAACGGACCTCCTCACCGATACTGGCTGGCCAAGACAAGAAACACAGTGTGTTGTTTAGTTGGGTCGACGACATGTTCGGTATCGCTTTTTTTTGCATTGCCCCTGGCCGTACTGAACTCGCGACAGGCTCCCCTGTAAAACAGCGCCAGCTAAGCGAAGATGTTCTGTCCAGGGCTGAAGAGGCCAGAGCGGCAGCGATCACTCAATATGCGTCGTATTATTCTGGCGTGGTGTATTCTCGTATCACTTGTAAGACTACCATGCGCACGTTTCGCGTCAAGCGTGAGAATCCGTCTGTCGTCGTTGGGTTTGACGTTCATGTGTTGCCTGGATGTCTGCTAAAACTGTTTCGTCACTTCTTTCTCCGAATGGAGATCGTACGCTCGCGTGTTCTACTGTCCTGCGATGCCCTCGGTTCCAGAATTGATTCAGCAACTGGCCGCGAGCTGAGAAGTTGGGGTCGGTCCAGGGGCATGTTGTCAGTGCTGTCGACAGATGCCTTGAGACGGACTCGGGGGGACATGTTGCCAATATTCTGCTCGAGCTCGAGTCTTTAAATTATCCATGGGAAATGATTGAACACATTGCGTCCCCAATCAAAAAGGCCCACCCGTACCTCCCATGTCTCGATGATGCCGTGCGCACTGCTAGACATCTGGTATATGACGACAAGCAAGCCATGTCCGTGTGTGTTTCCGAGTCCGCTTGTACTCGTGGTTTGCCCTCCTCGTCCTCCTCCCTCGTGTCTTCTCCCTCGTTTCACCATTGCCACCCATATCCTTGCACCTAGCTTGCTCATGTATCCTGGCCATCAGCGTGAAGGCCGTGGTGTGTGTGTGTGCCCACGAACGATGTCTCCCCCTGCCCAATCCTGCATGCTGCCGAGATGTATGGTGGATGCACATCCGTCAGATTGGTCGTGCTTGTGCTTGCAGTGTGCCTACCGAGCGAAAAGCAAACTTAAATCAATTCATCATGTGTTCGTTTGCGTTGCTCCTGGTGGCCTTTGCTGCTCAGACAACAGCTCAGGGAAGTTGTCAGAACACGACACGATGAAATGACGCGACGACACGACACGACACGACACGACACGACACGACACGACACGACGACGACAACGAAAAGAAAGTAATCCGAAACCCTGAAGGTGGGTAAGGTCAGGGAGGCCAAAGAGGTTGAGCTCTAGAACACCACTGCGCAAGATAATGAACACATCCGAGGCCCAGGGGAGCTGCCCTGGGTAGGCCACATGTGGCGGCGCACCGAGGTCATGCCAGGGGGGGAAACCACGGGTAGGCCAGGCGCGGAGGACAAACGACGACGACGAACGACGAAAACAAATTGTTCCGCGGCCCAGGGGCGCTGCCCCGGGGACCTCCAGCTGGGGTGGCGCACCGGGCCCATGCCAGGGGGGGAGCAAGGGGTAGGCCAGGCGAGGAGGACGAACGTCGACGAGGAAAGACGAAAATCAATAGGTCGAAGCTCTGCAACACAACTGCGCAGGAGAATACAAGGTTCCGCGGCCCAGGGAGGCTGCCCTGGAAGGCTCGGGGGGGCCAGATGTGGCTGCGCAGAGCACAAGAACGCCAGGTCAGGGGGGGGGGCAAGGAGGCCGAGGTCATGCCCGGGGAAGTTACGGGTGTATGTTTTTTTAGGGGGGGGGGGCAGGGGGTGAGCAGCACGAGCAACGAACGACGAAAGTAAAGGATTCCGCGGCCTAGGAGGCTTCCCTGGGAGGCTACGCAAGGGGGCGGCTGGGTGGGGAGACGCAGAGCTCGAGGAAGCTAGGCCAGGGGGGGGGGGGTCATGTCTGGGGAAGTCGGGGGGGGGGGTGCAGGGGAGGAGGACGAAAGACGAACGATGGAATGCGGCCCAGGGGAGCTGCCCTGGGAGACTAAGGGGAGGCCAAACGGGGCGGCGCAGAGCCCAGAGAAGCCAGGCCATGGGGGGTGGGCAGGGGAGCGCCAGGGGGAGGCCGAGGCCATGCCAAGGAAAGTCAGGAGGGGGCCATGGGGAGGAGGACGAACGACGAACGCCGAAAAAAAGAGGTTCCGCGGAAGGTTCCGCGGCCCAGGGAGGCTGCCCCTGGAAGGCGAAGGGGAGGCCAAATGGGGTGGCGCAGAGCCATGCCCCGGGAAGCCAGGGGGGGTAGGAGAGGGGGACGAACGACGAACGACCAAACTGAAGGGTTCATCGGCCCAGGGACGCTGCCCTGGGAGGCCAAGGGGAGGCCATATGGGGCGGCGCAGAGCCCAAGGACTCCAGGCCAGGGGGGGGGGGGGCACGGGGATACCAGGGAGGCTGGCCGTGCCTGGGGGGAAAGCAAAGGGGGGGCATGGGAGGACGACGAACGACGAAACTAAAGAGGTCGGAGCTCTGGAACACAGCTTTCCAAGATAAGACAATCAAAGGTTCCGAATTTGGGAACAGAGATGTGCCATACAATGAGGGGGTCCGCGGCGCAGAGGTGCTGCCCTGGGAGGATGATCAGGGGGAGGCGGCTCATGGGGGCTGCCCTGGGAAGCTAAGGGGAGGCCAGATGGGGTGGCGCAGAACACAAGGAAGCCAGGCCAGGGGGGGGGGGGGAGCAGGGGAGCGCCAGGGGGAGGCCGAGGCCATGCCAGGGAGAAGTCGGGGAGGGGCCAGGACCGACGACGAGCGAGGAAAGGAAGGCGCTCCGCGCCCAGGGGGGGGGCTGCCCTGGGAGGCCACAGGGAGGCCAGATGGGACGGCGCAGAGCCCAGGGAACATGCCAGGGGGAGGCCAGGGGGAGGTCGAGGCCATGCAAGGGGAAGCCAGGGGAAGGCCAGGGGAGGAGAACGAACGAACGAACGAACGACGAAACAAAGGGTTCCGCGGCCCAGGGGGGCTGCCCTTGGGGAGGCCAGATGGGACGGCGCACCGAGGCGGGTGGCCAAGGGTGGGCCAGGTGAGGAGGACGAACAACGACGAGCGACAACACGTGGCATGCATGCCCTTGCTCTTGCACGAGAGAGGGCAGGGGCCATGCGAGACGGGGCGAGGGAGGGGGGTGGGGGCCATCCTCGTGGCCTCCTAGGGCCATCATGACCATCATGAGGAGGCAGGGGGGCAGGGAAGCCCAGAGAGGGGGGCGACGAGCGAACGAATGACGACGACAATAAATGGCTCCGAGCTCCAAATCACAGCTGCGCAAGAGAATCACACAATTCTTCAGGGTCGGGACCCCCAGTTCCCAGGCTCTTGGGTTCTCCTGGGGGCTTCCGCGTTGGCCTCCAGGACGGTGACACCGCGCGAGAGCCCCGTGTTTGACGTCTGCGCCGTTATCGTCCTAATAACGCCGACGACGGCCCAAGAGGCCCCTAACATCGTCCCAAAACGGCCCAGGAGGCCCCCAAGAGAGCCCCAAGAGAGCCCCAAGATAGCCCATAAGGCCCCTAGGACGGCCCAGGCGGCCCCCATGACGGGCTAAGACGGCCGCAAGAGAGCCCCGAGAGAGGCCCTAGGGGAGAACGCGACCTGGCATTTCGAGCCCTCCGCTCCAAGATGACCCCTGAGCCCCCAAGAGGCCCCCAGGAGGCCCCCGTTGTCCCCAAGAGGCACCAGAGACGTCCCCCAGATGCCCCACCGCATCCACGACTCATGCACGGTGGCGGCGTGGGCCAAGGGCCATTGGATCTCACCGACCCTGAACCCAGGATGAGCCCGGCCAAGATCGGTGAGGTGGTGCCGGCTGGCGTCGCCCGACTGGGCGGCATGCCGCACTCGCCGCACGCGGTGCCTTTGGCGTCAAAGGGGCTCTTCTTGCAGCGCTGCCCGGCCTGCAGCGCCGCCGCCACCACCTCTGGGAGCGGCTCGGCCTCGGCGCCGGCCAGGGGCGGTCGGCCGGGACCGTGCACGGCCACGCCCAGCCAGCTCAGCAGGAAGAGCGCCAGCAGCGCGCCCAGTACCGGAGAGGCGACGCGCACGATCTGCGACTCTGGGGGCTGCAGCATCTCCTTCAGGAGGCAGAAGACACACAGAGACAATGCACCTTTGCTTCCCGGGACAAGAGGGGAACATCGGGAAAACGGGGGGGAATACGAAACTCCAAAAAATATGAGAAAACATTGGGGATCCCGGGATTTGTGCATACATGTTTTTTATGTGTCCCTGGGCCCCTCCACTCCTGCGTCGTCACATAAGTGCCGACCACCACGATCGTGGCGAAGGCGAGGAGCCCGGCGGCATCGGTGCGGCGCCGCTGGAGCGCCGGCGGCAGCGACTGCAAGGCCCTGCGGCTGCGCTCCCGGAGATCCTTGTCGCTGCTCTCGACGGCGTCCGCGGCCTCAGGGGCCGGCGCGCCGCCCGCGGCGGCCGCCACGGGCTTGCGCTGCTTCGGCTCGGTGGCCTCGGACCGCGCCGACTCCGCCCTGATGGCCATCGCTCCCTGTCCGCGCCGGGATCGCCCCGCGCACGCTTGAGCCCAAGTGACCACGATGAGGATGAAGTGGGGGGGCTTATTCCTCTTCCTCCTCATCCTCCTCCTCCTCCTGCTCCCTCCTCCTCCCTCCGCATATGCCTTCTCTCGTTCCCGCCTCTTTAACCCTCCTCCTCCTCCTCCTCCTCCTCCTCCTCCTCCTCTGCCTTCTTCTCCGTAAGTCCCTCTTCGTTCTGAATAACTCCTGGGGGGATCCTGGGCCAGAATGCCGCATACAGACCGCCCTTGCCGCAAGCTGCTGCCGGCCCAGATCACTCCACCGTCCGCCCAATACCCAATGCTCCTGCTGACGCGCGTCGCCCTAATATGATCTGAGAGGATTCACATGCCGCCGAAGTTGGCGACTAGTGGGCCCGTATCCTCCCAGATTAAGCGAGAGTTGTATCCACGAGGGTCGCCTGTGCTGGTCAGCCACTGATGGACTGCACCAGCTGCCCGAGGCGTCCACGGCTTCCCACTAGCCCCCGAGGTGCAGGAACAACGGCAATGGGCCCGTGCGCAGCGCGGGCGACCAGTCATCACGCGCTGGTGCTGGATGCAGCCGCACAGACGCAATGGCCTACCGCGCCAGCTACGATCGGGAGCCTCTGCCGCTGGAGCTCGCATGCGGCCCCGCTTTGGAAAGAGGTCTCACCCTGGGAGCTGCTCTTCTAAAAACGCGTCGGGATCGATCAGCAACAGGCATTGTCAGAGACTGCCGTCCACCGTTTCCAGCCGAACCCTTCTCCAGACGATGGGTTGGCTCGAGAATCCCTCAGGCGTTCACCGCCCCTGGAAATCATCAACTCGCGGGTGCGAGCCGCAATGCTGTCGAGTTCGTACTCATGCTGGGCATGCTGGCCTTATAGCGTGCTCTCCACGAACCGAGCGTTCGCCCCCTCGCATGCCAACACGTGCTTCGCCGCGCGCCTTTCCTCCTGGTCCTCAGGCTGGTCGACCAGACCCCCTGCTCCTGGGTCTCCAATCGAGGCGGCTCAAGAGAGACCCCGCAACCCCTCACTGGGCTTCGATGGGGACAACACGGTGTGGCCCATGAGCTCGCCCGGCAAGGTCGGCTCAATAGCTGCTCACGGCCTAGGGGGCCAGCCAAGAGGCACTGGGGTACGAAGAGCTCGACGTCAACAGAAATCAAGGTTACCGCCCCCCTCGGGAGCTGCCGTCGACACTTGTGCCAACCTAGCCTCGCTTCGTGGCCCATGATGGGCTTTCCTCAGCGCTGCAGCCCCCGCCTTGGACACGTCGAGGTCGGTTGCAGCGTAAGGCGACACTGCACCACAACACTTCCAGCCACGGCCCGCGAGCTTCGCTTGAAGCGCGGAAAGGAGCGCCCAGTCGCTGGCCCACCTCGCAGCAGCCAGCGACCGCAACGAGCGCCTCTCCCGACGAGGGACTCCTTCTCCTCCTCCTCCTCCTCCTCCTCCACCTCCTCCTCCTCCCACTCCTCCTTTCCCTCTACCTGCTAAGACTGGGGCCCAGAACCTCCAGAGGATTGCGCAAGGCCTCCTCTCTGGATCTTGCGTTTGGGGCACGGCCTGCGCAGAGAGGAAAATTCGCAACAGACCGAATTCGGCGACTCCGAGCCGAAGCTGATCTGTCACCGTAGGTCATCAAGGCCGATCGCGACACACTCTCCGTCCTCCCCCTCCTCTTCCTCCTCCTCTTCCTTCTCCTCCTCCTCCTCCTCCTCCTCCTCCTCCTCTTGCTCCCCCTCCTCCTCCTCCTCATCATCATCATCCTCCTCGAGCGTAGGCGAGGCGCCTCAAGTTCAGCTCCACGACTCACGCCTGGCTGCCACCCGTGCAGCAACTAGGCCTCTTCACCTCAAGTCGGTCTGTTGGCAAGACTGATTGTGCTCCCCTAGCGACGACTTGGTTATTCTTAAAGCCTGTGCATGTTTCAACAACTGTTTATCTCGGCGTGTTGGAAATCACTTCTTAGCACTTTTAGGCCCAACCAATAGATTTAAGACGCTAGCATCACGATCTCGGTTTACGTTTCGAGCTTAGTTCTTCAGCGCTTCGTATCAGATGATTGTGCTGCTTAACATGGCCGTCTACCGCGTCCTCAGTTCCAGTCTCCCCTGTTTAGATTATGATCAAGTTGCTCTTCTCGGGTCGTCGCTGCTGGCTGGTCGCGGGGCCTCCCAGACTGTTCCGCGCCAGTGTTAGACCGGTGTGGTGTTAGGGCGTTCTTTGTATATCTTTAGCTCTGCGTTCTACGCGCAGAGCGGGAGGAACGGGAGTTCGGGAGCGAAGACGGCAGCGAAGACAAGGGGCAGGCTTTGACAAGAAAGCAAACAGCGCTTAAACATGAAGGTCAACGGCGGCTGGCTTGAAATCGCTAAACCAACTTAACAAAAAACGCGTACAACTAGTAGCGTGTTTAAAGCGTTCTAGCTTGTCAATCGCCCAAAGTGCAACGCTGTTTTCATAGAAAGGCCCAGGGCGTGTTTTTGTATGAAGAAGTGGCTCGAAGAGATCCCTCTGTGAGGACCAAAAGGGAGGACGCGAGTGCTGGCGCACGAAAAAATAGCTTTGGATGGGGCAATAACTCTTAGACAGGCAACGGGTTCGTCATCAACCACGTGCCCAGGAAGTTTCTCCAGGAGCCAAAGAAGACAGCACAGGTGCAGCAATGCCAGAATTCATCCGCGGCCCTAAGGCAACCGAAAATGCAGCCCGAGCTTTCTGGAAAACGATGGCCAACACGCCAACATCCCCCCAGGGTCTTGAGGACGGCAGCTCTCCATGAAGGGGCGAGGAGACCAATCTCAGATCTGACATGTTGCCGCTCGATTGTGCGGATCAGTGGGGCACTGTCTTGACGCCAGTGGAGGAGACGACGGGTGAACGTGTCCTGGATCTTATCGGGGCACAGGGTCTGGAGCAACGCCTTCGTGCAAATCCCACCAGCCCTTTGGGCGTGAGTGGTTTAGAGAGCCCGCTCTGTCCTCAACCCACCTTCTTCCCCTTCGGGGAGGGGTTTACCCCTCCCCCTCCCCCCTCCCCCTGGGCCTGGAGAGGGCGGGCCGAGCGTAGTCAAGGGGGTCTTTTCCGACTCCTGGGAGGGCCAAAAAACGACGACCCTCACGAGGATTCTGGCCCCGACGGGGGGAGGGAGTTTGGCCCCTCTGCTCTTCTTTGAAGCCAAAAACATTGATTTTACGAGGGTTGTGGCCCCATTTTGGCCTCCTGAGGGGGCCGCGCTCATTTTCCTTCATAGCAAAATCATTGATGTTACGAAGGTTTTGGGCTCATTTTGTCCTTCTCAGGGGGCAGCGCTCCTTTGCGCTTCTGAGGAGGTCGCAAGAGGCCCCAAGATGGCCCCAAGAGGCCCCCAGGAGCCTCCCAAGAGGCCTCCAAGAGGCCCCAAAGAGGCCCCCAAGAGGCCCCCAAGAGGCCCCCAAGAGGCCCCAAGAAAGAGGCCCCAAGAGGCCCAAGGAGGCCCCAAGAGGCCCCACGAGGAGCCCGAACGACTCACACCAGGACGAGGGGCCCGAACGACTCACACCACGAAGAGCCCGAACGACTCACACCACAAGGAGGGGCCCGAACGACTCACACCAGGACGAGGCGCCCGAACGACTCACACCACGAGGAGCCCGAACGACTCACACCACGACGAGGGCCCCGAACGACTCACACCACGAGGAGCCCGAACGAGTCACACCAGGAGGAGGGGCCCGAACGACTCACACCAGGACGAGAGCCCGAACGACTCACACCACGAAGAGCCCGAACGACTCACACCAGGAAGAAGGGCCCGAACGACTCACACCAGGACGAGAAACCCCAAACGACTCAAATCACGAGGAGCGCTTTCTCTCTCTCCTCCTCCGCCTCGTCCTTCTCCCGCTCCCCCCACAAGGAGGATGTACAAGGAGGCGGGAGGAAGGAGGAACAGGGGAGATATGCGGGGCCAAGCGGACATACGCCTGAAAAACACGACTGTCGGCATGCTTCGCAAGAGTTGCTGCTGTGAGATGGGCTGGTGGGGATACGGGAAGCGTAAAGAATTCTCTGGGGCTTCTGGGTTTTGGGGATGCAGGGGGGCCGTTCGGCTTGAGCGTCGGCCGACGCGGCGCGAGCGGCGCCTTCCGGCAGCCTGCAGCTTCCC